>CM065714.1:70546592-70551592 GCA_033310375.1 Conus canariensis | reverse complement strand
CTGTTCTGGAAGGACATCAACGGTGTGGAATGGGAGGCTGAAGGAAAGAGGTAAAGGGGGAGGGGGTGGGGGTGGGGGGGTGTCAGGGAGAAGGGGTTAGGTTTTAACAAGTAAAAGCAGAACTGCATGACGAGGTAGAGAGTACCAGTGTTCGGCGGGAGGGTTATTGTCGTTTTTCTTTCCTCTGTCATTTCTGTCTGTCTGTCCGTCTGTCTGTCTGTCTGTCTGTATCTCTCTCTCTCTCTCTCTCTCTCTCTCTCTCTCTCTCTCTCTCTGTTCCATTCATTGTCTTTCTGTCTGTTGCTTTCTCTGTGTCTGTCTTCTGTTTCTGTCTGTGTGTTTTTCCCTCTGTCTGGCTCTCTCTTTGTTTGTCTTTCTCTGTCTGTCTCTCGCTGTCCGTCTCTCTGTCTCAGTCTGTGTGTGTGTGTGTGTGTGTGTGTGTGTGTGTGTGTGTGTGTGTGTGTGTGTGTGTGTGTGTGCGTCTGTCTCTGTCTGTCTGCCTGTTTCTCTCTCTCTCTCTCTCTCTCTCCTCTCTCTCTCTCTCTCTCTCTCTCTCTCTCTCTCTCTCTCTCAGCCCCCCTCTTATCCCACAAACCCCTCTCCTTATCAGTGTTTTGAAACATTATAGAAAGAATACAAAGCAATGACCAATGAACATATCTTAAGAACTGTTCAAGAATGCATAAACTAGCAGCTTTTGTGACGACTGTACAGGAAAGCAACTGGCGTCTTATAAGCAGAGATGATAAGAACACAAAGAAAACCATTCTGATCTCACTTAAACTGTGTCCTTTCGTTTGCCCGTCGCGGTCTTAAAGTCTCTGGTTTCGACACCAGTTCCTGTGGAAGTGGGAAGGCTTCGTTTACTAGGCAACGCGTAGATTGTTATGTCGCTGTCGGTGTTTGCAGGTTTTTATGTTTAAGTTTCAAAGAAAACAGAATATTAAAAGCATCTACACGACAATTGCTCTAATCTTTCGATCCAGGGGCGTTAACTCCCTTGCAGTCGGTTCTTAATGACCTTCCCTCTGGCGCCAAGGAAAGGTTACTCGTCTGTCATCGGAAAATGAGGAGCTTATCGTGAGGTCACTTCCTGGCTCAGTGGAAAAACAAAACAAAACAACAACAACAACAACAAAAGAAGAAGAAGAAAAAAACACGAGGTCACGTTAACAACCAACGGCGAGCAGAATTTTTTGAAGATATTGATATTTTATGTGATGCAAGCACATTAAATCTTTGTCTGAAAGCTGGCTTCTATGGTCGACGCACATAGCCTTGACACTCTGGGCAGGATGACACAAGGGGAGACACGCAAACCGATCGTTTTGCCAGCGTGTATTTGTGCAAGTTGTCTGGGCAGTGGAATTTGCAGGATGGAGTCGAAGGAAGGGAGAGAGGGGTGGAGAAAGAGGAGGAAAGAGTAGGGGTGGGGGTGGGGGTGGGGGGGTGATATTCAGGAAAAAGTCGCTTGTAGGTTGTTAGGTTGACGAGTGATTCTTGACGCTTGCTATAGTTACTTGTCTTGCCTACGCCCCGACCATAATCAGAATCATATTTTCTTTTCAATATCTGCCCCTTCCTCATCCCATCTTACCTCCAAACTGTACTCCTCCAGTGCGCTTTTTTTGTGTGTGTAAAGATTGTGTCTCGCACAATGACGAGACAAAACGAACAAACAAAACATAGCAACAAGAAGCAGCCAAGTAAACGCGATGCAGAAACTGTGAAATTTTCGATGTGAAAAAAAGCTTTTTAAAACGAAAAGAACACACACACACACACACACACGCGCGCGCACACGCACGCACGCACGCATGCACGCGCACACACACACACACACACACACATACACATGCAAGAGCGCACGCAAACTCACACTTTGAATGCAAATACGAAAGCAATGGATGGGATAATGTAAAGAAAATACGTCAGGAGAAGAGCGCAGTGCGTGTTGTCCAGCAATACATTATGCATCGGCAAAGCTGGGGCTTGCTAGCTGCTCGTCATCCCACCAAAACTCCTTAGAAAGAATGAAAAGATATGGTCATGATATTTTGTATAACATGGTTTGAAGGACACCCACGGATTGAGATGAGAGGATGAGGGAGAAGAAGGAATTAGGTGCGTGCGAGAAGGGGGTTGGAGGGAATGCAGTTAACTAGGAAGACTAGAAATGCATTATGTGAGGGAGATTAGTTTTTGCTTGATTAAAAACACAGAAAAAAAGAGAAAAAGTGATTGTAGGTTTTTGTCTCAGTTTTTTTTTTTTTTGCGGCTCCTCCTCCTTCTCCTCCTCCTCCTCCTCCTCCTCCTCCTCCACCATCTTCTTCTTCTTCTGCTCTCTCTCTCTCTCCTTCTTCCCCCCTCTCTCTCTCTATCTCCTCTCTCTCTCTCGTCCTCTCTTGCTTTCTCTCGCCTTTTCCCTTTCCTCTCCCTCTTCCAGACCCACCTCCTCGCCCAGACTCAGTCTTTCCTTATTGACATCTGATGAAATTCTTAATCTAGTCTGTGGTTTCTTCTCAGGGGGGGAAAAAATCGAACGTGGAACGTCTCGTGTCATGGGTAAACGTGTGCTGTCTTGACAGTGTATTTGCCCCCCCGGGGAGGGGAGTGAGGTGTGGGGGTGGGGGTGGGGTGGGGTGGGGGTGGAAGAACCGGTGAGAAATTAAAGTGTTCCCGAGTCCCACTACGGGTCTGACCAGGGAAACAAAGACTGTCAACTGTTTATCTTACGTAATGTGACGATTCTAGTTCTATCCCATAGCCAGCTAGCTCGTAAAGCAAGCTAGAGAGAGACAGACCTAGAAAGACAGGCGGACTAACAACAAGCAGGCTTGATTCCACTCATAAAGGATTTGATGTTGACACTTCATAAACGCCCACTTGTTCGTTACGCCCACCCACCATAGCCACATTAAAAAAAATAAACAAAACAATCCCCCCCCCCCCCCCCCTCTAAAATGGAACCTTTTCTTAACAGCAGAGAAACTGCTTGCATGCACTTCTTCGTTCCATGTTGATCTATTTACTTATTTATTTATGCTTGTTGAATGCACGTTCCGTATCGATCTATCGATGTGTGGTCGTTATATGCAAGTGCATGTCTATCTATACATCGGTCTATTTGCCTCTTTATCTATCTATCTATCTATCTATCTATCTATCTATCTATCTATCTATCTGTGTGTAAGTGTGTGTGTGTGTGTGTGTGTGTGTGTGTGTGTGTGTGTGTGTGTGTGTGTGTGTGTGTGTGTGTGTGCGCGCGCGCGCGTATCAATCTGTGTATGTATGCATGTAGTATGTATGTATGCATGTATATGTATGTGCCTGTGTACGTATGTATGTATGTATGCTTGAATGTATCAATATAGCTATCAAACGATCAATCTATCTATTGTCTATCTCTCTCTCCGTCTGTCTGTCTATTTGTCTGTCTGTCTGCCTGTTTGTCTGTCGATCGATCGATCGGTCTATCTATATATCGATCTGTCGACCTATCTATCTATCTATCGATCAATCGATCTGTCTATCAATCTATCTGTCTATCAAATCTATCTATATCTATATCTATCTGTCTATCTATCTATCTATCTATCTATCTATCTATCTATCTATCTATCTATCTATCTATCTATCTTTTCCTTTACATGGAGATGTCGGGGGTTCCTTCTGCACAGATAGTTCACCCATCTTGGGGAAGTTCTGCACTGGTACCTCCCTCTTTTCTCAGTTCTTGTTTGTTTTTACTGTTGCCTACTATCTTTTCCCCCCCTGCCTTTGTGGGCCACTCTTCTGTCTTTGTTCTGGAAACTCATTCGCACTGTTTTCCCCTTCTGATCACAAATTAGGACATGTCAGTTTCTATTCTTTCTTTTCTTTTAATTTTCTTTTTAATGTGGAGACCAGGTAGTTTCTTTCTTTCCTTTTCTCCGTACGCAGGCTGATACTCCTGCGGACACTCGCTGCATAGACAGGCAAGGATGAATCCCTTCTACCCAACAAAGAGAGTGGAGTTTTGTGTGTATGACCTATTTTTTATCCCGCCATTACGGCAGCCATACTCCAACTTCGGGGAAGGTGCATGCTATATGTAACGTGGCATCCGTACCAGCGGCCAAACTGGCCTTCTCTTCCCGAAGTTGGTGATGGGATTTTACGCGTGTGCAAGATAGTATGCGTGCGTTTACACACGGAACCTCGGTTTATAGTCTCATTCGAAGGACTGTAGGGGAAATGGAGTCAGAACTAATGTCAGCTCCGAGAGAAAAGTCCCCCTGTACCGAAACGGCCCGGCGGAGATTCGAACCCGCAACCTCAGGATCACCAAAAGTAGGAGTCCGGCGCTTTACCACTGAGCTATTCCGGCCCCCCCCCGACCAGGTAGTGAAAATTATTGTACGCACAGCCCGCAAGGGACACTAGCTGTCTACTCAGCAGGGTCTTCATACGCAGATAGATTTGTTTTTAATGTAGTTTGTATGTTAAAATGTTTTTTGTAAACGTCTTTACCTTTTGTTTTTGTTTTTTTTTAAAGATCTGGGAATGAGAAATCACAGGTACACCATGGCGCTTTATCAACACAGCCGAGCTTTATATGCCATACGGATGTCAATAGTTCAGCAACTATGTCATGATTTGCTTTTGTTGTTTGTTTGTTTCTTTTTCTTTTCCAGGTAATTCTCTTTTTCCATAAGATGGCCCGTGCAGGATATGACAGGATTTTTTCCCTTTTAGTGTACGTTTGACAGCCTTGAGAAGACTGTGTGCGGGCTGTAATATTGAAAATTGAAATATGTGTATTTATCTCTCTGTCTCCCTAGTTGTTTGTCTGTCTGTCTTTTAGCAATTCGGATCTATGCATAAAGTTATCTGTCTAGATACATACATTCATAGCTATATAGATCCATGTATGGACAAACGAGAGAAAGAGAGAGAGTAATTATGTGTGTTTAAAGATAGACTCATACTAATGAGAAGAGACTCGATATTCATATTGT
>CM065714.1:70531592-70544092 GCA_033310375.1 Conus canariensis | reverse complement strand
TGCATAGAGTTGATCTTTTTTATGTGATTTTCACCGGCACCACTCCAGACAGTGGACGCATAGTTGATGTGAGAGAGGCAATGGGCTTCAAAAAATAATTTCCGGATGTGTGGTTCAACATAATAACTGAGTTTATTGAGTAAAAACAAATTGCGAGCCAACTGTTTGCAAACATGATTTATATGTGATTGCCATTTAAAGTTCTCATCAATGATCACGCCTAAGACACGGTGTTCGGTAACCTGCTCGATCAAGGTTTCACTCATTTTTAGGCTCAACATAAGATGCTGTCGTTGATGTTTCTGTCTTGATGCTAGGACCATACATTTTGTTTTGTGCGGATTAAGCACCATTCGGTTTTGGTTGCACCATTCTAAGACATCAGTTATACTTTGTTGTAACGATATTTGTACACACATGATGTTTGTATCACTACAGTGAAGAGAACTATCATCAGCGAACAGATCACAGATGACATCATTGTGAGATATGTGCATCGGTAGGTCATTTATAAAAATACAGAAGAGAAGAGGTCCAAGGACAGAGCCTTGTGGAACGCCACAGCTCACTATTCCTTCAGAGGAATAAGTACCGTTTAAGTAAACACGCTGGGTCCTGTTTTCAAGATATGACTGAAAGAAGGTGACTACTGCCGGATTTTGAACATATGCAGTCATTTTTTTTAATAATATGTTGTGGTCTACAAGATCAAACGCTTTCTTAAAATCGAGGAAAACAGTTCCAGCGAGTTTTCTTTCGTTGATGGCTGATAGCCATGTATCACAGAGGCGTGTTAAGGCCGTGTGGCATGAGTGATTTCGACGAAAGCCTGACTGAAATGGGTGGAACAGTTTGTGATGTTCCATATGTTTAGTTAGGTGTTTGTGAACATGCATCTCAAGAGGTTTCGATACAACAGATAAAAGAGATATTGGTCTAAAATTGTTTAAATCAGTGAGATCTCTTGATTTGGGTATGGGAATGACTTTTGCTGCCTTTAGACCACATGGGAAGACATTCTGATCAATACACAAATTATAAACATACGTAAGGGTATCAACAATGTAAGGTAGAGCAAGCTTGAGTATAGAAGCATTTAAGTTATCTGGACCCATTGCTTTTTTATTTTTAAGTTTTGAAATTAAGGAACCAACTTCATTAATAGCAAGCAAGGGGATGCTAAATGAATCTCTAGTATTTAATCGTTCTTGACAAAACGATAGGAGAACAGCTGGAGTCTCATATCGATTAAAGAATGTGACACTGGCAGCCGTTTGTACTGATTCAGTTGCCTGAAGGAAATGATTGTTGAAAGTGTTAGCAGACCACATAGTCGCAGTATTATCTGATTTCTTTCTCGACTTGTCAGTTATTTCATTAACAGCACGCCATAATGATGCTGTATCCCTGTTTGCGTTTATCAGCTTCCTAAAATGCTCAGATTTTGATTTTCTAATCAGATCTGATACTCTGTTTCTCTGCTTTTTATATTCATCTACCTTTTTGGCGGTCTTAAGTGCATCCCTTAGTGCCATTTCTATAATAATGTCTTTTGTCAGCCAGCTGGGAAGTACTCTGTGTTTTACCCTTTTTCTTCTAAGTGGGGCATGTTTATCAACGATTGAGAGAAAGATATTATACCAGGTATTATACGCTTCATTTGGATCTGTGTAATTGAGTACACTGTAGAAAGGAGCTAAGCTTAAGTCGAGGAAAAATTCATCCTTACTGAAATTTTTGAAGCAGCGATATTGAATGGTTGTGTGGCCCTTATTCTGTTGCTTTGGAAGTTTACAAGACCAAGTGCACAAAATGAGACAGTGGTCGCTTATGCTTTTGTTGCCCACTGTTATATTGGATACCATGGCTTTGTTGTTCGTGTAGATATGATCCAGCAATGTAGACGATGTCTTTGCGATTCTAGTTGGACTATGAATAAGCTGATGCAAGCCAAAAAGTGTGGTGGTCGCATCCCAGGCAGGCTGCCGTTTTAACAGATCAATGTTAAAATCACCGAGAAGAATGACATTTGGATAGCTCTTATATACATCATCCATCATGCGTACAAAGTTGTCATACCAAAGGAAAGTGGCAGCGGGATTCCTGTACACATATCCAACTAGAAGAGGGGCTGAGTTGGAGGGTTTTACCTGCAGCCACATGCATTCAACATTATCAGGCTCAAGGTCACGCCGCCTTTTTGTACAGTGAGCGATGCTTTGATGAATATATATTCCAAGTCCTGTTTCACCAGAGTGATGTGCATCGCGTCGGACAAAGTTATAGTTAGTTATGGATAAAGCTGTATCAGTGAAACGGGAGTCAAGGCGAGTTTCACTGAGACCAAGCAGATGAATAGAAGGGGATTCGTTTAGAAGAAAACAGACATCATGAATCTTATTTGGCAGATGATAAACATTTAGGTGACCAATGCGTAATCCAGTATCAGTATTAATTACATTACAATGGTCCATTGCATTAATTCTAGAGCAAAGTCCTGAGCAATAAAACAAAATAGATATACTGTTACAATAACAATTAAAATATAAAATCAGCAATCATAAAATATCCAAGAACACACAAAATCCAAAAAGCAGGGCAATGAAGTTCAGTCCAAAGGACAATTCAAGTATGTGTATGATAACAATATTCAGGAAAGTATGACCAACCAAGACAAATGTCGCTTTCAAGCTGTCCGGGTCACAATAGTACAGTCATCCACAGTAACTAAGCAATACCGGGTGGGGGTGGGGGGGGGGCGCAAGACTCACAGGGTTGGGGGAGGGGGGTAGGGAGGAGGAGTCAGTGCGTGGTGGGAAGGTGAAGGTGAGACGGAGCAAGCAGGAGGGAAAGAAGACACGGCTGGGGGTGAGGGGGGGGGGTGGAGCTGAGAGGCAGGATGGGTAAATTTGGGCGGGGGGAAGGGTAGGCGAGGGTGAGGGCCTGCACTTGGAAGGCGAGACAGCAAGCTGGTATCTGAATTCCAGATACCGGAATTTCTGTTAAGCAGGGGGAGAGGGAAGATAAGGGTGCATTTGTGTCCAAGGATTGAAAGGCAGAGGAGGGAAGGGGGAGAAAGGCCACATGGGGGGAAACATCGGCATTGATGTAATGGGGGGTCTGTTAAAGTACGGCATGGGTGGCATTGCATGGTGGGAAAAGGTTTCATTAGAAGAACAACTGGATTTCTGGTGGACAATTTCAGGAGCACTGTCCAAGTGATTGTTTGAACTACGTTGGACTGTCTCTGGGGGTAAATTTGTAGGATAGGAATCAGGACGATTTCCTACTGACTGGGGGAACATGGGCTGCACACTCCGACGGCACTCAGTAGGGACAGGCTGCTTGTCTTGGTTTTCTTTTAATTTTGAAGACTGTGATCTGTTACGGTTTGTTGCAATGGACTGTTCCTGACATAGCTCTGGGTGTGCCCCATTACCCGTATTCCGTGGAGGCCGGTTCACACGGAGTGCCAGAAACTGAATGATTTGCCGTAACCAGAGCGACAAGCCACTGGCAGACAGGTGAATACCATCCGATGTGAAATAGCTTTGAACGATCCTAAGATTTTGATCAACGAAATTTGTTTCAAACAAAAAACATGCACTTGTTTCTGCACATAGGACATGCAGTTCCCTATTCATCAAATTAATGAATTTCAAAGGAATAGGTTTTCTAGGAAGTAGGGCAGAGACAGCAATTTTGGCAGCAGGAAAAACTCTTTTCACCTGTCCCAGAAGCTGACCAAAGTCCTGCTGTAGCGTGTCTACAGAGTAGTGTTTGTGAAGGTCGTTTCCCCCCACATGCAATGCCACCCGCTGCACATCCTCTCGTACTGCACAATCTCTGAGGGCAGCAGTGACGTCAGTCACCTTCGCCCCAGGCATTGTGCGTACATGGGTGAGCCCCGTCCTGTCCAGTCTCTGTCGGTCAATATACTGAAGGTTAGAATCCCCACAATGAAGTTGACAAGTTTGCCTTTCGGGGGAAGACGGATCCTGAATTTTGGGGTGGTTTGATTGAGCTGTCGGTCAGAGACTGCTGTGGTATTACCTATGACAGGGGTGGAGTCAGTCTGCTGTCTGTCAAAGGCTGGTTTGTTGTTGGTGACAGTGACTGAGTCGGTCACAGCGTGAGTGACAGTCTGTTCTTTGTCAGCCGTAACACCACTATGCTTAGTACACACGTCGCTAGATTGTTCCCGTTGTTTTAGTTCTGGCTGCGTTGACTTTTTTGATGACTTTACAGTGGACGTGGTATGGTGCTGACAGTCACGTGCTGATTTCAAGAGGTGCTTTTGACGGTCAGACACACTGTCAATCAGCTTCGTTTGTTCTTTCAGCTGATTGCGTAGTGTGTTGCACTCATCTTGCAGACTGTCAATTTTCTCCTGCATCGTCTGTTTTAAAATCCTCAGTTTGTTGTCAATCTGAGTTTTAATATCTGCATCAAGGCTTTTGATGCAAGATATACAGACAGATGCAGTGAAAGAAAGAGAGCACTGGATGCAATTCTTAGCTTCTGTGCTTGTACTGTCATTGGTGGCGGTGGGGTCTTTGTTGTCAGTAGAAGTGGTCCCCTCTGTGGTGGTTGTGTCAGTCTGACCAGTAGTTGTTCTGATCTCTGAGGTAGTGTGGTCAATGTCACTGGTAATTGTTCTTATCTCTGGGGTAGTGAGATCAGTGTCACTGGTGCTTATCTCTGGGGTAGTGGGGTCAGTGTCACTAGTGGTTGTTCTTATCTCTGGGGTAGTGGGGTCAGTGTCATTGGTGGTTGTTATCTCTGGGGTAGTGGGGTCAGTGTCACTGGCAGCTGTTGTCTCTGGGGTAGTGGGGTCAGTGTCACTGGTGGTTGTTATCTCTGGGGTAGTGGGGTCAGTGTCACTGGTGGTTGTTATCTCTGGGGTAGTGGGGTCAGTGTCACTGGCAGCTGTTATCTCTGGGGTAGTGGGGTCAGTGTCATTAGTAATTGTTATCTCTGGGGTAGTGGGATCAGTGTCACTGGTAGTTGTAATCTCTGGGGTAGTGGGGTCAGTGTCACTGGTAGTTGTTATCTCTGGGGTAGTGGGGTCAGTGTCACTGGCAGTCTCTGTGACATCAGTGTTGACCTCACAGGACTGTGAATCACACAGTGATGCGGACTCCGTGGTGACAGGAAAGATGACGTGGTGGCTGGCTGTATCCGCAAGGAGTTCAGTGATAACGGGGCCTTCACACTGAGTTCCTGCATTGTCCTGCTGGTCACTGTTGGCGTCGTCCTCGGTGATGTAGCCCAGCGCCCTGTGCTCATCCCACACATGGCTGGCATCCATGCCAGAGTCTTGAAGTTTGCCCACAATGGCACACAATATTTGAAACTCAGTCTTTGCCCATGCCTCACACTTAAAACCCTGGACTAAGCATGAGCCAGCACCCTTTTTTCTTGTTATTTTTTTGAGGAAATAGAGTGTTATTGTAAGGCATTTTTCAGTGTCATGCTTGTAGATCTGAACAAATGTCTTAGCTAAATTGTATTTTGAAACCTCCTCACAGCACAGCGGTACTTTAATAACTTTATTGCCCTCATCCCTGTCTTCCCATATAATGTTGAATGGAGAGTCAGGGACAGGGTCATTCAGGTAGCGAAGAGCTAAAGCATCACGCCAACGAGTGAGAGTTTTGAGTTGGGAACACCTGAAAGTTTTCTGTTTCGTGTCAAGCGTGGCTTTTAGTTCAGGCTTGTCTGACTGTACATTACTAACAGCAGACTGCATCGTCAATTACTGTGGACGACTTGACCATGTTGGAGGGGGGGGGGGGGGGGGAGTTACATGTAGACTGTGACGGCCATCCTGGCCGTGGAAGACATGCTGTACTGTAGTTGTAACTTGTGAAGTAGTTTAAGCACAACACAGACAGGATGGAGTGGGGAAAACCGGAACAAAGGAACACGGGTTGACGAGGTCCATCTGATCTCCACCACAAATTAATTAGCCGGTTTTTACTGCCCACTTGTACACACACTGGCCATAGACACAAACACTTGTCCCTTGTATACACTTCAGGCCGGGGTTGTTTCCTCGGCAAGGGGATCGGCTTACGGGGTGACGACAGATGAGGCCAGTTAGGGCGCCTGGAGGATCACTGCTTCAACAGCTGGAAGCAATCAAGGCGTCTCGCTGCGCGTCCGCGGCACAACACCACAAACTGGTTGAAGAAATCTTGAGGGAAAGCAATTTCACACTGATAATTTCCCTTAAAACACACGTATTCAATTAAGAACAATCCGCTTCTGTTCACAGAAACAATGCACGAAGCACCAGGCACTGTTTGGTCAATTCTACACGGGAGGAAAACTGAATTACATATAAAACACGACTCAGCAAATAAGCAGAACGCAGAGCTCGGGAAAACACGTCCGCACCGGTCGGTGGCGGCGACAGAGAGAGAGAGAGAGAGGTTTTAACGAGCGAGAAGGAATATACATAACCCAAATGCAGTTTTTTTTTTTTTTTTTTTTTTTAACACAATTTGCCCTCAATTAAGGGGTGAAAAGTAATAAGGAAAACAACTGCAAAACCGAAGAAACACTGTAAACAAACAAGCAAACAGTAAATCAGACCTCAGTGCAGCAGGTTCACGAACGAAAATTGAACCTAAAACATACAACACTTCGCAAAATAATGGTAATTGCGACGGGATCAGTGTGAGAGAGGAAAGGAAGAGAGGAGATTGAGGGCACAGGGCGGGGTGCCAGAGGCAGAGGACAGGGGATGTACAGAAGAAAGAATAAGAACGAACATCCTCGGTGACGGGTTGGATGGATGGATTCTTCCGTCGTGTTCGACGTATGATTAGGCAGGCAGGTGATCTGTTGATGTGGGTCCTCATGTGGGAATGAAAACCAATTCTTGAGGCACAATGTCTACCACAGACGCTGCATGGAATGGAGTCCTGCAAGGATGGGCCCCGTTTCCTCACATTCCTGTTTTCCTGGACGGCAGCTGCTCTGTTGCGCTCAAATGTCTTTGTGCCCTGGGTCCACTGTTGCTTCCACTGAGTTCTGTCAAGGGCGACATCTTCCCAGGAAGCAGTGTCGATGTTGCAGCTTCTGAGGTCGGCCTTCAAGGTGTCTTTGTATCTCTTGAGAGAGGAGAGGCTTTCCTCGGTCACGTTGTCCCTCCTTCAGTTGTCCATAGAGCAGCACCTTTGGAATTCTGCTGTCCTCCATACGGACAACGTGTCATGTCCATCGGAGCAGATTTTTGACAAGTATACACTCAATGCTGGGTAAGCCACCATTCTTCAGGACCTGTAGGTTGGACACTGTCTTGCCATTTGATGCTGCAGATCTTGCGCAAGCATCGTTGATGGAACTGCTTGAGTTGTTGGATGTGTCGGCAATACTTGGTCCAAGTCTCACAACAGTAAAAGAGAGCACTCAGAACCACAGCTCTGTACACGGCAACCTTTATGCGCAATCTGATGCCATGGTCTTGCCACAGACTCTTTGAGAGTCTGCCAAAGGTAGAGCTGACCTTTAAGATGCGCAACATCACTTCTGCATCCAGAGATCCATTGCTCCTTACAGTGCTGCCCAAGTAGCAGAACTTGTCGACAGTTTTGATCTCTGTGTTGTTGATGATGACTGGTGATGGTAGAGCACTGCCAGCAGCGGACGGTGAAGGTTGGAACATGGCCTCGTTTTACTAAGACTGATTGCGAGTCCAAAGCGTTGACAGGCCCTTGCAAAGCGATCTGTGATGCATTGTATATTTTTATGGGAGTGCGCGGCCAGTGTACAGTCATCTGCAAAGAGGAACTCTCTCAGAAGGGCATCAAATACTTTAGTCTTGGCCTGAGGTTGTCGAAGGTTAAAAAGTTTGCCATCTGAACGTAATTGAATGTATACCCCCTTGTCACAGTCCCGGAACGCATCAATCAGCATTGCA
Source organism: Conus canariensis (assembly GCA_033310375.1). Classification (NCBI taxonomy): domain Eukaryota; kingdom Metazoa; phylum Mollusca; class Gastropoda; order Neogastropoda; family Conidae; genus Conus; species Conus canariensis. The sequence goes on along the minus strand of CM065714.1, from coordinate 70,536,162 downwards.
GCAAACAAAATGGAAAAGAAGGTGGGAGCTAAGACGCATCCCTGCTTCACTCCATTTTTTAATGAGAATGGGTCAGAGGTATCTCCGTTTTCTTGCACCCTTGCCTGCATGCGGTCATAGAATGAAACTATCAGTGAGACGAGCTTTTCTGGGCAACTTAACTTGTGAAGGATCTTCCACAAGCCAGTCCAACTAACAGTGTCGAAGGCCTTGGTGAAATCAGCAAATACCATGTGGAGATCCTGATTCTGCTCACGACACTTCGGTAACTGGCGAACAGCAAACACCATGTCGGTTGTGCCCCCGCCTGCCCGAAACCCGCACTGTTGTTCAGGGACGATGGAGTCTGCTATGTGGGCGATGAGTCTGTTCAAGATGACAGTGGCAAGAATTTTTCCTGCCATACACAAGAGGGAAATCCCACGATGATTGTCACATGATTGACAAAGTAAACATACACTGTATAGCACAAGCGTGGACATCACAATACGCACACCTATTAAACACACATGCACATACAATTTTATGGAGCAAAATTGTCAGAGAAATACCGACACTCGTGAACCTTGTTCAAGCATAAAGATTAACAGAGAGAGAGAGAGAGAGGAGGGGGGGGGGGAGACAGAGAGAGAGAGAGAGAGAGGGGGAGAGAGAGAGAGAGAGGGGGGTGGGCAGATGAGAGAGGGGGAAATTATGTTTGATTGCATGAAACACTTGTAAGAAATCATAACATCATTAATCAGCCTATGTTTTTGGATCAGGCTTGAATGACAAAGCCTTCTGAAAATGTTTAGACTGGAATATCCATTAAATAAGAGCAAGACGCCATTCGGCAATAGTGAATAAGATCAGGTTATCAAGATCCCTAACTGGCAGTGGCGGGCCTACTTTAATCATGTTGACGTTGCGAATCAGATGCGTTTTATATTTAATTCTCTGAGATTCTGGGTCATGACCGATCATTATTCAAGATATGAAAGCTCATTTATTACGAAGGAGTTTCCTTTCTCTTATACAGTGTTACTTGTTTTCTATTAAATTACTTACAATTACAGTGCATTACAACAATATGACCTTAAAGTTACATACGCATGCATACATGCAAGGAGGATTTGTAAGCCCCCACATTATCTGAGAGTTTCCATGTTAGGTGCAAATGTAAGTTTATAGTCAGAAGATGTTAGGGTTACAGGAGAATTAATGTCGTAGCTCGCCTGTCCAAACGGAAATGGGCTTATAAAGAGTTTATACCGGCGGAATCCCATATTGTAAAAACGTAACTGAAGTGAGATCCGTCTAAGGCATTGAAGAGCAGGCGACCGGCGGAATCCCATATTGTAAAAACGTAACTGAAGTGAGATCCGTCTAAGGCATTGAAGAGCAGGCGACGGCTCTGTTGGTAAAAAAAAAAAATCTTAATGTTGGAATCTAGTGAATCTTTGTAAGCAAAGATTGCCTGATCATCATGACACGATATGACTGTAGCAGATTATTATCCACAATGACGCCAACCACTTTTTGATGGTCAGTGTACGTAGTGACATCACTGGTGATGCACAAGATCGCCAAATATGACAGATCCAAGCACTCTTCTGTAACAGAGAGAGAGAGAGAGAGAGAGAGAGAGAGAGAGAGAGGGAGAGAGAGAGAGAGGGGGGGAGGACAAAGATAGAAGAATGGGGGCGGGGGGAGCAAGGTAAAGGAGAGAGAAGGGGTGAGAGAGAGAGAGAGAGAGAGAGAGAGAGAGAGAGAGAGAGAGAGAGAGAGAGAAGAACTGGATGGGGGTATGGAGGCAGTAAGGCAGGCCGACTGACTTTTAGACAGACAGACAGACAGATAGACCACTTGGAGCATAGCAATGATTGACGATGACATCATCTCTCCGGCGGGCGCTGACTGAATTATCGTTTCTTGGGAATTAATTTCTCCGCATGTTTCGTTTCTTTTGAGGGGCGATGTTTGCCTTTACGCTAATCAGCCGACGCTTTACTTTGACAGCCCAGGGTTCCGATAGCCAATAGAATTGTGCCAGTGTACCAGGGTTCCGATAGCCAATAGAATTGTGCCAGTGTACTGACCGATTGGTTTTTCTTTTTTGCTTGTTGTTCGTTTCAGTCTTTTTTTTTTTTTTTTTAAATTTTTTTTTAAGAGTTTCTATCTCTTGCTTCGCTTCTTTCTTTATTGTGCATTTTCATTGATTCATTGCTCTGTTGATAAATTCATTTCTTCATTTTTTTGCCATCTTTTTATGTGCGTGCATGATTGCTGTTTCCTCTACGTGCATATATATATATATATATATATATATATTAGTTAAAAAATATTTTTGAAAATGAAGTATTAAAATCTACAAGCTTGTTTCTAGCGTTGCTATCCTCAGGATGTCTTTTGGGGCGCGCCAACGATCTTTTATGGCGTGCGGGACCCGATTTCAACTCTGTGTGTGCAGGCGGATCTCATTTGCTGCCCGTGCGGCCTGTGGTTCTTATTGGGGCCTGTTCAGATGGAATGTGCTAGCAAAGATTTCCACTTGTGCCTGCAATTGTTTACAATTTCTACTTTTGTGTTCAGAGTTGCTAAGTGTGGTTTGCATAATATTAAGTCATACAATGGTTTAAGAAACTCAACAGAGAAATACAATGTTCATCACATTTGACATAGTAGACTTCTATCCATCCATAGATGAAGAACTACTCAACAAAGCTTTGAAATTTGCCAACAAATACACAAATATAACAGAGTCAGAAATGGAGATTATTTTCCACACCAAAAAAACCTTACTCCATAGCAGAAATGAAACTTGGATTAAAAAAACGAGCAAAAACTCCACATTTGATGTAACCATGGGATCGTATGATGGTGCCGAAACATGTGAACTAGTCGGACTATTCATGCTATCCAACATCCAAAAACAACTTGGAAAACAGGCCGGTTTATACAGAGATGACGGCCTCGCTGCATTAAACAATAATCCAAGAACCATTGAAAACAAGAAGAAAGAATTATGTAAAATCTTTAAAAACCACAACTTAAAAATCACAATAGAAGCAAACAAAAAAGTAGTGAATTACCTAGACATAACATTAGACCTCAATGACCATGTGTACAAACCATACAAAAAACCCAATGACATACCAGTCTACGTAAACATCAAAAGCAACCACCCACCATCTATACTAAAAACAATACCCAATGGTATAAACAAGAGACTATCCAACCTGTCATGCAATGAAAACGCATTCAATGATGCAGCATCAGAATATCAAGAAGCATTACAAAAAAGTGGTTACAATTACAAACTACAATACAGTCCAGACAACAGCACGAACAGAAATAAGAAAAATAGGAAAAGAAAGATCATATGGTACAACCCACCATACGATGGACAAGTAAAAACAAATGTAGGAAAAGAATTCATTAAAATCTTGGCAACATCATTCCCAAAAGAACACAAACTGTCCAAAATATTCAACAAAAACACCGTTAAACTATCATACTCATGTATGCCCAACCTCAAAAACATGATTGACTCATCTAACAAAATGAAAAGCAACATAAAAGAGAAGGGTGCCGAAAGGACATCTTGCAACTGCACTAAAAAAGAACAGTGCCCCCTAAGCAATAAATGTCTTCACAGCAACATTGTATACCAAGCTACGGTAACATCAGAAAATGAAAAAGAAACATATATAGGGATTACTGAAAACACTTTCAAAACCAGATACGCAAACCACAAACAGTCATTCAAAAATGAAAAATACAAAAATCAAACAGAGCTGAGTAAATACATTTGGAGACTCAAAGATAAAAAAATAGACTACAACATATCATGGAAAATCATAAAAAGAGCAACACCATACAACAATATCTCAAAAAGATGCAATCTATGCTCCACAGAAAAATGGTTAATATTATGCAAACCACACTTAGCAACTCTGAACACAAAAGTAGAAATTGTTAACAATTGCAGGCACAAGTGGAAATCTTTGCTAGCACATTCCATCTGAACAGGCCCCAATAAGAACCACAGGCCGCACGTGCAGCAAATGAGATCCGCCTGCACACACAGAGTTGAAATCGGGTCCCGCACGCCATAAAAGATCGTTGGCGCGCCCCAAAAGACATCCTGAGGATAGCAACGCTAGAAACAAGCTTGTAGATTTTAATACTTCATTTAAAAAAATATTTTTTAACAGATGTTGCTCCCCAAGGGGTTGAGCACCTTCAGATTTTTTAAGGACTTTTTTTTATATTATTCATAATATATATATATATATATATATATATATATATATATATATTATTTTCAGATTTTTTAAGGACACTTTTATATTGTTCATGATATATATATATATATATATGCAAGTGTGTATATATATGTGTGTGTGTGTGTGTGCGTGTGTGCGTGTGTGTGTGTGTGTGTGTGTGTGTGTGTGTGTGTGTGTGTGTGTGTGTGTGAGAGAGAGAGAGAGAGAGAGAGAGAGAGAGAGAAGCGCACTGGTTTGCTCATGTTTTGATCAGTGCGTTAGTTCTTAGGAGGCATTGTGCTGTTGGAGAGTACGAGCGCCAC
>CM065714.1:70521592-70526592 GCA_033310375.1 Conus canariensis | reverse complement strand
TCTGTCAATGGCTGCAAGATCCATTTCCCTCTCATGGCTGGGTTCTCTGTCCTGAAGCCTGTGAAATGAAGCCATCAGCGTTGGGGAAACATGTTCGTCGCGTCTGTTTTTTTTGTTGATGCAAGCGATCACAACGCATGCCCCCCCCCCCCCCCCCCCCCCCCCGGCCCACTTTTCCCTCTCGTTTCCTTGCGCCTTTCCGCTTGGCCCTGTCGCCTTCCTGAATGGAGCACCCCAAGATTTATCAGAACAACCAGCTGCTGTTGTAACCCGGACTGATCAGAACAACCAGCTGCTGTTGTAACCGACTGACGATCTGCACTTCTTTCTTTCTTATACCGACACATCGCGCGTGAACTAAAGGGCTGGAATTCAGTGATGATTTATCGACACTGTTTGACCTGGGGCCGAACGTCTTGGACGCGCCGTGACGAGCTTTTGGCACGTCGTGAGCAATCTTGGTGCAGGTGTTGGTGATCTGATCATCGTTGATGAGATGGGAGAAAGTGACAGCTTTGTGAAAGCAAGTGCTAAGTGTAGGAAAGCCAAACAGTATGTCTGAGGATTGGAGTGAAAGAGGAGGGATGGCCTGGGGTGAATAAAGGGGCGGGGGGGGGGGGGGGGGGGGGGGGGGGGGGGGAGGGGGCTCTATCAATACAAACTTTATTCCCCTCTTCGCCCGTTTCCAAAAATTCTGTTAAACTAATTTCCTCTTTTCTGTTTCTCTCTTCTACTCCTATTCCCAAATTTTGAGACCTAACGCCCCAAGGTTTTTATTATTATTATTATTATCATTATTATTGTTATTGTTATTATTATTATTATTATTATTGCTATCATCATCATGATTTATTCCTTTAGTCATCAAGCTGCAGCCACTGTGCTCTGAGGTCTCATGACTCAGCAGACGTGGTGAAGCGTCTGTGGACTATCCTGCATGCATTATTACCTCCTTGATGATTACACCTTTAAGAATCACTCTGTCTTAACTGTCTACCATGGTTTTCTTCTACTTTTTTTTCTGGTTATAATTTATGATGTGCCACGTTTGTAGTCGTTGTCGTTGTTGTTAATGATACTGTTATGATGTGGCGACTAAGCACTGCTACCAAAAACACTGTTCAGATTAGACAGTAGGTGTCCTGTGTACAGCGTGTTTGTGCCTTTGTCGTCTTCTTTGTGTGTGTGTGTGTGTGTGTGTGTGTGTGTGTGTGTGTGTGTGTGTGTGTGTGTGTGTGTGTGTTTATTAAGCACCGTTGCGTTTGTTTTTACAATGATTTATATTCATTGCTGGGACTAAGTTAAGCTGCCCCCCTTTGGCACGACCCAATCTGATCTGCCTGACGACTGCCATGGGTTAGATGCGTTTACGAGTCAATGTACATTTGATTTTCGGTTTTCTTTGTCCCTGTTCCTTACACTTTGCTGAATACCACGCACCTTCCCCCCAGTTCCCGCTCGATATTCCCCATGCTGGACATACCCCCTGCTCGAAATTCCACCGCCCATCGCCGGAAAGGAGCTCTTTTTCTGGGGGAGTGGAGTCTTTCCTTGTACCATGACAAAACACAAATACACACACACACACACACACACACACACACACACACACACACACACACACACACACACACACACATACATACACCCCCCCTCCCACGCACACGCACACATGTATACACAAACACCAAAGGCGAGTAGGGGCAGTGTCAGGCAGGGAGAGTATTGAGCAAGAGGAGTATCGAGCTGGGTGCCCATCAGTATGGACACGTATTGCACTGACCCCTCTTGGAACCTGTCCAGTCCAATTATTTTTTTCTCCGGGAGTTCTTTGGGGTGCCATTAGTAGACCAGTATCTACGGTACCATATACAGTGGTCCTGGACAAAGTGACATTGCAATAATCATTTGTTCGTGGCACGCAACGCTTATGGCGCATGGTACTGGATGGCATTTGCCATGTGCTCTTTCCTTGCTAAATGATCCACTCGTGAACACTGCGTTTGCCCTGAGTGTTACAAAGGAAAAAGTCGGGCTGTTTGTATCCAAGGTTGAAATAACATTTGTCATCGACCATTAATTAGGGCGTTGATTGGCAGATCGACTGATTCTTTGGTGGATTCGCTTCTGTATTAGTTTGTTGATTTTTTTTCTTTTTGCTGGTGAATGTCTCACACTGGGGCTGAATTTTTTTTCATCACACACACACACACACACACACACACACACACACACACACACACACACACACACATACACACGCACACACACACACACACACACATACACACGCACACACACACACACACACACACACACACACCACACGCACGCGCGCGCGCACACACACACACACACGCACGCACGCACGCACGCACGCACGCACGCACGCACGCACACACACACACATAGGGGAAGGTGATGTAATTGGGGATGGAGAGGAGTGTCGAACAGACACAGAGAGACAAAAGGTAGTGACCCTTACAGCTGATGTATTTGACATTCATCACACCCATTCAGTGACGTGTCTGCAAAAAGTTCCCTACAGGAAATGAAAACAGCACATCTTGCTTCTTGCACACGGCCATTCATTTGCTGACGTGATGAGAGTGTTGAACAATCAGAGCATCGTCGTCGTCGTCGTCGTCGTCGTTACAGTTTTCGTTCCAGTCATTGTTGCTAACATTCCCGTGCTCAGTGTGAGGAACGGGAAGGCGGTTCTGGAAGAGAAGGCGGAGGAAGTGTGTGTGTGTGTGTGTGTGTGTGTGTGTGTGTGTGTGTGTGTGTGTGTGTGTGTGTGTGTGTGTGTGTGCGCGTGCATTCGTGCGTGCATATGTCCATATGTGTGTGGTGTGGTATGATGTGGTGTTGTGTGTGTGTATGTGTGTGTATGACAGAGAAAGCGAGAAAGAGAGAGAGAGAGAGAGAGAGAGAGAGAGAGAGAGAGAGAGAGAGAGAGAGAGAAGGTGACGATGGGTGATAGTGGAGGGGAGGGGTATGGGGTGGGATTAGAGTGAGCGGATGAAGGCTGCCTGTTATACTCTGGCACTGTCTGAAGACATTACAAATCACTACGTGTTTTGTGTGTGTTGGAATGAACGGATCGCATGCATTGCTATTTCGGAACACAAAATATTGTAATCTTCATATATAGTTGGGCACAAGCAGTCTAAAATTCCTAAGAGTATTTTTTTCTTTTCCTTTTTCTTGTGGTGGAATGAACGGATTGCATGCGTTGCTATTTCGGAACACAAAATATTGTAATCTTCATATCGTTGGGCACACGCAGTCTAAATCTCCTAGGAGTATTTTTTCTTTTCCTTTTTTGTTTTGTTCTTCCTAGACCCAAATTGAGGGAGCTTGTCAGAAAGTCAGATGCGGTGCCCCTCAGTGAGCGTTTTTGTATTTAAAACTGCTGTGGTGAATAAGTCGTTTTGCTTGAAGATTTATCCTGACGGAAGGCATATCGCAACTCCTGACACAGCACTGTCTCGTTGAACGATCATTTGGTGAAGGAGTTGGGGTCCAGCTGGTATCATCACTGAGGTCACTGAGGTCACGAGCAGAGCGTGTTCTTTTCTATATTAAATTGGGTTCCAGTCTCAGCAGTGGGGTGGGGACTGATTGGGATGGGAGAGGGAATGACTGGTGGTTGAAGAGTAGGGGTTTCCCTTAGCCAGTTCTTGCTATGCCAACGTTTGTGCAAAACTGGGACTAGCTAGTGGCTGGTGTTCTTAGCTGCAAGAAAAGAATACTTTGTTACTCCTGATTAAAAAGACGAGATGTGCCTGAGTTCATTTTTTTTGTCAAAGCGAGTGCTGAAGCTCCAGTTGTACCGACTCGAGGAAAAGAGGAGAGAAATCCTTGTGGAAGACACGTAAGCCTCCTAAATACATAACTGTCACCAGTCGCCATCCCCTCTTGCTAAGCAGGCTTAGTGTTACGGCCACAGAGGCGTCTATTGATTCCTGCAAGTGTCAGTGTCGGAATACGAGACAGATGGTCTGGGTTTAGTGCCAGAACGTACTACCATCATCTTCCTCGCGACTTAGTTTTACTATAACTTTCGAGATGTTTTATTTTGGTTTGTTTTTCTAAGCACATGAAATACAAAAACACGCGAACTGGACTGTTGAAGCGCGAGCAGGTCCAGGATACTAAGCCCTTTAAAACGTGTTTAGTGCTGTGCAAAATGATACGATGAAAATGAAACAACATCCTGTGTCAGCAGATTAATGCAGGTTGTGCAGCGCTACTGAGAAGAGCATTATCATGAGAAGGATGAGGATGAAGGAGAAGGAGGAGAAGAAGGGTGCGGAGAGGGAGGGGGCGGACATGATTACAAGAATAAATGACAAAGAAGAAGATGACAGCTAAAGAAAAAGAGGTACGGGGATGGAAAGGTAAAGATAAAACACGCACAGAAACACATGTGCGCGCGCGCACACACACACACAGACAGACAGACAGACAGACAGACAGACAGACAGACAGACAGAGAGAGAGAGAGAGAGAGAGAGAGAGAGAGAGAGAGAGAGAGAGAGAGAGAGAAGAAGAAGAAGAAGAAAGGTGAAGAAAAAGGAGGGTCTTAAATCACGCTGGTGGTTTCCACAAAGGACCTCATTGGAATACTTACATGCATGCATCAGTCATATATTGTTTTGTACGTGTAATAGTCAGTCCGTTTTGCGTGGTCTGTCTCTATCTATGTCTCTGTATCTCTCAGAGGAACTGAGAAAGTGAGAGAGACACAGAGAGGGTTTTTTTTTTTCTCAAAGGAGTGTGTGCGCCCACATACATACATGTGCGCGCGCACGCGCGCATGCGTACACACACATACACACAGAATACACACACACACAAACACACACACACGCACACACACGCACACGCACACACACACACGGAGAAGTAGATACCAGCAATATCTTGTGCTTCCTCCACTTTAGCTCAACCTTCTTCTCCTCTTCAGAAGTCTAAGAGACCGTCGTATTCCCTAA
>CM065714.1:70499092-70509092 GCA_033310375.1 Conus canariensis | reverse complement strand
GTTCAGAACAAAATTGCGGGCAAATGACGGTTGCAGTACATAGACGCAGATTAAGCACAAGAGACCATACCTGTTTCTTACTGCAACCACACACGAGCCCAAACTGCATGCAACATTAAGCTTTCATCGAAACTCACCCAAAGATAAACCTAACAAAACAATAAAAACAACAACAACAACAACAACAAAACCTCTTGGAATGGCCCAGCCCTTAAAGAACATTGTCACCAACTCTAGAGCAGTTCAAGTATAACAGATATTCGCAAGACAACACCCATTCTCCACCAGTTCTCCTCCTCCTTTGTCAGCCCAGCCCTAGCCCTTCCTCATCCCTTTCCATTATTTCTGCCGGCTGTCTTGATCACACAGGAGTCGAAAAATCCTCCACCCACCCCTTTTTGTGGTCAAATCGGCTTTCCATCCGCAAGTGGCCGCCTTAAGCCGGCCACGGATAATAAAAAGATCTGACGCTTCCAATAAACTTGACTTGTGGATGCGTTCTAAATGTGATAAGAGGCGTGGGAGGACGGCCAGGGGGACCTCTTCTACCAGAGACCGATGCTGGTCATCTGTCATGCTGTTCCTCCTGGTCCAGCTCACACTCCCTGGACGCCGTTTCGCATTTTCCGAGTAGGCTTGTCTCTGTGTGACTCTGCCTACGTATGATTGAATAGCTCCACCTTGTTGTATAAAGATAATTTCATCTGAATGATGTTAGCCATGTGTGCAAATAGTAAGGATGATCGATGCGGTTCAAATGTTTAGTTTCAGGTATATATACTACTTCTCTCTTTTTTCTGTAGGACCCCTGCCCCCACTTCTCCCTCGAACTTCCCCTTCCCTCGCCTTTCCTCCACTTCTTTCGTCCTTTATTAATGGGTTCGTTTATCCCATTTTGGGGGGAGGGGGGGGAGCAAGTTCGTTGACGTGTCTTTCCCGTCTCGCAAAAATAACACATTAAAACAGTTAGCTGATCTGATACAGAATGGTTACAGCTGGATGCCGTCAAGATTTTTGACGACTCAATTTTATTCTGCTGCTCGTTTAACTCCAGAGAAGGAAAAGCAAAGAATTTAAATTTCACTTTTTACTTAAAGATCTTGAAGATGGTATCAAGGTCAAGCTGATATTTATGAAGTTGCTGTTTGATTTTTGTTCTGTCATTCAACATAACAACATTAGGAAATGGGACTTGGCTTTGAGCGGCCGAAGAGTTTCACGTCTTTCAAACTGGCAAACATGGGTGAAAACCACTGCTGTCAACGTACATTATGATGCATTTAACCGAGGTGATTTTTTTTTCCAGTGTCAGAGTATCAGAATGCTCTCCCCTCAAGCCCCCTACCCACTCCCCTCTCGAGCTGCCTTCTCCATGGTCCCCTCCCTTCTCCGTGGTCCCCTCCCTTCTCCATGGTCCCCTCCCTTCTCCGTGGTCCCCTCCCTTCTCCGTGGTCCCCTCCCTTCTCCAGCCCTATTTCCATTAAATGAGAAGAGATTCCCGAGAAAAAAAAAAGAAAAACGGAGGTTAAATTGATCTAGAAATCGGACAATTTGCTTTACGTTGCTGTCAGCGAAACATCAGTTCCTCTACCACATTTTACCCCACCCCCACCCCCACCCCCCAACTTCCCCCTTCTCTCACCCTCGCCTCTCGCCTCCTAGTTCCCTTGCGCAATCCCTTGTCATCAGCTTTCTTGTGAATTGGCGAGGTGAATATCCACCTCTCCTCCCTGCCCCCTCTCCTCCAGTCCTTTCTCGCCCCTATCTAGTCTGTTTTCTATGGTATAATGAAATCGCACGGTGAAAAGCTCTTTTCCACTGCGCTCCCTCATTTCTTTTGAGCAGTGCATTGCCTGTGTTGGCTACACTTTAAACACATGAAAGAGTGCTCCCCAGACCAGTGGTTAGAGTTTGGTGGTCGAAGCACTCGTGAGGTGGGCTTTTTTCTGGCTGGAAAACCCTTTCTGTCCACCGAGCAGTTACTGGGTGCTTGGATTGGTTCAGGGAAGCTGGGATGTCCTGCGACAACCCTGATGCCGTGCTGTTGTCACGGAGGATATCGAACAGTTCTCTGTCGCTATGGCCATTAGGCTTTCAAAGGCACTATTCCTACATCCCTCATTCCAGCTCCTTCATACCTATGACCTGTTCCGTCGCAGCATCAGGACTGGTAATTCACAGGAAGCAGGCAACGCATCATATGAGACACTGCTCTGCTGTCGAGCTATAGCGCTTGGTACGTATTCAGTGCTGTCTGTTCAGACTCGACATACTCAAGACTCCATCGACAAAGCCCCCTTCTGATGATAGTAATTTTATGGTCAGGGTCAACATGCGGGAGCTCGCTCCTCTGGAGGGCACCATCACGTCCGTCCACAGCAGATCCCTCACTTGGCGATACCAACGACTTTTATACAAGCACACCATGGGCAGATATGGACAGGAATCTTTACTAGGGTCATTACAAGAGCAGGACATGAGGGGCCTCAGAATATCAGGCTGTTTTATGAGAAGGGCGTGTTTTTCATGTCCTTTCATAATATATCCTGGCGTTAGCCAGGCCTGAGAGATACAGACACCTGCAGTTGTAGTCGGGAACTCCGAGCAGCTCCGTCAGATATGCAACCTCTAACGGATGAATACGACTGTAAGGTTCCAGTCTTCCCGTTTTACCCCGTAGCACTCATCGCTTTTGGGTAGGAGCCGGCTGGGAATCGAAAAAAAAAATCCACAAATGAATATCTGTCATGGGACTCGACCCCACAGCCTCCCAGCCTGTATCCCGCAGCTCTAACAATTGGCCCTACACCACAGCGGCTGGTCCAACTTGAGTTGGCAAGCTTGTATTCGAAGTCTGGCGATCCTTGTTGTAAACACAACATCGGAGACTTCCGTCATCATGAATGCTTGAGGTTTTGCGTGAAACTTGTTCAGGTAGCAGGCTTTCTAAAAGACTGTTTGGCAGTTGTTTATTTTTGCAGGTCGGTCCGGCATTTTTCTGAAGACGTTGCTTCACTTTCTGGCTGTAGTCGAGATCGAAAAGTACAAAATCTGAGCATTGTACTTCCAGACCTTTTTTCTTGCCTGACAGCCGAAAGGGAAGGACTGTTTTGCTCATGATTGACGTTTGTGTGCAACTTGTCACGTCTGATGAAGATTTTGTGTCGAAAATTCATTAGTCTGTTTTGTACAGCCTGTTGAATTTGCGTTACTTTACATCTGGTTTTGTGAGTTTATTTGTATTTTGAGTCATTATACATCCAGATTAAACCTCAGTCATAGCTATTGTATAAAGAATACTAAAGAGGGATGCGGGAGAAAGATGGTCGAAATATCAAAGTGTCCCTTCTTTGTACCTCTTTCATTCCATTTCAGAGAGTTGCTCGGAGGGTTAGAGCGTTCAGTCATCGAGCTGCCGTTTCTTAGTTCAGACCTCAGTCTGTCAACCCGACCTGAACTGGTTACAGGTTCGGTTTATGGAAGGTTAAAGCTGCGGAAGGAGAAGGTTTGGGCTCCCCCTTCCACAATGCCTTGCCCTGGACATAATGAACCTCTGACAGTTCCCTACTCTTAAGGCCGCTAGGTTATGAGGCTGTGTGTTTAACAGAAAGAAAAGTAGGTTATGAGGCTGTGTGTTTAACAGAAAGAAAAGTAAGTCAAGGGAAAAAGGGAAAAAATATCAAACATTTTTAAGGGGAAAAAAATAAAACAAAACAAAAAACGGAGTGTCAGGAGATTTCAGAGAGGAAAACAAAGAAAGAACACAAATGGGGTATATTGGTGAAGAAAGCAAAATGAAACGGGAGAGGAAAATTAGCGACCAAAAAAGGTAAACGGAGCAAAACATTATGAAGGAAAAACAGGGGGAAAAAAGTATGAAAAATTAGCGAGAAATTAAAGGAAAATGTAGGTAAGAGTAAAAAAAAAAAAAAAAAGGGGGGAAAGAAAGGAAAAGGCGGAACATTATTCAGAGGGGAAATAAAGGAAACTCAGGAAATCTTAGCGAGGAAAGCAAAGCAAAAAAAAAAAAAAAACCCTGGAAAATAGCGAATAAAAAGATACAGAGAAACTTAGAGAAAGCGAAGAAAGAAAACAGCCGTGGAAAGTCGTAAGAAAGAAAAGGGGATAGGTGGAGAAAATAAATTAAAAAAAAAAAGCGGGATAAGGCAATAGAAAACCTTCAGGAAAAGAAGGAACGCAATGGAAGTAACAGTCTGCGAAACGAGGGAAAAAGACCCAAAAGACTGGCGAATGAAACTGCGGCAAATGTAAGAAGAAAAAAAAGTGAACGAAATAACAATCAAACAAAAAAAAAAGTAGGGACAATACAAGTAAGAAAAATTCAAAAGCAAATAAATTAGTAACATATTTTCGCAAAACGCAGGACGGTTGGTGAAGAGGGAAAGGAGGGACATTTGAATGAGATAAAGTCAGGGGGAAAAACTAGTGAGAGAAGAAAAAAAAAGTAACGTTAAAAGAAGGGTGTGGTGCTGTGAATTAGTCAAGCGAAACCAAACCAAACCAAACCAGAGAACATTAGTGCCAAAAGGGAAAGAGCGGTTTGAAGATGGGGATTGACAGGGAGGGGTGGGGGGGGGGGGGGGAGGAGGGGATAGGCGGATGGGGGTTCGATGCTATGAAAGTCTATGCCAAAGTCTCTCGGTCATCCATCTAGGGACCAATAAATCAGTGGATCTAGATACTCTCCTGTTCGTCTGTGGCTGATGCCGAGCTAAAGTGAAGAAGGCACACTGTTTTCTGTATGCTTGACTTTTAAATCCCCCCCTCCCCCCCCCCCATCCCCGAGCCCAACCGTACACACAAATGTTCATGTGACCACTATGTCTGTCTCTCAATCTGTCAGTTTGTCTGTCTCTTTCATCCGTGCTTACGGACACACGAGTGTTCTCTCTCTGTCTCTGTCTGTCTGTCTGTGTGTCTGTGTGTCTGTCTGTCTCTCTCTCTCTCTCTCTCTGTATGTTGTTGGTATCATAACAGTTGCCATCGCTATGTATATATGTATGTTTGTGTACATGTGTGTCCACCTGTCCGCGCCCGCGCCCGCGCGTATGTGTAATGAGTGCATATATTCATCACATGCATTCTCTCTCTCTCTCTATCCCTCTCTCTCACACACACACACACACACACACACACACACACACACACACACACACACACATACCACACACACACACACACACACACACACACACACACACACACACACACACACACACACACACACACACACACACACACACACACACACTGACTTTCCATCACCTCACGGTTAAGCATTTCCAGGCTCTTGCCCTCCAATCAGCCCCGGATCTGGAGACGTTTCTTCCAGCACTCTTTTAAGGGCAATCTCTGACCTGTTCCTCCCCACTGCTTCTATATCACACCGTTTAACTGTCGTTCCGGAGGAACTGCAAAGGGCTGAAAAGAAGTATTGGGCCCTTTCTGCGCCTCGTTTTTTTTTATCGTTGGCCTGGCAGCCCGAGGAAACGAAGGCTATCAAATCTCTCTCTCTCTCTCTCTCTCTCTCTCTCTCTCTGAAAGTGCGTGGATGCGCATGCGCGCGGGGGTGTGTGTGTACGTGCATGCGTGCGTGTGTGTGCGCGTGTGCGCGTGCGTGCGTGCGTGCGTGTGTGTGTGTGTGTGTGTGTGTGTGTGTGTGTGTGTGTGTGTGATAATCAACAAGACTTGGAGCCACCGAATGCTTCGCACGGTGGCATCCTATTAGCCGTGACCGCGAACTGTGGTTTTCCTGTCACATTTAAGGGGAATGTAAACCACAACGCTCCTGAATCCGGCAACATGGTACAAACGTTCTGGCTGAAAATGTACCACATTAATGTATTTATAACGGAAAGGCTGCAACGGTTTTTTTTTTTTTCTTGTCAAACCATGAACACTGCTTTAATTATTTCGTCTTTGCACTTGTCCCTTTTCATGTTTTCGGCAGTTTCTGAACATTTACAACTCATGATGCCAATCCTTTATTGGTTGAATTTGTCTCAAGCGATGCTGTCTTGACTATACCAGTCAACTTACGCTCTTTATCACCTCATTGATTGCTACAGAACGAACGATCTTATCAAAATAACGCTTCTTTCCTAGCGTATAAGTGTCCCTAAGAAATTAATTTCATGAATTCATACGTTCCGCGAAACGCAGCATCACAATGGTAATAATTGTTCTAGTACTTTAACGGGAACCTAGCCAAGAAAGTTTAGATTGTAAACTATATTTAAGAATGTTATATCTTCTTGACCTTTAAGATCAATACCTTCAAAATGACATTTTGGAGCCCGTGCGGGCGCGCGCCCGCGCGTGTGTTTATGTGTGTGTGTGTGTGTGTGTGTGTGTGTGTGTGTGTGTGTGTGTGTGTGCGTGCGCGCGCGCGCGCGCGCGTGTGTGGTGTGTGTGTGTGTGTGTGTGTGTGTGTGTGGTGTGTGCGTGTGTGTGTTGATCGTAGACTTTTAATGCTGGCAACTGCTCGTACTAGCACAACCAAAGCCGAAAAAGAAATTCACAACAATTTTCCAGCCATTCCTTACATGACGGTATCACTGAGAAGTAAAAAAACATACATCTTCAAAAAAACTTTTTCAGCAGGATTTCTACTGTGATAAAATTTGTAATTTCTCAGAAAACGTGATGAATTAAAATCGTTCCGTAATTTTTTTTTCTCTCTGATGAAAGATGTGTTAAATAACATTCCATGTACATTAGGTGTTCAAATATTTAATTGCATCCAATCAAGATGAGGTATATTGTTGCAATTTCAGCCGAACAGTGGGGCAAGTACAAATGAATATCTTTCTAAAATTGCAACGAAGGTAAGCCGTATATGAGTATATCTAGTCAAATGTACGTGAGCAAGGCTATAGGAGTTGATCGTTTATAGTGAATCAGCAAGTGAGGTTACATTAAGAGTAAGTAAAACAATCACTTGTTTCAACAATGATAAAAACAAGCAAAAAACGAACAGATCATAATAACAATGATAATGATAATAATAATGATGATAATAAATAATAATAACAGTAATACTGATAATGTAGTAATAATACTCATAATAATAATAATGATAGTAATAATGAAAAACAACACTTATTCGTGAGATAAATAAGGCGTCATGTGTGGGACGTTGAAGTAAAACTGGTGACGTACAGCTAGAACAGTTCTGCAGTGAAACGCCACCCGACAGTCAAGGAGATAGGAACTGAGTGGAGCCTTCTCTGTCTCGGCTGTCAGGTCAATATAGCCGAGATCTCTTAAAAGAATCGGTCTCTGGAAGCACACACGCCGGACTGACAGCTCCTCTCCACCCTTTCCCACACACCGTAGGCCACTTTGTCCCCTTCAAGAAGGCATACTGTTGAAGCTGTCATAATACAGTACTACAATGTTACACAAGTAAAAAATCTGCGTCCCTTTCTCCCTTCCTATTTGTCCTATAGATGACCTGCCTTTCATCCTCCATGTCCATACTTCTTGTGAGTCACGAATAACGCGTAAGTCGAAGCAGACAGGTTGCCTTTTTCTTTTTTCGTTTTTTTTTTTTTTCATTTTGTAACTGCTTTCAAAAGTGATTATTTGAAACCAGTCAAGCTGACACGTGAATGAATACTGGGTATTTTCACCATCTTTACGTATCCAACAAGTGTGCATTCTTGTCAGCAAAATATAGATATCAGCTCTACCATTGAATAACAACACAAAAACATTAATTGGTTGCACGCTACACGAATATACACAGTCACACACCAGACAACAACAACAACAAAAAAGTAATCGCCTGCGTCTCTCTCTCTCTCCTCTCTCTCTCTCTCTCTCTCTCTCTCTCTAAACACACACACACACACACACACACACACACACACACACACACACACACACACATTCTCTCTCCCTTTCTCTCCCTCTCTCCGTCCCTCAGAGACAGACAGACAGACAGACACACAACAACACACACACACACACACACACACACACACACACACACACACACACACAAGAGGCAGATAAGCATGCATGCAGAAAGAGAGGCAGATAGGCATGCATGCACGCATGCTTGCAGGCAGGCAAATTGCGTATTGGTTATTATATGATAAACCTGAATATAAACATTTCAATTAAAAAAGGACATCTTTCATGGTTTGTTCACACGTGGCAGACAATATCTCTTGAGATTACCCCTTAGCAAACATGACAGATAGACCCACTTAACTCTGTGAGCGATCGACCTGACGCATTGGCCCAGAGAGGACCCGGTCAGAGACGGGCAGAAATGCACCGTGGAACTCCGGGTCAGGGTCAGCCAGGACAGCTCCATGCACGAGGTCCGCTGCATGCCTCAGGGGACACCACCAACAGGGCCCTTCCGGTCAGACGAGTGACTGAGGAGTCTCCTCAATGTACCGGACGTCCTCAGTGATGGTGCGTTCAATCCGGAGGCGGATAGATTGGAGGTGAACAGGGAGGGGGCAGACTGGACTATGGACGATTCCCAGCTCTCAACTCCTCCTTCATCTGCCCCTGGGCGCCAGAAACTAAGTAAAAGGAAGCAAAAAACAAAACAAAAAAAAACAAACAAAAACAAACAAAAACAAAAAAACCGCGACGAAGCGAGTGAGTGAGCCTGAGATAAAATAAGAAAATGGAGTGGGAGGAGGGGAGGGGTGGGTTGTAGAAGAATGAATAAGACAGAAAAGATACGATCATGAAACTATTAGGTTACTTCAAAATATTTACTTCGCGTCATAGTACGTCTTCTTTTCTAATTCTACTTCTGGTGATAAACATTTTCTTATTAAAAATAAGTGTCTCCGCCGAGACCATATCCTAAATTCCTATAACCCTTAGTAACGTGTATGTATGTTACATTGTTATTCATTGTTATATATGTGTAAACATGTGGTGCACCGTTAAGTTTATTGGAAAATGTGTTTAGTAGAAAATGTATATATAGTAGAAATATTGAAACCATGTATGGGATATGCATGTATAAACCAACGTACTGCTCGATGGATTATATGATCGTAATAAAGAAATTTATTAAAAAAAAAAGAAAAAAAAAAAAAAGAAAAAAAAAAATTCCTCAATCGGCTCTACCTAGGAAGGCAGCCCTTTGTACAAACGAAAGTGTGAATGGTAAAGTGCTTAGAACTTGGTCTCTAGCTGAGGACAAGCGCTATGTAAGTGCTCTATGCACAATATGCACAAGCAATGTAACAATTGAAAGAGTTTTTTTTTCGTCGAGACTGATACTTTTTAAGCGCTTTATATTTCGAGATCGATGATTACCGAACCTGGTGGTATATTAAGACTCAAATCATGCGCACAATTCCACCCCAGCGGGTCATTTAACGTTGTTCTGCATTATCTTTCACAGACGTGAAGAAAACAAATAGGGTGGTTGGGGTAGATACGATAAGGAGAGGAAGGGGGTGTCACAAGGAGAGGAAGGGGGTGTCACACGGAGAGGAAGGGGGTGTCACAAGGAGAGGAAGGGGGTGTCACAGAGAGGGGCCAAGGAGGAAGGGGGTGTCACATCGGATGGACATCTTGAAATAAGCAAAAATGATAGCAGCACCAATACCTTGGGGAAACGAGCAAAAGAAAACAAATCCAATTTAATCAGAAAGGATTATCCCTAAGGGGTCATAAATCTTACTCACACGTCACAGCGACAAGTTTCTGTTATCCAAGTGGACGGTTAATGTAAAATAGAACTGTCACCTAAACATTAAAAAAAAATCAAGATTCAGATAGACTGAAATGAGGTAATGTTTTACATTAAAAAAGTTCGATCCTCAATATTTTGTTGGGGTCTGTACCTTTTTGTCGAAAAAACCTGAAGAAAACGAAAGTCTCGACCAAAACAAACGAACGAACAAATACACGAACAAAGGAACAAACGAACAAACAAAGAAACAAACCGAAAAAGAAAGTAAAAAGTAGCAATTGTTACGTTGTTTGTGCATAC
>CM065714.1:70461592-70494092 GCA_033310375.1 Conus canariensis | reverse complement strand
GTAGATCCTGTCTGTCGGAAAGTCCAGTGGCACTGTCTTTGGACAGACATAAAACCTTTCCTTTAGCTTTGTCGATTTCAGTGTGAGCTGAAAAAAAAGTGGAATGGGCTCAAAGCAAACTTAAAAAAATTAGGGGATGTTCATAATACAATGCAGTGAGAACAGCCCCGATCATCTCCCTGACAGCTGGATGACTCTTGATATGAAATTATTCTTTTTTTCTTTGAACCAGGAACTACAAATCCAACAGAAGCAATCAATGGAACATCTGTGTTGTAGGTTTAAATGGTTAAAAAAAAATTGGTTTAATCGAAAGGAAGATGCATGTAGTTGAGGATTATCGTCCTTTTTACATTTCCAAAGTTCCTTTCGAGGTTCATTTCCCACTAATGAGAGAAAGCCTAATGTGATATAAGTGCCACCAAGATGTGTCGTTTGTATTTATTTCTGACTTGCTTTAAATGTCGGAAGGGTAAGAAGCTGTTGTCAAAAAGATTATCCGTCTGGCATTTCTGATAAAGTCAATATCAGATGCTACGATTTTCTCGTAATCATTAATGTTTTCAACGTGTGGACTCTTAGAAGATATTCAGCAGCAGCTAGTCTGTAGAATTCATGTTGTGGAATGATACCAATCATTTGTAATTGTTATGTAGGATGTCATAAATCAAAACATTATTCATGTACCCCTGAGTCTACACTTTGTAATTTCTTCAATAAAATGTTTGGTGTTGTAAAACAGATTTCCTGACTGGAAGTAAGTTTTGATCCGACTAAAGCAGTCGCGAGATAAACAAGACTTCTAGTGTAGTAGCGCCACTGGTTTATTGAATAAAAAAAACTACACACAGTTTGTAGCTATTGTTAAATTAGTTTACAGGTGACCTCTCCGTGTCTGTTTTGATATAAAGTAGGTACTCAACAATTTTCTTTCTTCCCCAGACTGAACCTCAGTAATTTCAGTTTAAAATATTGTGCTCGTGCTCACAAGTATGCATGTGCGCGTGCGTGTGCATGTGTGAGTGTGTGCGTGTGTGTTTGTGTGTACATGGCAAATTTTAATATTGGCAGCTGCGTGTGTTTGCACAACGAAATTCGGCTAAAGAACAATGTTGATAGGAACTTCGCAGCCATTCCTAATTTAACATTAAGATGTCGCTGAAAGATGCAAGCTATACATCTTCGACAAAATTGTTATGCAATTTTCCTTATGTTACAAAATTGTCGTTTTCTCAGAAAATAAAACAAACCTAACAATTGCTGGCTATTTACTGATAAAGAATATATTAAATGATGTTTCATGTCAACAATTCTGCAAATATTAATAATATTAAA
This sequence comes from Conus canariensis, assembly GCA_033310375.1. Classification (NCBI taxonomy): domain Eukaryota; kingdom Metazoa; phylum Mollusca; class Gastropoda; order Neogastropoda; family Conidae; genus Conus; species Conus canariensis. The sequence continues at coordinate 70,492,757 of CM065714.1, read as the reverse complement.
TATTACCTCATCAGGATAAGCTAATTTTGCATCCACTTTCAACCAAACAGTATGTCTTTCGAAACATAGAACTAAAATAGGTCATAGGAACATACATTTTGCAAAACATAGGTTAGACTATAAGAGTTGATGTATGATGGTTCAGCCAGCAAAGTCACCTTACTGCAGCAAACGAAAAGATTTTACATGTTTTAGGAAGAAGCGCTTAGTATGGATAGAACGTGGGCAGGCCACATAAAGAGACGTCTTGCAAGGTGTAACTATGTAAGGCTACAAGAGTTTATCGTTTATAGTGATTCGTCAAACGAAGCCATACAGAAACCGCATATTTAAGCGATAAGAGATTCTTAAAAAACCGCACAGGGGAAAAAAAAAACCCACATATACATCTTCTGGAAAGCAGGCACTAATGCGGACAAAATCCAAAATGGATACGTGGGATAAAATAACACGACACGTGTGCATGACTTCGGAGAAAAAAATGGTGATGCACAGTTGGAACAGTTCTGTGCTGAAACACAGTTAAGGAAAAGAGTACTGGGTATGGCCTTCACTATCCAGGCTGTCAAGTCAATAAATCTGTTGGGGGAACGGTCACTGGAAATGTACATGACAAGCTTAAAGCTTATGCACGCCCCTGGCCTCTTTGTCTCCCTAAAGAAGGCGGTACCTTGGGGCTGTTCAAGAGCAGTTTAGTTTGTAAAACAAAGAAAATCTGCATCCCCCCCCCTTCCCATTTGTCCTGGCCACACGCTGTCCACCATCCTCCCTTTTCGTAATTCATTTGAGTGGTGTTAAACACGTGAGTTGAAAAAGATTGCCTCTCTTGTTGTATTCAACATTCTTAGTACTTTGTAGTACTTTCCAAACTGGTCACTTTTCAGGCGTGATAACATGTTTGGCAAATCAGGAAATATCAGTCAGGAAATATTAGACTTGTGAATGATCTTCAATTACAACGTTCATGTCAGAAAAAAAAAGAAAGGCAGCCTTGACAAAGACTAACGATGTAAAAAAAAAAGTCATTTGTTGTGCATTACACACTCATGCAAGAGAGAGAGAGAGAGAGAGAAGAGAGAGAGAGAGAGAGAGAGAGAGAGAGCATTGGTTATCATATCATATGCTAGAAAATAAACATAACTCATAAAAATTGGCATCTTATAGTTTTTTAAGACGTGTAACGCAACGTATTAATCGTTGACTATACCTGTCAGGATCACTCCACTAGGCGTGACTCATACTTAACCCTTTGAGAGCTATCAGCATGACATATTGGCCCAGACCTAAACCAGTTAGAGCCGGGCAGAAATAATTCCTGGGACTCAGGTCAGGGTCAGACGGAGCAGCTCTATAGACAACGACCATTGCATGCCCCAGGGGACACCGCCGTCACCGCCGTCCTGTTGAAATGGTAGTAGTGTTACCGAATAGCCCTAGTATTGGTAAGGAAGATTTGGAGACAGGCGGAATAGGAAGCGAGTGGGGAAGGGAATAGACGATGTTCGGAAATCTGCGAGGGAGGTAATCGGCGTTAAAACTCGCGTTTAGTGAGAGTGACCCCTCCGTTTTCACGGTACGGGACAGACGCCGCTGGTAGGCACGCTTCAAGCAATTTCGCGCCATCAGTGAGCTTGACAGTTCAATCAGATGGAGAAAATGCCAAAAGGGGGATGTGAAACGGTGCGCCTGTGATGGAGACAGTCGATATCCTGACTGTTATCTTGGAGTGCATTTCAAATCAAATGTTTGACTCTGTAGATGTACTTCCTTGAGCCATAAACTGAGAAAAGGTCACTCTGTTTGCAGTGGAAAGAAGACATTATCTCCTGCTTTATTTTCCAGACTAGGTCTGTTACACGGCGATTTTGACACACTCGCAACCCCACCCACCCACCCACCCACCTTTCACCAACCCTAGCATGCCGTATTAAAAACAACATCTACTGGAGGAAACAGAGGAATAATCTAAAGCCCAGTGTTTGCAGCTGTCTTCACCTTGAGTATGGTAGCTAGGTGCTCACGTTCGTGCGGCAGCATTTTCCCCCATCCAACCACTCCTGTCCGCTTCCATTCATCGTGTGATCCTCTCTCTCCCCTCTCCCCATCTGCCTGTCAATAATGCAGTCTCAGCTGCCTTCTCTAGTCATCATCTTAGAGGTTTCGTGGGTTGGGGATGGGGGTCAGGGCTTACAGAATCCGGTCTAATAATAGTAATAGATTTTAAAAGAAGTTGGACTACTCACATTTCTTCCTCCCCCCTCTCTTTTCTCTGTCTGTCTGTCCCTCTCTCTCTCCCTCCCTCTCCCTCTGTCTGTTTGTCTCTCTCTCTCTCTTGAGTCATGAGTCTTTCTCTCTCTTTCACACCACACACACACACACACACACACACACACACATTCACTCACTCACTAACTTCACACACTCACACGCACACACTCACACACACACACACACACACACACACACACACACACACACACACACACACACACACGCACGCACGCTCGCACGCACGCACACACGCGCACACACACACACACACACACACACACACACACAACACACACAACTGAGAGAGAGAGGAAGGGAGAGAGAGAGAGAGAGAGAGAGAGAGAGAGAGAGAGAGAGAGGACGTCTACCAATACACATCTCAATCGTTCATCCTGCACTCAGTGACTTGTCTGCAGTCATAACATTAATCACATCGAACCAATCTTTTTTTTTTATATGAATGATCCACCAAACATGACCGATAATAGCTCCGATAGCCACATCATGATGAATTATTGCAGATCCTGCCGTGAAACTAAGCACTTACACCCAAAGAGAACATCCAGGAGATTCTGCGCAAGACTTGGGCAGAGGTCGTGGCAGGATCATCAAGGGCCTGGTCGGGACACGCCTCTCTGACCCGCTTCTGTCTCTGATCCGATTTGAAGAACTAACAGAGCCACGAGGAATAGATGTTCAGATGCCCGAATTCCCCCACTGAGTCTCTACCCCCCGCCCGTCCCCTCCGTCTTTTCCTCACCACTCTAGATCCATCAGATCGTTACTGTTCTTCCTGTTTGTTTGTTTTTTTTACTCTTCTTTTGCTCGTTTTTCTCCCTCAGACCCGTCTACCCTGAAAATATTCATTACTCTCCTCCTCCTTCTCCTCCTCTTCCTCTCCTCCTCCTCCTCCACCTTTTCTCTGAAAGATGTTCTCTTGACTAGGAGACCTCGCTGATTCATTCCACGTGAGCCGGACGCCTTGACAACAAAATGCTTTCAACTTCCAATGGCGCTGTCGTTGCTTTTTTTTTTTTTTTTTTTTGTTAGTCTGATAATGTTAGGCCTGAAGGTCGAAACGCAGTGTTTTGAGTTTGTATGATTCTTTTAAGGTTTACTGAACAGTAAACGCCAGATGTGAATATGAAACTGAGGGATGTGACTGTTTATAACATGTCGTTTTTACTGCAAAGTGCTTGTGATGATGGGAAACGGCCATATCTATAGCTCATGCTGTGTTCATCCAAAGAAATATGGGTGGTGGTGGTATACAGACGAGAAGCGGGGGGTATGTATGAGGTGCACGGAAGCAGAAAATATACATCAATACACAGACACACTCGCAAAGAGCCATAAGAGAGAGAGAGAGAGGGGGAGAGAGAGAGAGAGAGAGTGAGAAGAGAGAGAGAGAGAGAGAGAGAGAGAGAGAGAGAGAGAGTATGTCTAGCGATACACATCTCAATCGTTCATACTATACTCGGTGACTTTTCTGGCGTCGTATCATTAATCACACCAAAGAAAGTTTTTTTCTTGTGAATAACCCCAAACGCTACCGATAATGACCCCGATAGACATATCATGATGATTTATTGCAGATCATCCCCCCAAAAAAAAAATGAAGCACTAACACCAACAAACAGCATCGAGGAGATTCTGTGCAAGGATGGACGGACCTCGTGGCAGGATCGTCAAGGGACACGCCTCTCTGACCCGCTTCTATCTCTGATCTGATTTGAAGAACTAACGGAGCCACGAGGAATAGATGTTCAGACGCCGGAATACTTCATCTGAGTCCCCTTCCTCTCTCTTTTCTCACTACCATGATGTCCATCAGATCGTTACTGTTCTTCCCAATTTTTACCCTTCGTTTGCTCGTTTTTCTCCATCAGACACGTCTGCCCTGAAGTTGTTAATTACTCTCCTCCTCCTCCTCCTCCTCCTCCTTCTCCTCCTTCTCCGCCTTTCCTCTGAAAGATGTTCTCTTTGCTTAGAGACCTCTTTAAAAAAAAATTCATTCCGCGTGAGCTAGACTCCTTGATTAGAAAATGCTTTCAACTTCCTGTGGTGCCGTCGTTCCTTGTTTTTGTTACACCGATACGTGGAAGACCTGAAGGTCGAAACGCTGTGTTTTGAATTTGTATGACTCTTTTGGTGTTTATTGAACAGTGAACACAAGATGTGAATTTGAAACTGTGGGACGTGACAATTCATAACATGTGATCGTTTATACTCAAAGTGCTCATGATGAAACGACCATACCAATAGCCAATGCTGTACTCATCAATGGAAATGTGGGGGATGGGGAGGGGGGTATAGAGAGAAGGGGGGATGTATAAGGTGCGCATGAGCAGAAAATACACATCAGTATACAGACACACTCGCAGAAAAAGGAGAGAGGGAGAGGGAGAGATTTCATCTGTCATGAGTTGGATTGTAAACACTCAAAAAATGTTCATACATGTATATTTAATCAGATTTAACAACTCTACACATTCATCTCCAAATGATACGGATAATGCGCTATCAAGACGGTGCCCTGGCACACAACCGAAGACATTAACATGGAAACTTTGGAATGCTCTGAGCATCTACCGTAACAGTAACAGATGACTATGATTCATCCCAAGGCACATCTCCCCAGACCTCCATCCCCATGCACGGACTCCAGTTGAGAGAGGAGCTCTAAAAAGAAACGTGGGTTAGTAAGTCTTTGAGGCTATGAAATTAATGGGCATTACCTTTGGATGGACATGGTGGCGTCCTTCAGGCGGGAACACTCGTTCATGCTAGCTCTCTGTATGTAAGACCATTGTATTCAGCAAGGGGCATAATAGGTATTCTGCATATATTGGGTCAAAACAGGTACCACTTAACACTAACAAATTATGCGGTAGTAGCGCAGTGTCTCGTGTGGTGGGTTTGCTAAAGACGACCGGACTTTGACGGCTGCCGTTGGACCGCTGGCACCAAGATTGCTACAAGGTGATCACTCTGGGTCTACCTGTGTCTTGGGGAATCAGAATGAGTGGCGTGAAAATCATACCACCAAAAATATTTGGGAAATGAAAACACACACACACACACACACACACACACACACACACACACACACACACACACACACATACACACGCACGCATGCACGCACACACACACACACACACACACACACACACACACACACACACACACACACACACACACACACACACACTTACAAATGAATAAATTGAAAAAATAAAAAGATTTTTCCCATTTTGTTGAATAGTTGTCCCCTTTCTCTTGGAGTGGACACGCATCTTCCATTCATTGAATGACGTTAGCTGGAGATGGCCTGAAGATTCTTTAATACGCAAATGGTCTTCAATAGATATCTTGTACTCTCTCTCCCCCCCTCTCTCTCTCTCTCTCTCTCTCTCTCTCTCTCTCTCTCTCTCTCTCTCTCTTTCCCCCGAATGATTAACAGCCCAGAACTCAAGATCCATTGCTGGAAATAAGGAGGCGTGGGTTTCAGAAGGAAATGCTTGTTGATGTCCGTATCATTCACTTTTTACGCCTCATGAAAGCACCGACTGTGCGAGTATCTATCTATCGTAGCGACTGTTGATTATCTATCTATCTATCTATCTATCTATCTATCTATCTATCTATCTATCTTTTATCTATAGTCTTATTAATCCATCTTTTATCTATATGTATTGTGTTCGATACAAGACACATACATACATATATCTATCTGTAAGCGTGTGTGTGTGTGCGTGTGCGCGCGCACGCGCGCGCGCGCGCGCGTGTGTGTGTGTGTAACTGTTGGAATAAGGAATTGTTCATTACTCGAGTACATGCTTAGAGGGAAGCCTGTGATCACCTGTTTAGAGCGTTAGCCAGTGGAGACGACGCCCTGAGTCCTAACCACTCCTGTGTTTTTGATTTTACGGCTTGAAACCTTTCTCTGTCTTCCCAGCAGTGAAGGGATACCTGATTCAGATCAGGTGGGGCTATGACGATGGAAGGAGAGAGATGGGCCTGCCTTCCATCATGCAGTGTCCCAGTTACTATGAACTGTTGACAGTTCGTTGCCTTCATGGCCTAGATCTCATGGGACTTCGATACTTTACCTTTTTATGTTTTGATTAATTATTTCGACTCATATTGTAGTTTTAAGTAATTGGAAAACCAGATCTATCACATTGTTTTTGGTTTGAAAGTGAACATGGATGTATTATACCAAGGAATAAATTGTAACTGTATCTGTTGCAGGTTTGAACCCCGTCCAACCCTCAGTGTCTCCAGTCCATCCCAAAGTGCCAACATATAGTGAATATGAGGTGCAATGACGCTGGCCTCCATTTGTGTCTTAAACAGTGAGGTTAACACAAATTACACGACAAAGTGTAGGGTGGGGGTCTACCATCTTCATCGCGCTGCCTTCACTTCAGCTACAGATTCATTTGAACTTGTCTGATTTAATGTTCTTGGTTCTTTTCATCCAAAAGTGTCCAGCCCTGCAGAAATGTGGTTCCGCTGGCTTGAAATACTCGAGGTACTCACCAGCCTTCGTCTTCTACGAGGTCCACTGCAGCAGAAAGACTCCAGATGGTTGAATTACCGGGAATGTGCATCTAGCCTTCCAGTTCCTTGTTGAAATTCAAAAGGGCGTGTAGGTTCCACCGGAATGTTAATCTGATGCCTTCTTTGTAAATGCCAGTGTGCCGTCTTATGTGGTACATGCCAGTGTAACTGTCTTCTTTAATATGTGTTTTAAATGAACGCGAAGATGTTATGTGATTGACATCGACCGTGTTCTGCTTGACTTCATTTCTGTTTATGCACATTCCAGTAGCAAAAGATGCCACCATCCCCAAAAGGTGACTTGCCTTCAGGTGAATTTCAGATTTTCATGTATCTCATATGCCGTTATGAACTCTACTTTCTGGAACTCACTGTTTCTTCTGGTATATACAGTTCAGTAGAAAAAAAAATCAAATTCTTCAAATGAAGTAATTTGTTGATATCCGAATTACATGCGCCACTCTGTCCAATCAACATTGACATCCTGATCTAGACTGCTTCCACTTTTAACACCGATATTCATTTTAGGCGATGTCACGTGTGAAACTATCCCCACAGAGTAGGCCTGACACGAACTACTGAACTCTACACTGGAACCGCCCGAATGACGTGAGCAGTGAGAATGCCAGTACTATAATGGGCACCCAAGGCATCAAACCGACAGCCTTGTCACAGCGGTTTCGGTGTTCTAGCAAGTGAGCGAACAGCACTCCCAGCCAGAGCCTCGCCTCAATACGTTTCATCCCTGTCTGACGTCCAGCTTAACCCTGCCCTCATGCAGTCCAGCATCGATCCATCGGCTTCGTCCCTCGGCACCATGAAATGCTCTGCCCACACTCTGACCTTCGCCTCCTTTGCCATAGCCTCGGCCTCCGTGGCCGTGTTGTCTCTGGCCGTGGCCACCGACTCCTGGTTGTACACGCGGGAGAAGCTGCCTCCGTCCACCCTGGGCGAGGGCGACGAGGAGAGCAGCAGCAGCCTGCACATGAACGACACGTGGGTGCGTGTGTGGGCCGGCATGTGGCGGGTCTGCATGGAGGTGGAAGGATGTGAGTAGTTCTTGGGCTGAGGGGTTTCTGTCGGTAGTTCTTGGGCTGAGGGGTTTCTGTCAGTAGTTCTTGGGCTGAGCGGTGTCTGTCAGTAGTTCTTGGGCTGAGGGGTTTCTGTCAGTAGTTCTTGGGCTGAGGGGTTTCTGTCAGTAGTTCTTGGGCTGAGGGGTTTCTGTCAGTAGTTCTTGGGCTGAGGGGTTTCTGTCAGTAGTTCTTGGGCTGAGGGGTTTCTGTCGGTAGTTCTTGGGCTGAGGGGTTTCTGTCAGTAGTTCTTGGGCTGAGGGGTTTCTGTCGGTAGTTCTTGGGCTGAGGGGTTTCTGTCAGTAGTTCTTGGGCTGAGGGGTTTCTGTCGGTAGTTCTTGGGCTGAGGGGTTTCTGTCGGTAGTTCTTGGGCTGAGGGGTTTCTGTCGGTAGTTCTTGGGCTGAGGGGTTTCTGTCGTAGTTCTTGGGCTGAGGGGTTTCTGTCGGTAGTTCTTGGGCTGAGGGGTTTCTGTCGGTAGTTCTTGGGCTGAGGGGTTTCTGTCAGTAGTTCTTGGGCTGAGGGGTTTCTGTCAGTAGTTCTTGGGCTGAGGGGTTTCTGTCAGTAGTTTTGGGGCTGAAGGGTTTCTGTTGGTAGTTCTGGGGCTGAGGGGTTTCTGTCATCCTCCTCCCTTACATTGCGCGTTCTCCTCTTCCACTTTCTAGTCATCATATTCGTCGTCGCCTTTATTTCTTTTTCTTCTACTCCTCTTGCTGCTGCTTATGATTCTCGTCTCCCTTCTCATTCATGTCCCTTTGTCTATCGTCAACATTGTCCTCCTCTTTCAACTCCCCGATCAATTGTCCTCCTCTGTCCACCCCCCGTTATCATTGTTCTCCTCTTTCAACTCCCCGTTAACATTGTCCTCGTCTTTCAACTCCCCGTTAACATTGTCCTCCTCTTTCAACTCCCCGTTAACATTGTCCTCCTCTGTCAACTCCCCGTTAACATTGACCTCCTCTTTCAACTCCCCGTTAACATTGTCCCCCTCTGTCAACTCCCCGTTAACATTGTTCTCCTCTTTCAACTCCCCGTTAACATTGTCCACCTCTTTCAACTCCCGTTAACATTGTTCTCGTCTTTCAACTCCCCGTTTACATTGTTCTCGTCTTTCAACTCCCCGTTAACATTGTCCCCCACTGTCAACTCCCCGTTCACATTGTTCTCCTCTTTCAACTCCCCGTTAACATTGTTCTCCTCTTTCAACTCCCCGTTAACATTGTCCCCCACTGTCAACTCCCCGTTCACATTGTTCTCCTCTTTCAACTCCCCGTTAACATTGTTCTCCTCTTTCAACTCCCGTTAACATTGTTCTCCTCTTTCAACTCCCCGTTGACATTGTTCTCCTCTTTCAGCTCCCCGTTGACATTGTTCTTCTCTTTCAACTCCCCGTTGACATTGTCCTCCTCTGTCAACTCCCCGTTAACATTGTCCTCCTCTTTCATCTCCCCGTTCACATTGTTCTCCTCTTTCAACTCCCCGTTAACATTGTTCTCCTCTGTCAACTCCCCGTTAACATTGTTCTCCTCTTTCAACTTCCCGTTAACATTGTTCTCCTCTTTCAACTCCCCGTTCACATTGTTCTCCTCTTTCAACTCCCGGTTAACATTGCTCTCCTCTGTCAACTCCCCGTTAACATTGTTCTCCTCTTTCAACTTCCTGTTCACATTGTTCTCCTCTTTCAACTCCCCGTTAACATTGTCCTCCTCTTTCAACTCCCCGTTAACTTTGTCCTACTCTGTCAACTCCCCGTTAACATTGTTCTTGTCTTTCAACTCCCCGTTAACATTGTTCTCCTCTGTCAACTCCCGTTAACATTGTTCTCCTCTTTCAACTCCCCGTTAACATTGTCCTCCTCTTTCAACTCCCCGTTAACTTTGTCCTACTCTGTCAACTCCCCGTTCACATTGTTCTCCTCTTTCAACTCCCCGTTCACATTGTTCTCCTCTTTCAACTTCCCGTTCACATTGTTCTCCTCTTTCAACCCCCCGTTAACATTGTTCTCCTCTTTCAACTCCCCGTTAACTTTGTCCTACTCTGTCAACTCCCCGTTCACATTGTTCTCCTCTTTCAACTTCCCGTTCACATTGTTCTCCTCTTTCAACCCCCCGTTAACATTGTTCTCCTCTTTCAACTCCCCGTTAACATTGTTCTCCTCTTTCAACTCCCCGTTAACTTTGTCCTACTCTGTCAACTCCCCGTTCACATTGTTCTCCTCTTTCAACTCCCCGTTCACATTGTTCTCCTCTGTCAACTCCCCATTAACATTGTTCTCGTCTTTCAACTCCCCGTTAACATTGTTCTCCTCTTTCAGACTCCCCGTTAACATTGTTCTCCTCTTTCAACTCCCCGTTAACATTGTTCTCCTCTTTCAACCCCCCGTTAACATTGTTCTCGTCTTCAACTCCCTGGTTTGACGTTGTTGCACTTGTCCTCCTGTTATCGTTTCTTGTCTTGCTTCTTTTTCCCTCCTCATTATTATAGATTGTATTATTACTACTATTATGATTTCTTGTATTTTTGGAACATTCATTTGCAGTTCATTACTGGACCATTTGGGAAATTCAAATACCGCATTCATATACATGTGTGCTTGTGTGCACACACGCGCACGTGGGTGTATGTATGAGTGTATGCGCGTGCATGTATACTTGTGTGTGTGTGTGTGTGTGTGTGTGTGGTGTGTGTGTGTGTGTGTGTGTGTGTGTGTGTGTGTGTGTGTGTGTGCTCGGTTGCATAATGTACATACTTGTCTAAGGGAGGAGAATAATGCACTTCGTTTTCGTTATGTACCACAGACCTATGCAATGAAGTAGTATATGCGAGTTGTCAGAACAACGATCTTCGTAACAAACTCTATATAACCCATCTGAAATTGCTCAACGTGAAAAGACGTCAAAAGAAATAGAAGGGAAGCAGTAGGAAGGAAAGAAATGCTAGTACCAGAGTGCGCAGGAGGTATCATTCGTGCTAGCGGGATGCAAGGGTGACCTTTTGGCTTGACGTTTCAGTTCCCGGGGTGCCCCCAGACTGCATGAAGATCAGTTACCAGGCGGGAGACAGTCGCGGGGAAAACATGACCATCACCTCCATCAGCATCATTGGTGAGTGCTGAGGCGGGACCTCTGTTGGTTACACATTCTAATACGACATTGATTTAGAGGTTTTTTTGTGCGCCAATGAAATGTAAATCTGTTGCCCTGCTTACAATTCTGCTAATTGAAGTGGTAGTAGTGTGGAAATAAAATACCCAAATGGAATGTCTTTTCGATGCTGGGAGGTGTTTGTTTGTTTGTTTTCGTTCTCTAGAAATCTTTTGATGAGTATTACACTTAAAATACTTTTCAAAAGCTTTTAAAGGCTTTTCTTTCCTTCTTAATTTCTTTTTATTCTTTTCTTTTTCTTTGGAAAATTGCTGATATGTTCGTAATGAAAATGAATGATTAAAAACATGAAAGCTTTTAGATTTAAAAAAAAATATCTTTTTTATATTGCACCCAGTCCAACTGTAGTGAACATTGACCTCTGTGTTTCACATTAAAACACACTGAGCAATTAGAACAGTTTGACTGTTACTGAAGATTATCTCCGTCACATAAAAACAAATTAGGAAACAATTTTATATATCACATTTTCGCTGGTTCTGAGATGTTCACATTTCAACAGATTTAGATGAATTCGTTTTATGCGACCCAGGGAACTAACTGTCTTTGGTGGGAAGATTTGTCGTCTACTATTTTGCAGCTCTGGGAAGTTCGATATGCATAGATCTACAAATCGTGACACGTGACCCGGCTACCCATCCCTCACCCACCCCCATCTTCTCTCTCTCCTCACTGTGTTACCACCCCCCCCTACCCCTCCCCCCTTCCCCCCTCCAGATACACACACTTTCCATTTACTCCATTCCAACTGGGCTCCTTGCTGCCACTTGATGTGACAGGATTATTGGGGTTTAACCCATTCAATCCATACCATAGGTGGCGCATTTGCCCCGGCAACTCGTCAGGAGCATTACTTTAACGAGAATCTCCAAGACAGAAACCTTACCTTTATCCGGAGATCCACTACAGAGCGGAGATCATAAATCAAAGTCCAGTGGCCTCTCCCCAGGCAGCGGGCAGAATGGAGCAGCCTATGACAGGCAGTGGAGGAGAAAGTGCTATACAGATAGAATGTGGCCGAACACTAAGTCAGGAATGATTGATACATAAGCGTATTTTATTTTTGTATCTGTCGCACAGCGCTCTGTTCAGAAGACAGAATTCAACGGTTTGAACACGACGTCGGTGGAGGTTTTCGATGTATATGCCTGCATTGTCGAGAAGGGTTTAATGCATGTAGGCTATACTCTCACACTCTCTTTCACTCTGTGTGTGTGTGTTAAAAGTGTCAATGTGTTAGTATCCTTAGTCCCTGAAGGGACAAGCCCACATGAAAAAAGCATTTTCTTGCTTGTCTGTTATCCTTGGAAATAAAGATTCTCTTTCTATCTCTCTCTCTGAATAAGTAAACACACACAGACGTGTGTGTGTGTGTGGTGTGTGTGTGTGTGTGTGTGTGTTGTGTGTTGTGTGTGCGTGCGTGCGTGCGTGCGTGCGTGCGTGCGTGTGTGTGTGGATAGATAAAAACATAGATAGTTAGATAGATGTGTTTGTATGTTTGTTGTGTGTGCGCGCGTGTGCGTGTGTGTTACTGAGAGAGAGAGAGAGAGAGAGAGAGAGAGAGAGAGAGAGAGAGAGAGGTTGGGAATGAGGGGGGGGGGGGAGGTGTCAGAAAGAAAAGTAGAGAAGGGTTATGTAGATAAGAGAGGAGAGGTGGGATTGTGGAGGGGAATGTGGGCAAAACAAAAAACAAACACAAACAACGACGTGAAACAAGACAGAGTGTCCGTACTCTGCTAAAGGTCGCCTTGTGCTGTAGAAGCCACGTGGCCAGCCATTGCTATGTGCATAATCAGTGGGTCGGCCATTTCGTTAAAAGCCCCTCCCACGGGACTGGACCATTGTAGATTCCCTAAAGTGCCATGAAAGACCACAGAAATGTGAGTCTGGCATCCACAAAGTTCGCAGACAGTCTGTCATAGTGTGAGCAGCATGAAATATGGATGCCAGTCATCAAAAATGCTTAGAGAGTGGGCCATGAGGCCTACATCACCCCCCATGCTCCCTCCTCTCTCTCTCTCTCTCTCTGACGTGTGTGTGTGTGTGTGTGTGTGTGTGTGTGTGTGTGTGTGTGTGTGGTGTGTGTGTGTGTGTGACAATGACAAGGACAATGTGTAACAATGTTAAGCAAAAGGCCCAGGTACATGGTGAGTTCTTACATTTCACGTACAAGTGATAAGTAGTAGCGTCTAAGAAGCCTAGCATGATGCAGTGTTTAAACTTACTTTTCTTTGTCCATTTAGTAAATATGTAGGTCTCTTAGAAGCTTTATTCTTCGTCCATTTAGTAAATATATCGGTCTCCCAGGATCTTTATATACAGAAAGAGCAGCGTAACATTAACACTATGTACCAGGTTACCATTTTTGTCATTAGAAGGTTTGATAATCGGAAGAGGGATGGGCGATTAGCGTACTTACCAGGTATTAATTCTTTTCTCAAATCATCCTAGGACGGACAACAAAGCGCGCGCGCGCGCGCGCGCGTGTGTGTGTGTGTGTGTGTGTGCGCGCACAAATCTCTAAAAGTTTGATAAGGATACAATTAGAAGTAAAAAACAAATATAAACAACAAGTGGACAGGCGTGTACAAACCTATACCTTTGCTTTACTTACACACTCTGATTTCAGAGTGTGTTCTATATTTTCACAAATGTTTGTACTGGGTATCTCTTTTTTAATTGATGAGTTTTGAAGGAGGCGAAATTTAGTTCTATAGATATCTAGGCATGAAAACACTGTGGACATTAAAATTGCTTGAAAAAAAAAACCACAAGCAAACAAACAAACCAGAACAACAACAACAACAAATGCTTTTCGTCCACACACTATTTTCATCGTCAACAAAGTATGCTTTGACGACCACGCTTAGCCATGTTGTGTCTGAAGCTCTTGAGAGTCATGTGCAGAGAATCAAAGTCTGTGACATTCTCCTGTACAGCATCAGCCAGACGGTCGGTGGCCCTGCCTGTCAGCGCTCTCATCGTCAGCGTCGTGGGCACCATCTTCACCTTCATGGGCAACGTGCGCAAGGACGTCAGGACTCTAGTGGGCGCTATCTGTTTTGTACTAGCAGGTAAGAATGTGAGTGCACGTCTTCAGCTCTCCGGTAGACCCCTCCTTCCCACCCCCATTAGCTTTTTTTTTCAGTTTGATTATAGAGAAAAGATCTTCAGAACTTTCATAGATCACAATAAGGTTTGGGATCTGACTGCCCAGAATCTTAATCAAAACTTCACAGAGTTTAGTTTGAAGCTCGGATTGCCGCCCGGAAGCTTTGCCAGAACCACATAGACCTCAGTTTGTTTTGGAGTCTGATTGCTCCCAAAGCTTTTTCAGAACCTGATAGACATGATTTTATTTTAGAATTCTAATTGTCCAGTAACCTGCTTACATCGCAATTTGGCCTGAATACATATTGCTTAAAATCAGTATAGAAACTATTTTATAAACTTTTGACCAGTAATCTGTCCGATACAACTTGGAAACCTTCATACACTGCCACTTGTTAAGGATACTTACTGTCTATAAACTTCATGTAAACTGGGTTGGTCTCTAAAGAATTGGGAATCTGATCGAAAATTGTGGATTGTTTGATGTCTTTAACAGTAGATATCAAGGGTGTTGTGACAGACTCTTTTGACAGTCAGCTATATCTATAGCTCTGTATCTTTCGTCATGCGCAGCAGGGCAGATGTATGGTAGGCAATCCATTCCGTTATGCTGTTCATATAGGAAAAAAACTCTTGTATGTGCCTCTTGAGTGTCCATCCTCCACTGTACTCATGTCGTAGAAGGATCCTTGAGTGCCAGATCATTGAGTGCCAGACAAGTTTACAGTACTTCAGGATGAAGAGGATTCTTTCTATCCAATCTTTGTTCATGCCCTTTCTTTGAAACTACTACGCTGCTCATTTTGGATCCCCGATGCAGAGCCACACCCGTCGCGTCATGTCGCACTCTCTTTACCAGCTGTTAATTAAGACTTATTAACATCAGATCGTGATGAGGCGACCCAACGAGGCACTGCACAGCTGCTGCGTCATGTTGGTGACGTTCGGTGGTGTCTGCTTTGATCCAGTATCCGCAGTCCTCTGTTCATGACATCACCTTGTCAAGGATCCAGCTCGAGAGAGCGACCCCCTCCCTCCCCCTCTCCTCCCCTTTCCTCCCCCACCTGGAGGGTACAGCCCCTCTCCTCCCCCACACCCCCACCTGGAGGGTACAGCCATGTCCATCCAACGGCAGTCCCAGTGAACATGCCAACGCTGAATCTCGTCAAGGGTATGGATACCAAGAGGAAAATTCACATGAGTATATGCCCATAATGGACTTAAAACCCATCGTCAACGCCTAGGGCACTGTAACAGAAGGGTTTTTAGTGCCAACGTATGGGTTGACTGGTTACCTGTAAAAGGCGCTTATAATATTTTCCTGCACGCAATTCCATCCACAGTTACCATCGAATACTGAAGTTCTGTTTTGAAATTTGCTGTCACTATCCAGTGCTTGCATCACGACAATATCATTTAACCACCAGTGAGTTGTAGAATTTAGTTTTCATAGTGAAGCTGACAGACCAGGCTTACCAGACGACGCTGGTCTGGTCAAGATAGACACAGCTAGGGACTTTCTTTAGCTGCTGTCATATCTCGAAACAGGCCCAAGATATGGATCACTTCTACAAGTACGTGTTGAATGTGATGTTGGTTGAAGCACATTGCTTTGGGATGTTACGCACAGTCTGTTTTTATCTGATCGGAATCCATTTCTTCGTGGATTGGATGAGTTCTCCACTTCGGTGGCGAGTTCTACTTCGTCGTCAGGTGGAAGTAAACAGGAGAGCTGCCTGTTCCACCGCTGTAAGAATTCTTTTGCACGGGAGGTAAGAAAGTGGGTTTTGCTGCGGGCAGTTTTGTCACATTTGTCAAAGGACTCCTGAGACGTGAGAGGGGCACTAACGTTACGAGCTTTTAACTGAACTTCTAAGCACTTTTCCCCTGAATCGTTAGAGCGGCCCATGCTGCACGACATAAATTCACAGTCGCTCTTTCCTCGCTTGAAGCAAAGATGTCACTTCGCACGGGGTAGGTCGATTTCTCGTTTGGCACGTAGAAAACTGCTTGCAGTTTTTCGAAAATCTCGCGCAACAACATACCTTCACGTTAAAACTCCGAGAAATTTCAGCGGTCTCGGTTAAATGATCAACCCCGTGCTGCGAAGAGACCGTCCTCTAATAGATAGAGGAGGTCAAAAGCCCAAAATGGTTTCCCCCATTATGATATTCTCGAGCGGACAGCGAGTACAATGGGGAGAAGAGATAGCCTTGACGTACCCCTACGACTGCTCGGAGAATGCAAATTTGTAGGCCACATTTAGAAAATCTGCGATGCTTGCAGTATTTCTGGAGTATTACTGTGACTGGATCGAGGCAGTTCAATTCCTGTTCCTAGCGTTCTGGGCTTTAATGCACGGAAAGCAGATTTCACACGCTAAAGTACTAGTAAAACTTTATAGGCAGAGAAAAATTGCTGTCTGTAGTAGTTACATCATTCATGTGTTCATTTGTTCAGTCACAAGATGGATTCCAACAAGATGCGTGAGGAAACTGTCCTTAAAAGTGAGATCTGGAGTGCGTTGATTTCAAAGCAGATCCGTTAGCTAGATGACGCATGTGGCTGTACTGAATTTACATGTACTGTCTTTATTTTTCCCGGCAGTTGACTTCCTGGAGATATCGAAACAGAGGTCTCCATCACTCAGGCTGGCGTGCGTGGTGTGTGCGTGCGTGCGTGCGTGCGTGTGTGCGTGTGTGTGTGTGTGTGTGTGTGTGTGTGTGTGTGTGTGTGTGTTCATGCGTGCTTACTGTGTGTATATGCATGGGAGATGTGTCTTCGTGTGTGCGTGCGTGCGGAGAGCGTGCGCGCGCATGTGTGTGTGTGTGTGTGTGTGTGTGTGTGTGTGTGTGTGTGTGTGTGTGTGTGTGATTTCGCTGGAGAGAGAGAGAGAGAGAGAGAGAGAGAGAGAGAGAGAGAGAGAGAGAGAGAGAGAGTTTTTTCTTTGCCAAAGTGCACACAGATTACTACGTTGATCACACCAGGAACCAAGTACATCCCATTCATATCCAGGACTGCTCGCCCTGAATGGCTGCTAATGCAGTACGAAGAATACGGCTTGTTAATCGATTTCTGATAGTTTCAAATCTGCAGACTGTCGGAGAGAGGAAGAGAGGGACACACACTCACACACGCGCGCACGCACACGCCCGCCGCCCGCACGCACACACAGAGGGCCCTGTTCTTCACAAGATGCAAGCGCACACACACACACACACACACACACACACACACACACACACACACACACGCACGCACGCACGTAAGCACACACACAGACGCACGCACACACACACACACACACACACACACACACACACACACACACACACACACACACAATTCAATTCAATTCAATTCAATTCAAATTTAATCCTTTGACCCCTGTTGGGGCATGGAGGATACAAATGTAACAAAGAGAAATACGAAACTCACTCAGAACAATGTGTGAACATAGTTGCGAAATGCTGAATTCTGGTGAACTGTAATGATCTCATTAAACAATCTTCCCATTTTTTAGAAACTTACTAATATTCAAACAAATGCGTCTTCCTTTTTGAAATAAATTACAAAAGTTGAAAACAGACTTTGGTTTTATATATTTTTTAGGGATGAATTTTTCACGAAGTTCATTATATTTTGGACATTCCATGATGCAATGAAATTCATCTCCAATTTCACCCATTTCACAGTTACGACAAATACGCAATTCTCTTGGAACATTATGGTGTCTTCCAATTTCAATTTGCAATTTATGGTTACTACATCTAAATTTAAATAAAGATATAACATAAATATCTGGTAAGGTAGAAATATAATGTTCTTTTCCAAAGACAGTCTTTACACTTTTATAGAATACACACTTGTTGCTGTTTTCAAGAGAACTGCGCCAATCACGAGCATAATTATTTTGCAACTCCTTTTTAACACACTTACATAAGTTACTTCTGTTTGTGAGTGAATGAGATTCCCAAACACAATCAAAACCAGTTTCAAATAAAATGCTTTTAACATAACTAAGCCATGGTGAAACGAAAATTCCTTTTGTATATAGTTCATGTAAGATATTATATACTTTGTTTGAATACTTCTTAGAATCAGGAACAACTAAGTTAGCCCAGAACCTTATCATTCTCACTTTAATCAGTACAGATAAAGGATAGATTCCGGTTTCACCATAAATCATTGAAGTCACACACACACACACACACACACACACACACACACACACACACACACACACACACCTCTTCTTCACAAGATGCACAGCACTGGCTAAGCGCACAGTCAGTCTTGAGGTACTATCCAGCACGGAGAAGACTCGTTAGTTAGACTGGAGTTGTTACCCTTGGATCGACAGAAGGCCATCGTCCATTCTCCTGACGGTATGATCTGGGAGCAGTTTTCAAGGTCATACCTTCCATTGTTCTCTTTATACTCTCCAGCATACGAACGTACCATGTATCTATAGGGTACTGTTATATGGGGGCGCTTGGAGTTGCTGTTTTTTTTTTTTTTTTTGCGTGGTTTTCTCATTTTTTTAGTTGTTCCTGGCTCATCTTCCTTGTTTTCTGGCATTTCTCTGACATAGCGTATCAAGTACTTTTTGATTGGAGCTGCACACAGTACTGTCCTGTCCCAGCTGCTAAACTGACTCACAGCAACCCAGTGGGGGTTTGCATTGATCAGTGCGTCTCACACTGTTGTTGTTGTTTTTTTTAGGGAGTAGCTTACATATGAATGTGATTTTGAATACTGTCTATGCCTCAGCTTAAAGGTGACTAAAAGTTCGCCATGGCCCAGTGTTGAAAAGGGGATATCCGGGCGACGAAAGCCATTTTTATCTTTGGACTCAGCAGAACTACTTTGGCTCGGCCGTTACAGTTTCGAGAGATCGTCTCTCGTCTTGCTTTTCCAGCCGAGCAAAGATATTTTGAAGGATTCATCAGAATGTAATTGTCTTCCTTCCTTCCTTCCTTCCTTCCATCCTTTCTTTCTTCTTTTTTTTATTTTTTTGTATGTCGCGATACATAGTGATTTGGTGACGATGTCATTGTCATGTGACGAATCTTTTCGTTTCGCCATCTTGCGTGTGTGTGTTTGTGTGTGCGCGTGCGTGCGTGCGTGTACGCGTGCGTGCGTGCGTGTTCCCTTGAAATAACTTCGTTTAATACCGATGACGTACGCCAAGAAAAACTGTCGTCAGGATGCAGTCTGTCACATTATTCTAGAAAGGAGTACTATGAGGAGTTAGAGCGAATTTCAAGCTCTCGCATTAACCGGTCGAACTGGATGCACTCGACGTCAATGTGATACATGAAAGTACTTACTAGCAAACATTGTTTGTTGCGGGTTTCAACCTTCAGTGTGAAAACTTTGAAACGTATCTGGCAATTTTATCGCGAGAATGACGCACAGACGCTCTTTAAGAGTAGCCCCGAGCCGACAGAGGTTTTTAGGCTGACAACTTCACAAGAGCAAAGAATGACCACGCCCCACCGAGTCGCTGTCCGCTAGATGCGAAGTCGTTGA
This sequence comes from Conus canariensis, assembly GCA_033310375.1. Classification (NCBI taxonomy): domain Eukaryota; kingdom Metazoa; phylum Mollusca; class Gastropoda; order Neogastropoda; family Conidae; genus Conus; species Conus canariensis. The sequence continues at coordinate 70,473,039 of CM065714.1, read as the reverse complement.
CCCAAAGTTTGCTGTTGGTTGGCCCAGCACGAATCCTGCCCTTTCACCCGGCAGGTCAGCCCTGGACAGCGTTGTGGCAATCCGGGCCTTGACCGAGCTGGACAATACAGGACTGGACGACTGAAGGTTCATCATAGCGTTTCACTTGACAACTGGGGATACATGCCAGACGGCATCACCACAATCAAATATCTAAAGGTAGAGGGGATAGGAAGAGTCCGCTCCATGTGAGGTTGAATATCGGACATTGTGGGCTGTGAAGATTCCTGACATACCTACAACCTGTCATGGGTCTCAAGAAGAAAAACGAAACGAAATATCTCATTTGTCGAATAACGTTTAGTCCTGATATAGTTAGCATGACAGAAAGACCGATCGACCATCCGACCGACCGATCGATTGATAGATAGTAGATAAAGTGATTGATAGTCATTTGGAGAGGGAGGGGGGGGAGAGAGAGAGAAGAGAGAGGGAGAGGCAAATCGTGCGTGGTGTGCACAAGCGGTGGTGATGTGTGTCTGCTGAACTTGAAAGCAGCAGGTTCTAAACGTTGGCATGTTTACCTCTGCTCTCTAATGCATCGCTTGCGACACTGGGAAAAGTATGCAAATGTGAGAGCGCCCACAGACATAGAGAAACGCGCGCGCGCGCGTGCACCCACACACACACACACACACACACACACACACACACACACACACACACACACACACACACTCTCTCTCTCTCTCTCTCTCTCTTTCACGTGCACACACACACAGACACACACAGATACAGACACACTCCCACAGACGCACACACATTTTCTCCCTCTCTAACACACACACGCACACGCGCGCGCGCGCGCACAGATCTCTCTCTCTCTTCTCCCCCCTCCCCCTACACACACCCCATCGCTCTCTGTTTCTCTGTCTCTCTCACACACATGCACACAATATTCTGTGTGGTGTGTGTTGTGTGTGTGTGGTGTGTGTGTGTGTGTCTCTCTCTCTCTCTCTCAAACAGGCACACACGCACACACAATCACCATGAGAGAGAGAGAAGAGAGAGAGAGAGAGAGAGAGAGAGAGAGAGAGAGAGAGGACAGGCAGACAGACACACAGACAGACAGACAGAATCTACATCCACGTACAGCAAACCACCCCCTACCCCCATCCATCCAGTTTCACCCACCCACACCACCACCACCTCCCCAGTCCATCTTCTCTGACCCGCCTTCACGCAATCAACTCCGACCCCTCCAATTTGTGCCTCCCCCCCCCCTCCCCCCACCTCCGTCCCCCCTCTAATCCTCCCAATATATTTTTTTCCCTCTACTCTTTCCTCAATTTCGCCTTGCTCGGGTGATGACAGTGGTCCGATTTGATTGAGCCCTGATTGTGGCTGGAGTGGTGCTCCTCTAGATGTGTGGCCGTTAGCTTTCATTTTGTCTTCCTTCGATGGGGTCCCTCTGGCCATCTTGCAGTCAACTGGTGTCTTGCTGATCGCTGTGAACTCTGCAGAAAGAAGAGGGAAAGAGAGGCTGGATCTCTCTCTCCTCTCTCTCTCTCTCTCTGTGTGTGTGTGTGTGTGTGTGTGTGTGTGTGTGTGTGTGTGTGTGTGTGTGTGTGTGAGGCCATTGGAGAAGAGACGATGGAATTGCACTGCGTCACTGCCACGTGAAAAGGTGCAGTTATTTTTTTTTAATTTGTGTTTGTGTCTTTTATCAAAGAGGATAGACGGGTGGTATCATTCATCGCCTGTACACTCATTGGTGGAGTCTGAGTGTTCATCTAAGTTAAGTTGACCTATCTAAAGCGACTGGTGCAGTGCTCACACAGGATACTATAAGAGGTGTTGCATCTTTCATTAGGAGTTCATCAGGGCTGCCCGCTTAACTCCCACGCTTTCAACGTATTCCCGGAACACCTGACTGATGCACTTGAAGGTCATGTTGGAAGACGTAGAATCGTAGGAAGAACCATCACAAGCTTTCTGTTTGCAGGCGACATCGACAGCCAAGAAGGCAATGAACAAGAAATCACCAAGCTTGTTCAAAGACTGAATAATACATCGAAAAGATGTGACATGGAAATCAGCGCCGAAAAGGCCGAGTTGATGGCCAGCCACATTACCACCATCAGTATGGATGTAACTGTCCATGCATGGTCAAACTCTAGAAATGATTCAACAGTCCCCCTATCAGGATACATCATTAGCAAAGAGGGATACAAGCCCCCCCCCCCCCCCCCCCACGGGCAGAAAAGACAATATTAGGTTTGTTCAGACCAAAATCGGTGTAAAGGAAAATAAAACATCTTCATGAAACACGACTCTATGTGCACTGTATATTCTTTTTTTTTCCTGTGCATTTAAATTTCGATCTTCACAGCAGATATGGAAAGAAGAAGCCAACCCATGAAAATGAGATGTTATCACGAGATACTAAACATTAGACATGTTGATCTCATGACCGAGGAGCAAGTGTGTCAACACATCAAGCAGCATATTGGATCATATGAAGGTCTAGTGACATCAGACAAGAAAATAGACCTACATTGGTACGGGCATGGACCAAGATCCAGTGGCCTCGCTAAAACAACTTTCCAACTAGATCAATGGCGGTGGGTTTTTTTTTAAAGAAGTTTTAGGTGAATATCCAATACGTGTGGCTTATGCTCGACATTTTCACAGACCTTCTGAAAAAAAACCCGGTTAATTTGTTGAGAATTATGTGCTAATTCCCCAAATTTGCATCTAACAATACAGGGACGGTCAAGGCTGGTAACATTAAGTCTAAACGTTGTAATCATTCTTCATCAATCTTCTGTTTATAGAAACTTGTAGTTTGGTTGAGAATATAGGAACTGTTTAATTATGACTGTGTTTTATCAACAACTTTTCTGAATTACACTTTTTGATAATGAATCGTCCAGAAACCGTTTCATCTTATGTACATCATTTTCTCCTTAGAGGAAGAGCGTCTTTTTCATTAGGGAGAGGAGGATCAATAGCCGTGATTGCCGCAGTCTGCCCAATCTCGGGGCTTCTGGTCAGTTTGTCTCCATCCCCTGCTGCCCGCTGCTCCCCTCTCCCTTCCCCCCTCTTCCCCAATCTCCCCACTTCCATGCCCAAGCCTTTATTGAGGTACATTGGTCTGATCACCACATCTCTTTCCATTGCTTCTTTTTCCTGCTTCCCCCCACTCCCACCCCCTTCCATGTGCTGGAGTGGTCGGAGGGCGGATATAAATCGTCCTGTTTTACTTACACATGAGTGGTGTTATGGACCTCGTGCGATTAAACTTCTTGGATTTCTTCCTTCGCTAAGTCCGTGAACCTTTTCCTACGCCAGTAAATGCCACATATGGCTAACAGGAACATCAGAGCCAACACTGTAAAAATAACGCCCGTAGCGTTTTGCACAGACAGTCATTTGTCATAAAAGATGTTACCACAATGACAAAGCTCGTAACGTTTTGCTTTCAAGCTAGTACATATGGAATAATCATTTTTAGCTTGATTTTATTACCAGAAAACATATGCTCAGTCGTACACTAGGGTATATTTTTTTTCGACAAGAATCGCATTTCACATCTGACGAAGATATTTTATATTGAAGAATTGAAGAATACATAGTCCGCAAAAGACACCCCGGTCTCTATAACTTGCCCATTGTGCTCACTACCTGACGTCCTGAGCTGTTTAAAACAACAGTAATCTCAAAATTCAGTTTAACAACATGATGTTTCGATGAAGCCAATAATCTCAAAATTCAGCTCAAGAGCATTGTGTTTTGTTGAAGCCAGAGCATTTAGATGTCAGTTGTGGATGACAGTCCTCTCACCGTGACAGTCAACAACCATGTACGGTTAGTGATGCCTGTGGATCGAATATTTGCAGAGTCTTGTCCGACTAGGGTAAATCATTATTATCATACTCACATGGCACCTATCCTCCGTTAGAGACCAAGCTCTAAGCGCTTACCAGTTCACGCTCACGTTTACATAGCGGGCTGCCAACCTGGATAGAGCCAACTGAAGAACGGCCTGCTGAAGCTAATCATCCGTTTCCTTTGTCATATAGCTGCAATATTGATCACTCAGATTTTCGCTCATTTCTTCGATTTTTGTAGAGGATGCATGCTATGTGTGTAGTGTCATCCACACCAATGGCCAACTGGCCGTCTCTTCCGAAAGTTGACGGGATTCTTAGTGTGAACAAGCGTGCGCTCATACACGGAACCTCTCGGGTTACAAAATCTTATTCGTAAGGCTCAACAACGTTATTTCAGGAGGGAAAAATCGCATTGTACCGAAACGGCCCGGTGGAGATTGGAACCCGCAACTCCACGATCACCAGTCCGGCGTTCTATAAACTGAGCTATTCCGGTGGCTAGTTATGTTTGCCTGGCTTCGTAGAGTAGCAAATATGATAACCTGCTGGTGCTCCGATTCCCCTTCGTGTTGCGGGCTACTCTGCATTGACATGCAGAATCCATGCAGGTGATCAAACCTACAGCATCACACGTTTGTTGCCAAGGGTTTCGTCATTGTTTGCTCAAGCTCCAGAGGGCAGTCGTCTCAAGAAACAGTTACAAAGAACACAGTTTGACAGCTCGCAAGCAGCTGTCCAAGAGTCTGCGAGGACCAGTGAAGCTGCTGATGAGGTCATGTGGGTAGGGATGTGGTGGTGCTGATTTACGCTGATGCCAGAGTGTCCATCAGTACCAGTGAGGATGCCTCTCGAGGCGAAAAGGGGCCTAGCTGGATGACTGGCAAGCTTTTCCGTTGCAGGAGTACGTAAGGGTTTTCAAGATAGATGTTTTACACGCCTGCAGAATATGCTTGTTAACAAAAGCAACGTCAGTTCGCTGTGCCATTGGAACGCGAATTATCATGAGATGAAACGTGAGTACATCCTTAAGCAACACACAAATATACCCCGAAGGATTTGCGTAAATGCCTCGAAAAACAACACAAATGTAACCCTGAACACCAAGGAACACAGCACGAATATATCCGTAACATGGCACAAATATAACAAAAACACAACACAAATCTATCCGAAGAAACAATATGGATTAGGACGGATCTGGGGGTACATTGGGTTACAAGGGGAAACGTGCTCCTAACGCAGTATTTGCGAGCCAGAGGAAGGGGTAGGAGGGTATAGCAATCCCTCCTGTCCAGCGATGCAGTTATAACCGGAATCACAATATAGATTTACTGAGAAGAGAGCGCGAATACACCCGGTGAAACAACACTGATCACCTCGAAATACGAACATACTGAGCACGCGCTGCCCCTGAAGACAGAACATGACTACTCAGATGGCAAGTCTTTCTTTAATACCGACTCGTAAAAATCACTTAACGTGATCGTCGAAGTTCACGAACGCATGGGAGCACTAATAATGATTTAACACTGAAAGAATAACAAGAATAATAAAGTCTGGTAATGATGATAATGATGATGATGATAGTGAAAGACAACAATATCGAGAAGAACAAAAATAACACATTAAAACAAAAAGAAGAAGAACAAAGAATGTTATAGGAAAGAAAAAATGAACAAAAAATGAGGGGACAGAGTCGGCAACATGAAGGGTAAAGGGGCACTTGGCAGAGCTGAGGCCTTCGCCAAGGTCGAACGAATTTGGATCCGCGCTTTGAGTCAGTCCATGAGTGAAAGTGACATATTTTTCAGCAAGGGAAGTAATTGAAGGAGACGTTTTCGTTTTCAGTAGAACATGCAAAACAAGAAAGCATCAACTGTTACATCAATAGAAAGCTTTAATATTCTATGAACATATATTGCGTTCTTTAATAGTGTCTCCAAAGTCTGTATGTATTCAATGGGGAAAAAATTGTAATGATTCTTTGAATCGATCCTGGATCTAGTTTTTCTTCTTCTTTTTTTTCTTCTTCTGCAGGGGAAGTAACAGTTAAGAAGAACCGAAGAGATTGTTCCCCGTGTTCTTATTAATCTTGCTGATATATCTTGGATCCACCGCATCATGGACCCCCCACTCCCATCCCCTCACACTCCCTCCCCCTCCTTTTCCAAATTTAATGATCTGGTCTACCTTTTGACGATGTTGATTTAAAATAGCCTCAGCAGGGTTTTTTTTTTTCTTCAGTATCCTACGTACAAACAGACAAACCAGCACACGAGACAAAAACGTAACTCCCTTGGAAGACGTTAACAGACCAAAATCACAGCCACTATAAGGTCGTTCTTTAATCAAAAGAACTTTTTAAGCTCGCTAATCTAGTTCGTTTAAGTTTTCGGTCTAGGCAATTTTGGCTCGTTCGTAATCAGTCGAACTTTTGGTCCACAAGCCAAGATCGGTGAGCTTTGCGAATCTTACCGATCCCCGCGGAGAATAGAAGGAAAGGCTCAACGTGGCTTGGGAGCTGTTTACGCTCACGAAAAGGGAAGTAATCATATGAAAGCTTTTCTCTAATGAAATTCGGTTTGGAACAAGCTCTTTTGTGGTGGAGATCAGTTTGTGGCTGGATGACCGTTTTTTTTTTTATTATTTTTTTTTTTTGCATTCTCGACTCGTAAGTCAGCATTTTCATTCCACACAGCCGAAATATTCAAGTTTATGACGGTGTGGAAGTAAGTAAGTTAAAATGCAGATACGAGATTGCTACAATCGATTTCACATTCAAAAAGAGTTCCGCGTTCAGTTGGCCAGCATACATCTCTGTCGAGCACCGGCGAGCAGTATTTTGCATTTTGAGAGAAAATCGTTCAAACTTCAGTTTAGAACCACTTTTCTGCTTGTCCTAATTCTGCAAAACTAGATCGCGGAACGCGGGCATCACTTTGGCAGGAAATTCAGATTCTTCATCAGCGGGCGAAGTGGATTGGCCTACACGAACCAAGGACTCCTTTGATTGAAAACGGCCAAAATTTGTCGACCCCACGACCTCGATCACACTCGTTAGCCTTTTCCCTTCCTCCCCTACCCCCTCCCCCCATCTCCCTCCCCACAACCTTTCCCCCTTCTACTTCATCTTCTTTCCCCTCCTTTTTTTTTTTTAAATCCCACGCAGCAGCGGCAAGGAAACCGATCGAAAGCTAATCTCCGTGCTCGATTTAACACGAGTGAAGTGAGCAACCTATTTGGCGGTACGTTTGTCACGAGCGTGGCAACGTGGTTTTCTCCCCTTGGCCACTCTCCGCGCTGTGTGCCTTCCTGGCCAAGGAACCGGGCCAATCAGCAGTAAACTGCGGCCTGAAATAGACTTGGCTGAAGGACGGGTTGGACTTCGTGGGTGGGTGGGTGGGTGGGGAAGGGTGGGGGAAGGGGGGTGGGGGGGGGTGGGGGGGGGGGGGGGGGAGGGAGTGGTGACAGGCATCGTAAAAGGGAACGTGCTGTAGAGGCGTATGCTATATATATATATATATATATATAGAGAGAGAGAGAGAGAGAGAGAGAGAGAGAGAGATGGTGCTTCTTCCTTCCTGTTTGGTTGAATGATTATCACAATCATTTGAGACCAGTCAAGTCCCCTGAGGAAGGGGAGGTGTGCTCGCCGAAAATTAAAGTTTTGGACAAAGAAAAAGGCAGCTTGTTCTTTTCGTGTTTCTTGAATCAAGAGTGACTTTCACAGAACGGAGTTTTAAGTGCTAGTATGTGAAATACCCACTGTAGATAAGATTACACTCCATTTGATGTCGAACTTGCCCCTCCCCCCCTTTTCCCTTTCCCTTCCGTGTGTCTTCCCCCCGAACACCCCTACCGCCATCTCCTACCCCCCCCCCCTCCCCATCCTCACTCTCTTCACAACTTCTCGCCCTCCCCAACCAAATCAGTCTTCATCTTTTTCATTGAAGTTCCAACCCGATTTCTCCCTCTCCTGTCTCCTTTGAACTCCATCCCCATTTCAAAACCAGCTTCCGCAAACTTCCAGTACCGCTTCCGCGCCCTGCCGCACCTCAGTGCTGATAGTTGGGACGGTGGGGAGTGAGTGGATCGTGAATCGTTTCATTATGTTGTGTATATGTTGGTTAGAGTGAAAGGGTTCGGGTGTTCGCGTGTGCGTGCGTTCCATATATGTACGTAGTGTGTGTGTGTGTGTGTGTGTGTGTGTGTGTGTGTGTGTGTGTGTGTGTGTGTGTGTGTACGTTCGTGTTAACAACGCCCTTCCTCACCTCCATTATACCCCTCTTTTTTGTCTTACTACGTTAGGATACCAGTGCCATGACCTACCTCAGAATTGACGTAATATGTGATTTCGATCCATGTAACATGTCTATCTCTCTTATGATATAAGTTGACATTGAAAGAGAAAGCGGAGGAGAGAGACGAATAAGTACCAAGGAAACCCATCCAGTGGCCTTTTTGGCACCAGTGTGTAGAAGTGAACGGTTACAAAACAGAAAAGAAACAACAAAGTGATAAAGCATATCTGAATAAGTGTATGAGCGATTGAAGAATATATAGAAAACCCAACGGATGCGATTCTGCTGCACTTTATCATGGAACTGGTGTCATCAGAATTAATCACTCCACGAAATAATTGACCCGGTATGTAAAATCTTGAAACACGGAAATGGCTTCAGTCACTTCCTAAAATGGATGGTTCCACAATTCGGCCTTGTTATCATTGGCATTGAACTTAACTTTTCTGTAAAAGATGTGATGCTATTTTGCCATGAGTTTCCATCATCACTGCCTTGACTGGAATAGTTTGCTAAAACTACAATGTGTTTACACAATACTGTGGGGATGTGTCTTTAAGTATGTCGTAAACGTCGAATCATTGTGTTTGCACATCAGTGAAATAAACAATGTACGCTTGTTTTCATCTTTACATGAAAAATTCATTCCCTTTACACTTAAAAACTTGATATCAGCCGGAAGCTAGATGCATCCGATCATATTTACGTATACACAAATTATTCAGACAGACAAGAGGTAAACAGAGGGATCGTGCAACAAATACAAATACACATTAAACAGAAGCCCCATGCAGACCTGTTTATCCATACGATTTCGCCGTGTTTTGTGCATACGTTGAATACGACGAATTAAAAAAGAAATACGTCGAAAAAACTTCTGGAGACGAAGCTCTTGAGCGGTAATTCTACTTGCAGAGTCTAACCATGGCGCAGGCTTTCATCAAAGAGCAGCAACTCTTGCTAACTTCCGCGCGCGAAATAAACGTTATGCAGTATCTGTCGCTTCAAACATCAAAAAGTCCGGCGAAAGAGCCTGAGCTCGTGCAAAAGTATGCTGATGAATCAGGTTTGAAAGTAATTTGCATTAGAAAGAACCTATTTCACTGTAGTTTATGCAAGATCAGGTGGTTACAACCGGTAGGATGGCTTTCCGATGTGATAGCAGATACCCCCCCCCCCCCTGCACCTCCCGCTTTTACAGAAATTAAATTTGGAATTTTGTACGCACTTCAAAAATACGCTCATTTTTGCTGAAAAGTGCACCGTAGCTGTTTTAGGCTGAACAGGTCTGATAGTTACTAGTAATATAGTACATATTCCACTGCTGTGAAACAAACAATGCATGTTTGCTGCAGCGTGGTTTAAACTTTCTCGTTGGAGTACTCCTGTTTCGTAGAAAATACTCTTTATTTGGGATTTGGAATACTCTAACTCAAATGTCGGGGTAAAAGTGTTTGCCCATGCATATCAATTCAAATGAACATCCATGCCACATAATTTTGGAAACCTTAAGAATTAAGTCCTTCAGCTTCTTCGCACAAAACTTCTAGCATTGTGATCCACTCATTACTTGTAATAGGTTCATTGAGCCATAAAGATAACGTATTCCATATTTATTGACGCTACCGGCGTCTTTAGATAGAAGCATAATTTTAATACAGAGCTTTTGTTTTGGAGGGGAATGTGTGTGTGTGTGGTGGGGGGGGGGGGGGGGGGGGGGGGGATAAAGAGGGAGTAGAATTCATAACATATTATTTTTGTTTGAAATATTCATAAGCCGGTGCACATTTAATGACGTGTTGTGTGCGCGAGGCGCGCGCGTGCGCACACACACACACATACACACACACACGCACGCACGTACGCACGCACGCACGCACGCACGCATGCACACACACACACCACGCACGCACAACACACACACACACACACACACACACACACACACACACACACACACACACACTCCTAAGAACACGCACGCCCGCGCGCTAACACCCCCCCCCCCCCCCCCCCACACACACACACACACGCCTCAACAAAATCATCTTAGAAACGAATGCATGTTTTTTTTGTATCCAGAACGCCTCGATATCAACAAGCAATCATAAATTTAAAAAAAATCTCAGAAGATAATGGGAGAAATTAATAATTTACATGGGAATGTCAGGAACAGTAGAAATGCATCACATAGAAGAAACTCCAAGAAGCAAACAGAGCAGCAAAAACGAAATGCTAATTTTGACAGTCGGCACAGAGAGAAACTGAAAAACTAACGAATGAACCACACGATGACATGAAACAACAAAACTTGATATCTTGTGACGTGAATTTTGATTCTCTCTCCTCTCTCTCTCTCTCTCTCTCTCTCTCTCTCTCTCTCTCTTCTCTCTCTCTCTCTCTCTCTCATAAATTTTGAATATTTGCTTTAAATAAAGTTTTCGTTAGCATTCTCTATGTCTCTGTTTCTCTCTCTCTCCTCTCTCTCTCTCTCTCTCTCTCTCTCTCTCTCTCTCTCTCTCTCTCCTCTCTCTCTCCTTCCCTGTCTTCTCCCCCCCACCTTCCGTTCTCCCTCTCTCCCTCCCTTCCCCATACCCCTCTCTCTCTCTGTCTCCCTTTCTCCCCCCTCCTCTCTCTCTCTATCTGTGTGTGTGTGTGTGTGTGTGTGTGTGTGTGTGTGTGTGTGTGTGTGTGTGTGTGTGTGTGTGTGCCGCGCGTTTGTGTGTGAGTGTTTTGTGTGTGTGTGTGTGTGTGTGTGTGTGTGTGTGTGTGTGTGTGTGTGTGTGTGTGTTATTTCATAATGATTCACACCCCGAAAAATGTTTGTCGATTAATACACGAAAATGACACAGGTATTCCATGTTATGTTTCCGAGCGAGAACGCCCAGTTTTTGTTCGACCCATCGCTGTTATAATTCTGGGGAAAAAATTTGTTAGCTGCCAAGTGTGTAAAGGGATCATTAGAAAACAGCATTTTTCCACTGTAATGAAGAATATTGAAAATATACGGGAGAAATGCGATGTTTTGAAATCATCTTCAGCAAAAAGATGCGCGACTTGTTTGCTTTATTACAAACAGATCAAGTAGATAATTTATTGTCCGTGGCAAAATTTGCTACAGAAGCAATCAACATACGGAAGAAGCTTGACAACACATTTAAGCTCAGTGAGGTTTACAAGCAATGTGCATCTTTTTTTTTTTGCATGTATTTTTAGGACATGCTCGTGCTTGCTTTTGATTTTTGAGGTTTTTAAAGCCTTCGGTTTTGAC
>CM065714.1:70439092-70449092 GCA_033310375.1 Conus canariensis | reverse complement strand
CTTTCATAGAAGCTGTGTATTCCTTAGGAGGTTACATGTTTCCTGTAAAGCTGTAAACTCCGTAGAAAGCGGGACGTTTTCTAGAAAGCTGTTTCACCCTTTGAGATCCCTTTGAAAGCGGCATGTTCATTTGAACAATACAATACGATGCAACTGGATACAGTATAGTACAGTATAACACAATACAATACAGTATAACATAATACAATGTAACACAACACAGTGTAAAGTGTACATGCTGCTAATGCATTGGGCAGGACTCTCATGCCCACCACACCCACCAGACCCAGAATACAATGTAGCCATCTGTTTTTCATTGCTTTTGGGATATATATGGGACTCTATGTGCACGTTGATTCTCAACAAACGGCATAAATTTGAAAAAAAAGGCACCCAAATTACAAATATATTAACAATTTGCATTAGACCTGCACATACTGAAAAAAAAACCCAACCGTTTCATATCTATAGAGAAATCGAGAGTCCTTCACCGTCAGAATGAAATCGCTGATTCCGCATTGCAATAAAGATGTTTGTGTTTTCCTTTCTGTTTTAAGGGAATAGACAAAAATCCTTCCTACTAGAAGTTGAATATTTGATGCGATGACGATCCTGAATAATGAATGACAATGCACAATTTTTGTACATAATTCAAAACTTGATGTACTGAATTTTTGTGAGCATCAACTGTCCATGATGGGAAAAAAAAAAAAAAAAAACCCTCTGACAAGGACATGTTAGAGAGAATCCTGCTAAAAATAAACCGCTCAACTCTGAACTGTGGGAAACAAGAGTTTATGGTTCTGCACCAGGACTTGCAAAACATGTTGGGTTCAGGTGCAACTTTAACGCGGCGCATACCGAACAAGAGCATAAACCCTGACCCGCATCTCGCTGAACGCTGACGATTGATGGACGATGGAAATCCAGCTGGAACGAGCAAATCCAAGGTGAAGCACAAGAGCGCTGAAGCGATTGACCGACTTTTTGGGGGCCGCTGATTGGAGCATAATAAACGGCTGACGTCAGAGAAAACATCCAGCCAACAATAGAACTGAAAGTGGGACATCGGATTGCCGTAATAGGCACAGCATGCGCGGCGTGTAAGTGTCGTGTTTTTGACATGTCCGTATCTGGCGGGCTAAACTATCCGTTATTATTATTATTACGATGTGACTGGGATTCATGTCAGCCATGCTGGCATCATGCGTGTTACGACTTCTCGCAGACAGGAATGGTATGGGAGGGGTGGGGTGTGGATATATGGATAGAAGGAGAAGCGGGAGGGTGAGGGTGGAAGCAGGGTGATGGGTAGGAGAGGGGTGGACAGGAGAGAAGGAGGAGGGAAGGAGCTGGGGGCGGGAGGGGAGGGGGGGGGGAGCAAATCGCAGTTGATTGTGCGCTGTCAGCTGCAATGTGCTGTTGTAACGACCCGGCAGACATCTTTTTGCTGTGCACTCGTTTCCTTCCCTCTCGTCTGACTGCCTGCACGTGCACATGTGTACCTTGTGTGTGTTGTGTGTGTGTGTGTGTGTGTGTGTGTGTGTGTGTGTGTGTGGTGAGACTAAGTGGTGTGTGTGTGTGTGTGTGTGTGTGTGCGCGCGCGCGCGCGCGCATTCGTGTATGTGTTTGAATGTGTTCACAAAAACAAGAGATTGATATGGAAGAATAAAAGGACAGTGTTGCAACAAATCACAAGAAGACAGTCTGCTACATAACTAGCATGGTCATGCATGTGTGCTGCTCTACTGGATCTTAAAAACCCAAGCAAACAAACAAACAAGCATTGGTGTCTTTTTTTAACATTTGGGGACGTCCAGTGTACTTTACACGCTTAAAGAGACGCCGTGATATAATGATGGGCAATTTAGAATAATGATCATGCTTAACGAAGATTGTGACGGGGGGACACACACACACACACACACACACACACACACACACACACACACACACACACACACACACACACACACACACATACACACACACACACACACACACACACACACACACACACACCACACACACACACGCACATTACACACACACACACACACACACACACACACACACACACACACACACACACACACACACACGTTAGTCCAGAACATGTATAGGCCTAAACACACACAACACACACACACACACATAACACACACAACACACACACGCGCGCGCGCGCGCGCACGTACGCACACACACACGCACGCACCTTTCTATGTAGTTTTGCTCATGATTGTATTATTCATTCCTTGACATGACATGAAGGGCACTTCTGAATATCAATGCCTTCACAGTTCATTACGCGGATTGATAGAACATAGCAAAGGATGCATTGATGTTGTTGTTGTTGTTGTTTCCGTAAAGTTTATTCCTCTTCGTGCTGATTCTGACACCTGTTAGACGGAGGCAGCTGATTTCATATGATGCCCTCCGCCCTTTTTGTCATGACAAAGAACTTACGCAATGTCCTGTTTCAGCTGTGTGATATGACTAATTCCTAAAATCACGTACCATAAGAGTGCACATTAGGATATTCACAGTGAACAGAGAAACAGTCAGTATATGGCTTTTATCATCATTCTTATACACACTAGGCTGCAGGGATGCCTTTACACGTACAAATCAACAAGGAGGTTGCTGTAGCTGAGCGTTCATCACGGCATTTCAGAGGGCAGTGAGACACGCTTAGCAGGGCCCATCTCCACCTCAAAATACCCAGTACATGTGGGTTTGTGTGTGTACGTGTGTGGGTGTGTGTGTGTGTGTTTACGCGCGCACGCGTCGCGCATGCGTGTAAGAGAGAGAGAGAGAGAGAGTGTGTGTGTGTGTGTGTGTGTAGAGAGAGAGAGAGAGAGAGAGAGAGAGAGAGAGAGTGCATGTGTGTGTGTGTGTGTGTGTGTGTGTGTGTGTGTGTGTGTGTGTGTGTGTGTGTGTGTTCATAACTCTACGAATGCTCTCACGGATTATAGGATCTTGTACGTGCGCACATGATGATCTGCATCCGTATACGCAAGATGTTTTGGGTAGGGAGTAAGTGGCAGTCAGTAGCAGATCTGCCTGTGAATATATTGACCTGAGAGATGGGACAAATCCCGCTACACTCTTACCCGCCCGGCGCTGCCAAGGCTCAGTCCCGCTACTGTGCTAACCAACCGACTGACAACCTCGTCAATGTTTGATGCACAAATATTGAGACATTCATGGTCCCTAAAACAATCCCTGTTAAGAATTACATTAAGATATTCGTGGTATACGGGGAAAAGGCAGTCTTCGAATCTTAAATATTCATAATATTCATGATGAACTAGGACCCTGTGAATTACGAACACTAGTAGGCTATGCCCATATGAAGAACAAGTATACACTGTATAAGTTACGAACATGACATTTTTTACCGTGAGAAAGAAACACTAAACTATTGAAGTTCATACAATCATGACGAAGAAGGAAACAATGTGATATATATATATATACAAATAATATAATCATAAAATATATCAATATATATATTTATATATATTATATTAACATGGCAGGACTTAACAAGAAAACAATGTGTACATTACGGACTTAACAAAATTGAACAAGAGAAGCATGTAAACTACACATAAATGTCACGATGAAAGAAAACAGTACGTAAATTTGGACATGAAAAATTTTCATGATGAACAAGCACATAACATATGATTAACAGACGTTAAAATATTTTGTTGAACAAGGAAAGTTCGTTTAAAATTCTGACGTCAAAAATTACGAGGAAGAAAGAAACAGTGCGTAATTGGGGTTATAAGCATATGAATGGTTACCACCAAAGAAACAGTTCTTGGCTCCCTTTCATATTAACATAATGTGAAAAGAAAAATTCTTTGTGTCCGGTTTTTTTGTGCTTTGCTTCTTTAGAAGCTTACGTTATCGTTTAGTTCCCTGCCCATTTCATTTCCGATTTCTTAGAAATATTTGAACCTCTGATGCAGGAATCCATTTACACACTCATTTAACATTTTGATCATCCTCATTTTGATAAACAGCAGTTACTTATCGACACAGACTTCTCACTTCAGAATAGTTGATGCATCAAGGATGACAGGACACTACGCATTTGAGGTCAGTTACCTTCATGTACCATGCCTTACTTCGACTTCAAGCGCCTGAACAACTGTTCAACGCAGTTGCAGGATCACTGAAAATTACTAAATACACTTGTCACTTGCACACTTGCCGGTAATGAGTGACTGTCAACTGTGTTATATGCAACAGTAGTTAGTGTTCGGCGCGCCCCGCGCGCGTGTGGTTGTTGTTTCGCGCACGCGCGCGCGGCGATTGCTTGTGTGCTCTTTATTTAGACTCGTGAAGCAAATTTAGCGTGGCGCGCGCGCGCCGCGGCGCGCGTGTGTTGTGTGTGCTGTTCCTTATTTAAGATGGTGAACTAACTTAAGGCCTGTCTTTAGGATTGCGCTAAGAATGTCTCATTTATTATCCTTGCACAGGTGAAGTGGATTCTATTTCAGTGTGCTATTTTTTTATAATTACTCTTTTAAAACATCTGTAAATGTGTCGTTTTGAGGCAGTTCTCTCGGTAATTTAAATGAAATAAAGAAAAATAGTTGTAGTTTGAACATGCAACGGTATTCTTCAAACATTCTCCAAGACCTGTCAGTCTTACGCTAGTACCGGCTGAACTGGTGCAGAAACTGAGCCTCATAATGAGCTTTTTGGCGTTTTGCTCCCATGCATGAATGGTTAATGGAGTCTGCCATTAAAGACCAGTGACTGGGGGCAGTTGCTTCGGTCAGATCACAAGATCCTGGTTATGATCTTGTAGGAAATATGTTGTTCCTCAGTCTACAGATCGTTGCATTGCTGTAAAAAAATTAGTCACGAAAATGGACATCTAAATCGATGGATATGACGACCTTTAGCGGAAGACGGTTTTATGTGACTTCCCCTTCACTTTGTCCGTTATCACGATCACTAGCTTCAGTTATTTGTTCAGTAAGAAAGTGCTCCAAGGCTTAACGACATGAGTCTCTCTCTGTACAGAAGAGATGCTTAAAAAAACTAGCGACCTCCGAAGAATCATGAACATGGTCGGTCTGACCCATCAACACCAGGAGACAGAACGTCGAAGTCTTCAAAATAAACAGAAAGCGGTCCAGACAGAGGGAAACATAGAAACGAAATTAAGAAGAAAAGAAACTATTGCCCGTATATCGCTTTCGGCGATAACGATTTCAGGCGTTCATGCAAACGTATAGAACATAAGGTGATCTTTGAGCGATGCTTGAGGATCATTTAAGGATGCAGGGGAGTCTTAAGTGTCAACAGTCAGATGGTCAGCTCTACTGTTTAGACCAGCATGTCATCATGTAAGTGACAGCACTATGAATTGTGCAAACAGCCTGTACATAGATGTCAGAGATGCATCTCTACCGATTGACCATCAATATATACAAGACCTGTTTAGAGTCACATCATGTTCACTCACAACAAAGTCAGAATGTTCAGTACAACAAGTCATGTGTATGGATGGAACAGGAATACAGAGACTACACCAGCCACCAGTCCTCGTCTCAGATGCTGCGATCTATCTGAACCATCGATGCCAGACATTTTACAAGCCTGGGAGAACCTGCAGATCTCTTCACCATAGGATGTGAAGAATGCGGCGGATCAGCCACACCCTGTTGACAATGGGAAACGGAGAACCACCCCTGAAACACATCTGTGACAGTGGAAACGGAGAACACGCGGAACCACCTGTTGACAATGGAAACGGAGAACACGCGCCTGAACCCACCTGTTGACAATGGAAACGGAGAACACGCGCTGAAACCCCCTGTTGACAATGGAAACGGAGAACCACGCCCTGAAACCACACCTGTTGACAATGGAAACGAGAACACGCCCTAACCACTTGTTGACAATGGAAACGAGAACACGCCTGAACACCTGTTGACAGGGGAAACAGAGAATCAACACCTGTTTGAAAGGAAGAGAACCCACACCTGTTGACAATGGAAAGAGAGAACCCACCTTATTGACAAGGGAAACAGAAAACCCACACCTGTTGACAAGGAAACAGAGAACCACCTGTTGACAATGGAAACAGAGAACCCCAACCTGTTGACAAGAGAAACGGGAGAACCACCCTGTTGACAATGGAAACAGAGAACCCACAACCTGTTGACAAGGAAACAGAGAACCACCCTGTTGACAATGGAAACAGAGAACCACAACCTGTTAGACATGGAAACAGAAAACCACACCTGTTGACAAGAGAAACAGCAGAACACACCTGTTGACATGCCAAACGGAGAGATCCACACCTGTTGACATGGAAACAGATGAACCCACACCTGTTGACAAGAGGAAACAGAGAAACCAACACCTGTGTACATGCAAACGGAGAACCAACTTTGAAAGGAAAACAAAAGAATACACCTAGTTGACTGTCTGTGTGTGTGCGTGGCTGCGCGCGCGCGTGTTTAATTACAAAATATATGCGTGATTTAAAATAAGTATAAGGCCCATAAAGCGTTGATTACACGTGCCCCCAAATGTACGACATGTTAAACTGATTGTTCTCTCCACACTCAAAGAGAGTGCACAAGTTCAACTGAAGTAAGTTTTTTTTTCATTGCAGAGATGTGTGTTAAAAGGAAATATACGTGTGTGTGTATGTGTGTGCGCACGTGGAAGTGTTTGATTTACAAGTGCAAATTCCAGCAACTGCCCACATTTAAGAAAAACGAACACCAACGATGAAAGAAAGCCTGTTTTGAAACCAATCTGCTGGAAACAAATATTATCTCTTGTGTCGCAGACAGCCACATTCTCCTCTCACTATGTTCCAGACAACCCCAGCAACACATCTCGTAAATGATATATTGAACCGTCAACGCTTGTTTCGTTATGTGTCGATTGCGTGTGTATGGATAGGATTAGGAATGTCTGTGTATCATGTTTATGCCCATTGATCATGAATTATCGTTGTAAAACTCGTGAAACATGTGCTTCTGGAACTTGCAGTCAATCAACATCCAATATTAGTATTATTGTTGTTTGTGTGATTCTGCATCGGTGGATGCTTAATAAGACTAAATGAGTATTCAGCTCACTGGTCGGACACCACTTATCCCCACTCCTTACCCCCCCCCACCCCCCCTCCTCAGTCCTATAAATGATGTTTCCCTGTCTAGAATGTCCAGCTGATCGTTCAACCTGTGCTTGAAAGAAAGACGTTTGACATGAATGTAAAGTGTGGATCACACACACGAAAGTATGAGAATGTGTTCCTAGGTAATAAAGTATGTCTTTTTCAATACATGTGTTGTCCGTTCTTTGGGTTGTGAGTGAATGAGAATTTTATGTATCAGGAAGGACGGAGTAGAGGTAAGGAGACGGGGGGGGGGGGGGGGGGGGGGGGGGACGGTTACGAGTAAAGATACGGAGAAAGTGATGGGAGGGGGATACTAGACACAGTACATGATATGGAATTTATTAACATCCATCTGAATAGGGGCAATCACACACACACACACACGCGCACACACACTCAATCAACCAACCCCCCCACACATACATCTCTGTCTGTCCGTCTCTTTTTCTCTCAACATGTTTACAGATAGGCACACACACACACGCGCGCCCACACACACGTACACTCAACCAACCAACACCCCCACCTCCCCATATCTCTGTCTGTTTGTCTCTTCTTCTCTCTCTTAACATGTTTACAGACAGACAGACAGACACACACATATATATATAATGCTGAACAATTAAGTAGTAGGGGAAAACAAGTGCAGCCTAACATTTCTTCTATCATTATAGTAATGACACGGTAAAGATTTGAACTTTTAGAATTTAACAAAAAATTGAAAATAAGGGCAAATTTGTTATAAATATGAGAAACCCTTCACTAGCTGCCTGAGGGAACCATCGCCTGAGGGAACCATCGTAATCCCTCTCGAAGGCACCTTTATTTGTATTGCATGCTCTTAGGCCTTTTGTTCGCTGGATCGGACTCATCAGAGAGACATGGCTGATTGTGTGTGTGCTCTCGGTGTCAAATAGAGACTCACCACAGTCCATAATTCTGTGGTGTTCTCACCACCAAGGGTTCAAAAAAGAATCCAACAGCACCCTGGAAGCAGCCAGCAAAGGCTAGTAAATGGAACAAAACGGAAATGTGGAGAGGAAAAAAGTTGCTGAAAAACTACAAGCATTATGCAAAGAGTATAAGATGTAAGGGACAATCTTTGAGCCTATGCTTGAGGATCCATTCAAGGATGCAAGGGAGATCAAAAGATGTGGAACATTCTGAGTGGTCAGCTCTGTTGTTCAATAACCCAAGCATTGTAAGTGGCTAAGAATTGTACAGAACAACCTTTACTTGGATCTCCTAAGAGATGCAATCTCCCACTGATTGAGCAAACAATATAATGCTGAACAATTAAGTAGTGGGGGAAAACAAGTGCAGGCTAACAATTCTTCAATCATTATAGTAATAACTTGGCAAAGATTTGAACTTTTAGAATAAAAAAAAAAAAAATTGAAGATGAAGAAAATGGGGGCAAATATGTTATAAATATGAGAAACCCTTCACTAGCTGCCTGAGGGAACCATCGTAATCCCTCTCGAAGGCACATTTATTTGTATTGTCTGCTCCTAGGCCTTTCGTCCGCTGGATCGGACTCATCAGGGAGACACGGCTGATTGTGTGTGTGCTCTTGGTGTCAAATAGAGACACACCACAGTCCATAATTCTGTGGTGTTCTCACCACCAAGGGGGGGTGTGTGTGTGTGTGTAATATATATATATATATATAATATATATATATATATATATATATATATATATATACAATAAACTAATAAATTCCAAGGATAAATACCGAGCACCATTCCAGCAACTTACAGAGCAGCTTGGTGTTGCAATGACTGCAAGAAATATTCAATTATAAACAAAGCTTGCTCTTATGTCTTAGATTGAAGAAATGCAGGGAGATAAGCATTCATATCTGCAGTGGTAGATAATTCTGCCTAACTAACAGTATGTGCTTGAGTGGGTGAATGGGGGAAAAATGAAATAAATGCTTCTCAATATGAGCCTTCGGCAAGCTGCATTTCTTCAATCTAAGACATAAGAGCAAGCTTTGTTTATAATTGAATTATTATATATATATATATATATATATATATATATATATATATATATATATATGAGAGAGAGACTTATAAACATTGAGAGAGAGAGGGAGAGAGAGAGAGAGAGAAGGGATATAGGAAACGGCCAAATCAGATGGAGGAAATCCTGGAAAGACACAGCTCACTAAACACAGCTGACCTCTGCCCTGTTGCACAGCACGGGGAGCGGTGGCATTCTTCCTCACTGCTCACAGGTCCGTCAGCACGGGGAGCGGTGGCATTCTTCCTCACTGCTCACAGGTCCGTCAGCACGGGGAGCGGTGGCATTCTTCCTCACTGCTCACAGGTCCGTCAGCACGGGGAGCGGTGGCATTCTTCCCCACTGCTCACAGGTCCGTCAGCACAGGGAGCGGTGGCATTCTTCCCCACTGCTCACAGGTTCGTCACAATTGACCTGTGGTATCCACGGGTCACTGAATGACGAGGGTTTGTGAAAACGAGTACAAACAAGTAATGCGTATACATTATTGTGTGTGTGTGTGTGTGTGTGTGTGTGTGTGTGTGTGTGTGTGTGTGTGTGTGTGTGTGTGTGTGTGAGGTTTTGTGAAAACGAGTACAAACAAAAAACCGCAATCTGCATACATAGTGTGTGTGTGTGTGTTGTGTGTGTGTGTTTGTGTGTGTGTGTGTGTGTGGTGGTGCGTGCGTGCGTGCGTGAGTGAGTGCGTGCGTGTGTGTGTGTGCGCGCGCGCGCGTGTGTGTGTGTGTGTGTGTGTGCATTCTCAACGAACTGAAATCGGGACAGAGAAAGAGAGAGAGAATGAGTCACGCATTCAATTAT
>CM065714.1:70424092-70436592 GCA_033310375.1 Conus canariensis | reverse complement strand
ATTAAGTACAGACGATGTGGAGAACTCTGACCCTGTGGTTGTCATGTTATCCGTATGCTCCTCTCTCTCTCTCTCTCTCTCTCTCTCTCTCTCTCTCTCTCTCTCTCTCTCTCTCTCTCTCCTCGTTAGCAAGGAAGAACTGTTCATAGCGCGTGAAACAAATAAACGCGGAATTCGATAACCTTATCTGTATCAGAATAGACAGAAAAGTGTTTAGTTTACAGGGAAGTATTAATCCTTGTCTGTTATATACTTTATTTCAAAGAGATACGTTCCCTGTTGCATGATCTGAATCTATTATTATACCAATTCACAAAAGGGAAATGTAAATAATCCAGACAACTATAGGAGTGTAGGGTAGAGGATGTTTTAGGGAAATTATATACTAATCTCTTAAAAAACCCCATTGCCAAATGGTCTGAAATCGAAGATAAAATACTAGGAAAACAGACAGGTTTCCAAAGAGGTAGCACACCCGGTCACAATTTCACACTATGCATCTTAGTCCAGAACTTTCTAATAAATAATTCAAAACGGTTTGAAGCTTTCGTAGATTTCAGGAAGGCCTCCGACTTCATGCATAGAAATGTATTTTGAAACTTTTTGAAAAACTCTAGCATCAACGGTAGAATGTATGGCAGTCTCCGAGGCATTTAGATTTAGCTACGACCTGTGTTCTTCACAAATGTTTGCACTCTGGGTTTTTTTTTACTTTAGTACGAGAGGATTGAAGTAACTATGCCTTTTGGGCCCCCAGTTATTTTAATCCTTTATTATTGAAGAAGCTCTTGACGTGTCCTGAAAAGTAAGACACGAAATACAACTTATTTACTTTTTTGTAGGTGATAAGAAATTAATACCTGACACTACTATTGGGCTGCAAAATGAACTAAATGTTCCGAAGGAGGAAGCTGAGAGATTTCATTTGACCGTAAATCTGGACAAGACAAACATACACACTTTTAAGGAAAAGAGGACATCTTTCAGTGAATGAAATGTGGTAGTATGAATATCTGAGGTTGAGGCTACAAATACTACTGATAATTGTGGATGAATCCTTCAATAAAATAACATTTGAAATCAAGACGGTCTGATAGTTGTAACGAAAGGTAAAACAAGGGGTGATAGAAATAACAAAATCTTCAAAAGAAATTGAATTTAGAGGTTTCTTTTTGTTTTAGAAATTATCTGCTACACGAATTGAACCAGAACGAACAAGCGCAGCAGAAGTCTGGGAACTCAAACAAAACAAATGGAGAAAACCCACACCCACGCCATAAAACGGTTCCTTAAACATACCTATCCACTCTTGAAATATAATTGTGGAAAGGTGCAACAGGAATATATCCGTTATACATTCGTATCCTTGTTAAATTCTAAGATTCGGTTGAAAATTATACACACCTGTCGATGTCAATATTAAATAGGCAGCCATTCGAAATGTCTTCAAAGCAATGTGATTCGGGAAAATGCAACTGGGACTATGACTTGTAAACAATTCTAATTACTGAATGGTTTGGTATTGTTTGGCTGAGCCGGGAAGTTGAAAGGGAATGACATTTAACATCAGATTTAAGGGACTGATTATTATGTCATTTTAATCAGAATTTTCTCTGGTGTTTAGAAAGAAAAATAAATGGTAGTATTCTTTCAATAATAGCTTTCAGCCCGAAAAATATTCATGAATTTTGACAAATGAATGGTAAAGAACTGCTCGATTAAGATAAGATCTCTAAGTCAATTTACCAACAAGAAATAGTTTGACGTGGAACCTACGACAGGGATTCATTGTCCCATGGGTTTGCTTGTTCCTCAAACAGAAAAGCATTTTTTTGTTATATTGGCACTGCTTATGATAATACTAGATTTGAATGCAATTTCTTCAGACCATCATATGCGAACCTATCTAATCTAGATAACGTTTTTTTTTTTGAGATGACGCACACAATATTCTCTCATTTGCAAAATATTTAACAAAAGCCTTTAATCTTTCAGCCAGAAATCATCAATGCTTCGATCTACATGATCTTCGGTTCCGTCAAGAATCTTATACTTTGTTTGTCTTGCCATTTTGTCAATCTATCGAATAGTCAGATGGCGATGAATTTCCTCTTAGCCAACATTGTCATTTTTGATGCTGTTGTGGTTGATTACTTACGTAGTGTACTCATTTGAATAAATGAGGCAGATGTGCGGTAATTCAGTTTAAGTCCACTTTTTACAGTGACACAACTGGTCGAGTGTCATTTTCTTGTTAAAAATTCCGTGTGTACCCTCTTGACAAGAGGGCTATTAGCCAGTATCAATACAGTGCCCCCCCCCCCCCCTCTCTCTCTCTCTCTCTCTCTTTCTCTCCGCCTTCCCCCTCCCTCCCACTGCCCATCTCTCTCTCTCTCTCTGTCTCTCTCTCTCTGTGTCTCTGAGTGTCAGCTTGGCTTTCGTGGTGAGTGGACGTGTTGCTGCGCTCCAGTGAACTGTTCTTACTTGAGCTGTAGCCGTTTTTCTGACTTAGAATTTTTTCCCTTTTTTTCTCCTTTCCTTGTTTAAGATTACTTTTTAGAACCGTGTTGTCAATGTAAGACATGGAAAAACCTTTAAATTTAGAGATTCTTTTGAAAAGTCAAACCCAAGAGTTAAGAAAATGTGTGCACGAAGTTTTAGACATCCGTTTAAAAGACGTGACAACGCAATTTTCGGAACAGCTGGATACAGCAATGCGTGAGTTGCGATGCAAATTTCACGAACTTCACAGCAAAACTCTAGCCCTCGAACAAGCAGTTACATTGGCCACTTCAGAAAGAAAGGAACTGAAACACTCAATTTTCCGAATTGACCAGAGGCTGACAAAAATCACAGAAAACTTCGCTGAAAAGTTGGATAAACTGGAAATGTTCTCGCGAAGAGACAATATTATTCTTTACAACGTGCCGCGCTCAAGGAATTCTGAATCGTATGAGGAATGTGTTCAGACAGTGTTACATCTTTTGGAAGGAACAGTAAAAGACAAACAGTGGTGTCGTGATGATATCGTTCGGGCGCATCGCCTCGGACAGTATGACAGGGGAGGTCGACCTCCACCCATCATTGTGAAATTGG
The DNA here is from genome assembly GCA_033310375.1 of Conus canariensis. Taxonomy (NCBI): domain Eukaryota; kingdom Metazoa; phylum Mollusca; class Gastropoda; order Neogastropoda; family Conidae; genus Conus; species Conus canariensis. The sequence goes on along the minus strand of CM065714.1, from coordinate 70,433,496 downwards.
CTCGTTGGTCTGACAAGATGGCAGTGCTGACGCATGGTAGAGAAGCACTAAGGAAGAAGAAAGTGACGGTGTCTGGAGACCTAACGGACAGGCAGAGAGACACAGTGCAGTATTACCGCCGCCAAGGCTTGCACGCTTTTTACCGAGGCAACAAACTGGTGGTGGAGCAACAGAGGGAGATACACCGTCAACACCAGGAACATCTCGGTATGGGCGCAGGCGCTGGTTACCATGAGGACAGGGCCTACCGAGGAGACGGGGCCTACCGACACGCATACCGAGGAGACGGGGCCTACCAACGCGAGGACGGGGCCTACCGACGTGAGGAAGGGGTCTACCGACGCGAGGACGGGGCCTATCGAGGAGATGGGGCCTTCCGACGCCAGGACTGGGCCTACCGAGGAGACGGGGCCAACCGAGGAGACGGGAGCTACCGAGGAGACGGGGCCTACCAACGTGAGGACGGGGCCTACCGACGTGAGGACGGGGCCTACCGGCGTGAGGACGGGGCCTACCGGCGTGAGGACGGGGCCTACCGAGGAGACGGGGCCTACCGGCACGACGACGGAGCTTACCAACGTGAAGACGGGTCCTGTCGCCAAGCGGATGGGGCCAATCGATCAGACGGGGCCTACCAGAACGCGAACCGGGACTACTGGAGGAACAGGGCCTACTGTTACGAGGACGGGGCCTTTCAATGTGAGAACGAGTCAACCTACGACTACAGCACCAGGCCAGGTGGCAACACCGGCCAAAGACGGGGTGTGGACAGTGTGTTGGCTGCAGTGTTGACACAGCAGGGATACAGTGAAGGACGTACTGGTGACACAAACTGTGAGTATAGAAGCGAAAGTGCGCGGTACGATGTCAGTGGCAGCTGGAACTACGATTACCATCCACACCCCTACAACCATTTGTCAACAAACGAATTTCCCCTCTTACCAAAGAGACAGAACAGTGTTTTAATCCCTGTGCCCGATAGTAATGCACCAAAAGCATGTAACATTGTAAGTGGGAGCAATATCAGTTTAGAATCACGGCCCATTCTCTCCGCTGCTTCAAATATTGTGCAAAACAGTAGCACATGTGTGCCTGACTCGGACATGGTAGGCAGTGTGACATTGGATGATGATTGTGAGTGCGAGCACCGTGAGTGTGAGTACGAGAACACAAATGATAACCGAGTGTGCATGACTCCATTTAATGAACAAAATATGACAGAACAAACAGCTGCACAAGCAGTTGACGAACAGAATCCTGACGGAAATGACACGGAAATAACTGACATACAAAATGTAGACAGTGATGTCGAGCGAATTGTTGAGACATCTGACGAACAGTGTTCAGAGCTAATTAATGAGCATGAATCTGACATAGCTGCCGCCACTGACGTGGTTGACGTACAAAACGAACAAAATGCCGACATAGCTGACGAGAAAGATAGAAAAATGACGAATCTACCCAGCAAGACAAAAATACAGACTAACAAAGACTCTGATAAAGATTCTGGAATAACCCCCCAGGACCCTAACTCAGAACGGAACAGTGAAGTACAAACGTCTAACACAAACAGACCTGGCAAAGCCAACAAAAAACATCAGTGTAATGACCAGATGAGGCAAAAAGACAACAACGATAAGAGGACAAACACAAATGGTAGGCGCAAATCCGCACGAAACACATCTCAACGAGGACCTGACAATAGACCAAGAAGTGCCTCGTGTACCACTAGTGTGGCAAGTAAACGCCAAGCCACAATCCATGAAGTGAACAATAAAGACTCTTTACCTGTCAATCCAGACACTGCATAGGGATTCGGCCAGGCCCATATCGCGAAAACTCTTAAATTCGTGACTTACAACATTGAAGGACTGTCACATGTTTTTGATAACGATCTTCGATCTTATTTAAGTAGCTTTGATTTTTGTTTGCTTGTAGAAACTTTTGCTACTCACTTTCCAGACCATTTATTTCCTAGTTTTAAATCTTTCATAATTCCTGGTGTTAAGCTATCCGACGGTATAACAGCCAGATTATCGGGTGGTTTGACTCTCCTTGTCAAAAAGGAATTAGCAGCCTATGTGGAACAAGTGTTTGTTGAATATGACAATATAATAGTTATGAAAATGGCTAAAGAATTGTTTAACACAGATTCTCCTACAATTTTGATCGGAATGTATATTCCACCCATGAATTCTCAGTATTATCAGGACACTGAAATATCCAGTGGTGTGGCCCTCTTAGAACAGTGTATCCTAGATCTGATGGAAACGTTTGGAAATGTACCACTTTTTCTTCTGGGCGATTTCAACGCACGAACTGGGGAGAGAACAGTTGTGAGAGGGATGATGAAGGGGACGACACTGCGCTTTGGAAGGGGGGTGATGATCAAGCGTCTTTTCGCACGTCTAAAGACACTGTTTTAAATGAATTTGGTATATATTTGTTGAATGTTTGTGATTGTTTTGAGTTATCCATTTTGAATGGGGCTGTTAAAGGCGATATTGATCTTGGCAACTTTACATACATTTCTCCGACTGGATGTAGCATTGTTGACTATGCCATAATGTCAAAACGTTTAACTAGTCACTGTGTATCTTTGCATGTCAGACCAAGAATAGAGTCAAAACATATGCCTGTAGAAGTCATATTGAAGTCACAATTTAGCAGCTCCACTAATGATACTTTTCCAGAAAAATCGTACGCATTTGAGAAATTAATTTGGGATGGAAGTAAAATTGAAGAGTTTAGAGAAAATATTGAATCGGACAATTTCAAGCTCCGCTTGGAAAATGCTACTCTTGTTGTTCACGATGACGTAAACAAAGCCGTTGACATTTTTAATGATGCGTTACTTTCTGCTAGTCAATGTATGAAGAAAACTGTTGTAGTTGGTAAAGAAAAATCAAATGTATGGTTTGACAAAGAATGTCGGCAGCACAGAAAGGAGCTCAGACACGATCTGCGACAGTTATATTGTGTTCGTACAAACAAGGATATCGAAGACATAGACAATATTGAAAATGTTGGCAAAGAAGAGAGGTTAAGGGCAGATTACAACCAAAAACGTAGAAATTACAAAAGGTTATTAGAATATAAGCGAAAACAACATCGACAAGAAGTTTTAGAATCTCTCAATGAAAATATTAACAACTCTTCTGGCTTTTGGAATAAAATTAAGTCCTGTATGTATAAGAAACCTGCTACAAATGCTATTTCTGAAGAAGACTGGTACAACCATTTTTGTGACGTATTTCAGTCTGATGTAAATATAGACAATGTAGAAAACACTAACAATGAAAACGAGTCCCAGCAGAGTGAATGCTTTAATCACTTCAACACAGAGACTCTTGAATGCGAAATCACTGAATCTGAGGTGTACGCAGCTGTCCGCTCCTTGAAGAATGGAAAAGCAGCAGGGCCTGACGGAATTATTGGGGAAATATTTAAAAATTCGATCTGTACTATTGCTCCCTTTTTAGTTATTTTATTCAATGTCTTATTTGCTTTGGGGAAGTATCCTTTACAGTGGACAGAAGCAATAATACAACCACTCTTTAAAAAGGGTGACACTAATTTACCAGATAACTATAGGGGAATTTCCCTACTGAACATCTGCAGCAAAATGTACAGCCATATACTAAACGCTAGGTTAACAAAGTGGATAGAGGAACATAACGTTATCAATGATTGTCAAGCTGGCTTTAGGAAAAATTATAGTACAATTGACCATATATTTACATTATACTCTTTCATTCAAAAACAATTATTATTGCATAAGAAACTGTATGTTGCATTTATTGACTTTAAGAAAGCTTTTGACTCGGTTATACGTAATAATTTATGGTCTGTTTTGAAGAAAAAAGGAATTGATGGGAAAATGTATCGAGCTTTAACTAGCATGTATAATGTAGTCAAAGCAAGAGTGAGAAATTGCAACAGATTAGGTGAAGCATTTAGCTGTCCAATTGGGTTGAAGCAAGGGGAAATTTGCAGTCCAGTTCTGTTCTCCATATTCATTAATGAGTTAGCAGAAGAAATAATTAGAAAAGGGAAACACGGGCTTCAGCTCTTACCAGATTTCTTAGAACTTGTTATTTTGATGTTTGCAGATGACATAATTTTATTCTCCGACTCTGTTGTGGGGCTTCAACATCAGTTAAATACTTTACACGATACGGCAATAAAGCTTGGTTTAACTGTTAATCTAAGTAAATCAAATGTAGTGGTATTTAGAAATGGTGGTTATCTATCAGATAAAGAGCAATGGTTGTATGGTCATTCCAAGATGACTGTGTTGAATATGTACAGATACCTAGGAATTATTCTTTCTACAAGGTTGTCCTTTACGCACAGTTTTAATGATATGGCTAGCAAGGCTAAACGTAAAGTGATACAAATTTTCAGGCTTCTATGGTCTCTAGGTGAAAAGTCCCCAGTTATATTTTTCAAGCTGTTTGATGCCCAGATCCAGCCCATACTTAGTTATGGTGCTGAGGTGTGGGGTCTAATGAGCAATGTTGATATTTTGGAAAAGATTCATCTCTTTGCATTGAAAAGATTCCTAAACGTTAGCGTAAGAACACCAAATTTGATGGTTTACGGGGAGCTGGGACGTTACCCATTGCAAGTCAATTTCCAGATCAGGACTATCAAATACTGGTTAAGAATTTTGCAAATGCCCAGCCATCGTTTACCATACAAAGCTTATCAAATGTTGCTACATTATCATAATAATAATAAAAACACATGGGCTTCTACAATATGTTTTTTCCTTTATAGGCATGGGTTTGGCGAGGTATGGGAAAATCAAGGAGTGGGAAACATAAAAATATTTATCTGTTCACTAAAAACTACCATTATCAACGAATTTAAACAGAAGTGGTCCACAGACACATTGCAAAGTGAACGTTTTCAATTCTTTAGAACGTTTAAGAGTGAATTAGCACTATCTCCTTATCTGATTAATGTACATCACTTGAAGGCCAGAATAAGTTTGATTAGATTAAGACTTGGAGTATCTCCACTAAAAGTACACAAGTTCCGTTTTCGAAGAAATTTGAATGAAGATGATCTGTCTTGTCCTTTTTGTATCGACCTAACTGAGAATGAAGTGCACTTTGTTTTACAATGCCCCTTATATAAGGACTTAAGGCAACAGTATATTCCTTCTAAATATTTTAGTCAGCCATCTTTGTTCAAACTTACGATGCTCCTTTCATCTGAAAACAATTCATTAAATACAAGGCTGTCTGTGTACCTTGAAAAAGCATTCAAAATACGCAAATTATATATTGACTTACTGTAACTTTTTTTGATGGCTGGATTATAGGGCTATAATGCTTCTTATCAGTAGAGTTATTAGCAAATATTACAGTTATTACAGTAGTATTTGCATATATGGCATTGGTGGTTGTAATAGTAGTAATGCTAGTGGTGGTGGCAGTAGTAGTAAGGGTGGTGGTAGTAGTGGTAGTACTAGTAGTAGTTGTAATGTTGTGATGATGATGATGATGATAATGATGATGATGATGATGTTGATAATGACAATGATGAGGATGATTACTAGTCTTTTTCTTCTTCTTCTTCTTCTTCTTCTTCTTCTTCTTCTTCTTCTTCATTACTACAATCATCATATTCTTGTTGTTTTGTTACTGCTTCATATCGTCACTCAGTATTATAGCGAATTAGATATCTTAAACTGATTGTATTTGTTAAACATTTTGCATATACATATTTGTAACCTAATAACCACAAAGTCATGTTGACACTCCATGATATGGGCCAATGGCCTGATCATTAAACATTTCAGTGTTCAGTGTTCAGTGTTCAGTGTTCTCTCTGTGTCTCTGTTTCTTTGTATGCGCCTCTTGTATGCTCTCCCCATCCGTCCCTCGCCTGCATCTTCTGTGCCCTCTCCCCTCCTTCCTTTCGATCTTCTCTCTCTTTTCATCTCCAAAACCAAAATAATTGAGCACCCCTCTCTCTCTCTCCCTCCCCCCACCTCTCTCTCTCTCTCTCTCTCTCTCTCTCTCTCTCTCTCTCTCGTCAAGCTTGTGTCATCTGTTTTCGAATCAAAAGCCCTGTCCCACTGACTTGAAAACCATGCCCTGTGTTCTTTATCTTGTAAACAGTCATTTCGGTCAGTCTTACATTTTCCAATCCGCCAGTCCCTGTCTGATTGTTAGGTATAGGGCGCACGCACGCCACACGCTCGTTGGTTCCGTTAGATAAAGAAAGGCGCTGACCTGGTTTAAAACTAAAGGGAACAGATGCCAGGAAGTTAGGTGAAACGAAACAAAACAAACACTGACGGTTATAGTTGGAAAAGAACGAGCAACATAGCCGTACGGACAAAGAGAGGGAGAGAGAGAGAGAGAGAGAGAGAGAGAGGAGAGAGAGAGAGAGAGAGAGAGAGAGAGGGGGGGAGGGAGGGAGGGAGAGAGAGGGAAAGGACACACACGCTCTCTCTGTCTCTCTCTGTCTCTGTCTTTGTCTGTCTGTCTGTCTGTCTGTCTGTCTGTCTGTCTCTCTCTCTCTCTCTCTCTCTCTCTCTCTCTCTCTCTCTCTCTCTCTCCTCTTAACGAAATTTGATAGTCCTTTTACTTAAAGAAACATTGATCCCCGCCCCGTGCCTCCCCCCCCCCCTTTACCTCTCTTTCATTCAGTTGTGTCACTATCCTACCCCATATTCCACTCTTGCCTGCCCTTTCATCTCTCTCTCATTCTACCATTTATTAGGCATGTACAGTCATTTCTCCTCGACCCGCTTCGAATGCTGACTGTGTTGCGTGGTGCTGTATACTGTTGATTACTGAACCGGGCGGCATGTTTTTGTATATCATCATCATCATCATCATCATCACCATCATCATCATCATCATCATCACCATCATCATCATCATCATCATCATCATCGTCGTCGTCGTCGTCGTCGTCGTCATCATCATCATCATCATCATTATCATCATTAACATCATTGCTATTGTTACTATTACTATTATCATTATTAGTGTTATTGTTATGATGATGATGATGATGATGATGATGATGATGACTATTACTATCAATATTTTCAATACACGGCCTTTCTTTTCCAGTAAAGTGCCAACTCTGTCCAATATAGGAGTATCCTGATGTCCCAATACAAGTAAGAAATTGGTGTTTAAAGTACACGTGCACCGTTTGCAAATAACAGCGCTTGAATTTGTGAAAACCCCCACATAAGTTTGTGAAGCTGCATTTAAGACAAGAGAAAATGGCTATATATTTGTCCTGAGAAAACCCAGGATCGAGAATGTACATCCCCCCCCCTCCCCCACCAAGATAATTTGTGGTTTTGGTCAGAATAAGATGAGAAATGTTCGCAAAAAAAAAACAAACAAACCAACAAACAGATCTTGGATTTGTGAAAAATTGCTATTGGTTGCAACAGACAGCTCTTGGAAAAATTGCACATGAGTTTGTGAATCTGCCTTTAAGGCATAGAGAGACGACCTAGGATCCACATAGTCCATTGTTTTTCCCCGAGATAATTTGTGTAATTAGTCAGAACAAATATGAGAAATTGCCAAAAACAGAAAGTGTGAAACCTTTCAACTCAACACTGGCACGGTCTGTTCCGCTTTGACTGGTGATTTTCCCATGTGGCGGGAAACAGAGCGGTGTTGATTCGGTATGTTGTTTCCCCCACAGAAAATGCCGTAAGTGGGGCAGGTCAATGGAGAGAGAGGCCCATTCTGGCGAATCTTCCCTCCTGCGCTTTACTGTGCAGCTTTTTGGTGCTGGAGATTACGGAACGGTGCTGCACACTGTACTGTGTTTTATTGTGATGTGATCCACTGTACTGTATTTCGTTGTGCTCGAATGTGTTGCATTTTTGTTGTACTGTAAAACTTACGGAGCTGTGTCGCAATGTATTACATTGTACTGAACTTTACTGTGCTGTTCTGTACTGTTTCATTTCATTGTACTCTACTGTGCTGAAGTTTCACAGTGTACATTACAGAACTCAGTCACATTTTATTGTGTTTTATCGTCTTGTGCTGTATCATGGTGAGCTGTATTTGTGTATATAATTGGCCTGTTCCACATGTACTGTATTTCATTGCACGGTACTGTTCTGTACCGTGCTGTGCTACACACACACACACACACACACACACACACACACACACACACACACACACACATATATATATATATATATATATGTGTGTGTGTGTGTGTGTGTGTGTGTGTGTGTGTGTGTGTGTGTGTGTGTGGCCGCACTGTACTGTATTTGATTGCGGCACGCAGTGCTGTATCTTTTATACTGTCCATGTCTGACCTGTACCACTCTGTATTGTATTTCGCTGTAGCCTATCTCATTTTTACTGTTATATATCGTCCTTTGATGCATTTTTATACTGCACAACACTGCTCCGTGCCATACTCTTACTTCTTATGTTGTTTTTTACTGTACAATACGCTTCTACATTGCTCTACTATACTGCTATGTAGCATTCTACTAGATGTAGTTCATAGTACTGTGCAGTACTCTTCTGCATTTTCACACTGCACTCTCTTGCTCTGTGCCGCACTCTTTTACATGTAGTGCATTGTGCATATTTATATATTGTGCAATACAGCGCTGTGCCGCACGCTGCTACATGTAGTGTATTGTACTGTACGGTACCGTTCTGCATCTTCATGCCATATAATAGTGCACAGTGCCGTTAAGTACCATAGTGTATTGTACTGTACCGTGTGGTACTGTACTGCAGTTTCGTACTGTACAATACTGAGCCATGCCACCTGTACAGCTGTTTATTAAATCTGTACGTGCATCGTCATACTCTTCTATTCGCGCTGCAATAATTATAACTTACCATTTGGGTTCCCATGTTCAAAGCTCTACCAACACTTCAATACCAGTGTCTATCAACCCTAGAAGCACTAACCAACGCAGAGGGGAAGAGAAAATATGACAAAAAGAAAATCAACGGGATTGGGAGCAAATCGGCTGTGACCACGGTGACAAAGGCATAGTAGCACAGGGAAAGCCACCCGATTGCTCGAGGCAGGAATCACGTGTGGTCGGGCATAATTATTGTGAATGCTGCGATCTACTTACCAGACAAGAACAATAATTTTCAGTCATCTGCTGCGGAGAAATAGACTTTCAGAGACATTCTCCCGATATTGGGTAACCATCGCGACAGCCTGTGATTTCGTTCCGTGAAATTACAATTCTAAGTTGCTGTTTATGATGTCAGTATCATTATGTGTGTATTCTGGCTAGCGATTGGCCCAGTAAGAAGGCATCGGCTAAATTAGAATGGAACGCTCTGTCTAGTCTAGTCTAGAATTCTCTCTGTTTTCCTGTTAGCAAAGACTTTGTAGAATTTACTGCCAATTAAGCG
>CM065714.1:70389092-70399092 GCA_033310375.1 Conus canariensis | reverse complement strand
GGCAACACTTTCAAAAATCTCCAAGTTTCTAATTTTTTTTATCACATCCACCTCAGAAAAGTCTAAACTACTCAAAGCCAGTTGCAAAGTAAGGCGACTGCAGGCGGAAATCTAAACAAATTTTAAATGTAATTAATATCGAACCACCAAGAAAACGTAGATCAACGAATGAATAAATGAATGTTTTGTCTTGTGATTTGTTTGTCTACGTTTTCTTGGCGATTCGCTATCATTACGCTTAAAATGTACTCAAAACCGTTGAATGAAAATTTAATATTCAAGTTGTGTCTGAAAAAAGACATCAACTTTACAAAAAGCACCTATGTTTTATGAGTGTACAAAATGTGATATTTTTCTGAAGAAATCGGGGTAGGAGTGGCCCTTTTCATGTCCATCCAGTGCTCCATTCAGTCGGTCTTTAAAGTGCCACGATACATCAGACAATAAAGAATCTTCACTGTTTCTTTCGCTCTGCGGTCTTGTGCAATCTGGGTCGTGAGGAGTGTTTCGTTCGTTTCACGTTTGTTCATGTTGTTCCTCCAGAACTTCTTCAGTCTGGTGAAGCCTGTGTGCCAGACGACGCTGCCCGATGTGTTGTGTTGTTCATCCAGAACTTCTTCAGTCTGGTGAAGCCTGTGTACTAAACGACGCTGAGTGCTGTGTTGTTCATCCAGAACTTCTTCAGTCTGGTGAAGCCTGTGTACTAGACGACGCTGAGTGTTGTGTTGTTCATCCAGAACTTCTTCAGTCTGGTGAAGCCTGTGTACTAAACGACGCTGAGTGCTGTGTTGTTCATCCAGAACTTCTTCAGTCTGGTGAAGCCTGTGTACTTCAGTCTGGTGAAGCCTGTGTACTTCAGTCTGGTGAAGCCTGTGTACTAGACGACGCTGAGTGCTGTAAAGAGAAACAGATCGAGTCTCGTTTTGACCTCCTTCGCCGAGCTGCCATTGTCATTCTGAACGGATCCAGGATCCGTGAAACGGCCCACTCGCTCCAGTGGATGTCGGTCCATTTGAGTGTTCATTACTATTTGTTTCCACACTGCTGACTGAGACTTCACTGTTCTAAGCCAGTGTCTGCTGCTCCGTCCATTCCTGATCCTTACTTTCCGCTACGGAAACTGTAACTGCAAAGACCCCCCCCCCCCCCATTTTCCTGTCGGAATCGTGTTAGAAATCCTCATGATTTACTTTATATTCTCCGGTTATTTAGAAGGTTCACTTCGGTGGAACTGAGCCATTTTTTTTTTCAGGGAATTTGCCATGAGTCGGATAAAACTGTTCTGTAATTTACAGTTGTATTAGATCTACCACAAACCATGACAATCATAGAAGGTCGAAGGCCTGATGAAATCAATAGTGTCGTGACAGGGATGTTGGCGATACTTCTGTTCATCGGTCTAATAACGCATATTTCTATTAACAATTTTCTGTCTGAAACCCGGGCCATCGTCACCAGGTATCTATTCTACTGTTCCTTTGAGTCTATTAAAGATCTATGATGTCACATTACAAGTGTGGTTAATTCAATGTATGGCCACACATTTCTGCAGAATTGCCAATTTTCTTTTCTGGGAAGGGTAATATTTCGTCTATTTGCTTTGTTTCCCTTTTCGTCTTCTCTGGCCGACAGTCGAAGCACGTTTGTGGATTCTGGACCTTCGTGATTCGGCAGTTCTGCTGGCACTTTCATCTCCTCCTGACGACTTGCCTCCCTTTAGTCTGCTTCCTTCATTTGTCCTGGAGTACTGAAGTGTCCCCTGGGTTGCTGCTGTTAGAATGAAACATTACATCGTACGTGACTATTGGGTGGTTTGATTTGCAAAGAAAGTAAAGAATCATTGTAAATGGGATATCCCATATGAAAGCATATCAGCACGCCAATACTAAACGTATGGAACTATCGGGTTACAACGCAGTTCAATGGACAGAGGAGATGAAAAATGAGGTAAATGAAAAATAGCTAATGGTGAATTATCTATATGTTTACCATATAATAATATGTCAAAAAATATACTTTTTTTCAGATGTGCTCAAACTTGCCAGGCAAATTGTTGAATGTAAATTCTATAATTCTTTAGCTTAATGTTTTGTTCCATTTGACAAAAAAGAAGAAGACAAAGATCATACAATCAGCTCTTGTCCCAACCAAGAATCTCTGGGAAAATGATGTGCATTTCATTTCTTTCCCATTCCCGCTTGTTTATTTTCTTCTGTTTGTCTGTCGATCAGTCTGTCTGCTTATGTCTATTTCTGTCTTTTGTTTTCTCTCTTTCTCTCTGTCCGCTTGCCCTAACGTTATCATCTCCAGAAGAAGGTCTTCCAAAAATAAACCCCACTTGTCTGAGAATTTTTTTTCTTTGAAGATCTTATGCTGTTAAGCTCTTCCAAGACCTTTTTTTCCCCTTACAGCCCTAACGTTTCTGTTTCTATCTCCACAAAGAAAAAAAGTTGGTGTATTGATCTGTCAAGAAAGACAAAGTTTTCCAAAGTTGTAATCAAGTCACTTTTCACACACCCAGGTTCATCTTTAATAATTCCAGGGTGTTAAATTCTCACCATGTGCCTTCATCTCAGGCTTGTTTATAGTATTTCCTGCAGACAGTTGTTATCTCTGGAAGAACGTCCCTCCTCCTCCCCCCGTTATCTCTCTCTCTCTCTGTCAAACACACACACACACACACACACACACACACACACACACACACACACACACACACACACACACACACACACACACACACAGAGTTTCAGTTTCAGTTTCATCAAGGAGGCGTCACTGCGTGCGGACTAGTCCATATACGCTACACCACATCCGCTAAGTTTTGAGACCACACTACGCATGATTTGAAGCTGAACACACACACACACACACACACACACACACACACACACACACACACACACACACACACACACACACACACACACACATACACACATACACAGACAGACAGACAGACAACAGACAGACAGACACACACACACACACACACACACACACACACACACACACACATGCACACACACACACATCCCATACCACCACCGCATGGTCCAATGCTGTCTGTTACTGTTTTTACACAAAGGTACATCAGAAAAAGTAATACGAGGAGTACACAATCTACTTAAAGATGTGCTGCTCTCTCTTTCGTACAAGTTATGTGAAAATTATCAAATGTCATGAAACTAAGATGCCCGCCATTTAATTTTGCGTCTCAAATACAAATTGCTGACTCTCATCACAATCTCGATACGGATCATTTCCATTATATGATTGCTGATCTTCCAGTTAAAAGTGATGATCCATATGTGACTTGGAACTCAGTGTGGGGTGGTTTGGGTGGTCAGTCAAAAGACTCCATGCAGTCAGCTGCAGTCTCTGGAGGCTGTGGGAGCACCGCATCTCCTGGTGACGTGCAGAGCACCTGGGACATTTCCGAGGGAGCGGAGCTTTGCCAGTTTTGTATGTGGATTTGGCGTGACTGACCGGGATCTTTACTAAAAAAAATGTTATCCTGGGAGGATTCTGGAGAGATTGACATGTTGAGAAACTGGCTAGCAGAGAGAGAGAGAGAGAAGAGAGAGAGAGAGAGAGAGAGAGAGAGAGAGAGACAGACAGACAGACAGACAGACAGACAGACAACAGACAGATAGAGAGAGACAGAGAGAGACAGAGACAGAGAGACAGAGAGATCCCAATGTCTGTCTATTCACAGTCATGTTGTCTGCTACTATTCACAGTCATGTTGTCTGCTACTTTTGTGCCTAATGCTTCCCTGAGATTCCATTTCCAACATTTGATCCCAGTGTCTGTCTATTCACAGTCATGTTGAATGCTACTTTTTTGCCTGATATTTCCCTAAGATTTTGTTTCTTTTAAAGCTAATTCCATTTCCAACATTCTTGATGCTTTTTATCTGCCAGGAAAAAAGCAGCATGACTTCAAATCAGCATGATGGTGTTAATTCCTTAAGAGTTTCCCGCTACACATTTTCCAGATATAAGCTGGACATATTTAGAAAGATGGAAGCCATGTCGCACTCGTACATTTGAATGGGAAAAGGGTCTGGATAACTTTGTCAGGAGGTCCAAGCAAACAGAATGCTGCTGAGGCTTGGATGGCACTGCTGTGTAATCTATAGTTTCTCATGATTAACTACAAACATGTATGTCGTAGAATGTCAAATTCTTGTTGTAAAATAATGGTTCCACGTTAGCGGTCACGATATTATTGGAGATGCTTCTCTATCACAAACCTGACGACGAGTAGATCTTCAGCTATGCACAATCTTCTAATTGATACTTGAATTATCTTCATTGGGAGGGGGGGGGGGGGTTGTAATTCTACGTATCCTTTGACTTTGTTCTGTATACCTAACCCCACAAGCATCTTGTTTCCACGCCGCAGAGTGTTTTCATATCAGACAAACGATGCAGGTAGTATACAGTCTGCGAAAGAAGATGCGTCCCTAGCCACCCACCCCCATCACCAGCAAAACATTTTTAGAAATCTCAGTGGCAAGTTTTCAGGCGTCCTCAAAATAGAAAGTCTGCCATTTAACATTTCTCAAAAGATCAATCATTGGCTCTCAACATCTTGAAGCAGAGCGATTTTATGCTACCGCTGTTTTTTTCTTCCAGTTGAAAAAATGGTCTATATACATAAGACTGGGGACTCAGTTTCAGATAAAAGGTCACATCGTTTCATCCTTTTAAACAGATCATGTCTCTGGGAGCTATGGACCATCGCCTCTACGGGAGAACTGAAGATCACCAGGGATGATTCAGAAAAGAAGGGCTTTGCTGGCAGTTCAACTGAAAACATTTGTAAGGGGATTAGGAATGACTGACTGGGATCTTTCCGTAACGTCCATATAATTCTGGAAGGATTTTTGGTGAGATTCAACTGTTAGAAATTGCTCCCCTCCCCCCCCCCCACTCTCTCTCTCTCTCTCTCTCTCTCTCTCTCTCTCTCTCTCTCTCTCTCTCTCTCTCTCTCTCTCCAGTCATGTGCCGTCAGGCTAGACGAGTTTTGTCCTTTTCAGCTGTTGATGTTGTTTATTCAGATCGTCTTCAGTCTAGTGAAGATGGTACCCTAGACGACACTAAGTGCTGTGAACACACACCACACACACACACACACACACACACACACACACACACACACACACACACATGCACACACGCACACACACACACACACACACACACACACACACACACACACACACACACACACACACACACACACACACACACAACACACACTGAACCCGTTTTTTACACCCCCAACCCTCCTTAGGTGAACTGCTACTCTTGTGCTGACTAAATCAGAGATGCTTGAAGTGATCTACTTCTTCCCTTGTATTTCGTACAGTGTCATGTTCCTTGCTGCTTTTTTGTTACTGTTGACCAATATTTGTCTATCTAAAATCCGATTTTATCCTGCCCATATTTTTTGTTGATTTCTATCTATCTGAGAAACAGGCTAGAAAGTTAGACGTTTCGACTATGTATATATGGATAAGATCTCGTTCGCACTTAAAACCCCATCACTAACTTTCAGATGATAAAGCTATTTTGGCTGTTGGTATGGATGACACGTATGCTCGTAGCATTCACCCCTCTTGTAACAGTCGAACGAATGAACTGAAGTCTGAGTGACTGATGTACAACTGAAGCGCAATGGAAACGAATCAATAACGCCAGCAGGCAGCTCTTTTGTCGGCTCTACCTGGGTGGGCAATCCGTCGTGTAAACGTGAGCGTGGATTGTACAAAGCTTACAGCTTAGTCTCAGACCGAGGATAGGGCTATATAAGTATGATGATGATGGTGATTTAAACACACACTTCTTCCAGTCAGTCCTGCTTTAGATTCTTCAAGCTGAAGCTGGTCATATTTTAAAACAGGAGGTAGCCATAACATGCTCCTACTCCAGACGAGTTCTTCAGGAGAACTAAGCCACCGAATCTTTTTAGAGCATGATGCGTCATCTGGTGCCAATAATGTGTGATTTACAGTTTCTTAAGTTTGGTCACAAATATGCAAGTCATAGAAAGTTAAAAAAAACAAACCAAAAAAAACTTGAATTTTTTTTTTCAGATCGATGCTTTTTGGTTAGAAATTATTGTTTGAGGTTCTTTTCTATCTGAAGTACGACAGTGAAAATCTCTTCACTTGTGAATGATTTTTCCGTCCGAAACCTGACTCATCTTTAACAGGGAATTATTCTGTTTTTCCGTCAAGCCTGTTGAGGATCTCTTACATTACTTTACCGGCCTGGTTAATCAGATTAGTGGCCATAGATTTCTGACAGAGTTGCAGATTCTCCTGCCTTGGATACTTATCTGTTCTGTGTCATTGGTCTTCCATTTTCTCTCTGGTGTACACTGCTAGATATCTGAAAAGCCATCTTGCATCCTGGCCCTTCCTGACTCGGTAATTCTGATCGTTTCATTTCCCTGACATCTGGATTTCCTCGAGTGTGCTTTTCCTTCTTCCTCTTGGAGTGCTGGGGTGCTGCTAGTGCTTGTAATTGACTGGTAGTTGACTGGCATGTCATAATTGACAGATTGAGGACATGATTTCTCATGTTAGTTGGGAACTATCATCACGTCAGAATGCATGCGTGGAATTAGCTTGTTTATATTATCAGACAAACATAGCTCAAGTGAAAAGGGAAATGCAAAACAAATCTTGAAAAAGCCTAGTTTACTTTTCTAGACTGGTATACCATAGCAGGGGAACAGCTGATTTAAGGACGTTCTTCTATTTACGTATTTCATTTTTGGTTTCTTAAAGGTTATACCATTGACTCCATTTCCAACAAAGGAATTATAATTCAGTTGTGTACCTGACTCCATATAATTCTTTTTTATTTGTCTGTCAGTCTGGAATTTATTGGTCTACGGTTTTATGCGTATCTCTGTCTATCACCCATATCTTTTGTATTTCCAAAAAAAGTGAAACTGATATAATAACCACTCAGGAGAGACAAAGTTCTCAAAAGTTGTAATCATCTTCTAAGGTTCTTGTCCTTCTCCTCTTCTCTGTCTTGCTTGCGCAGGCTTGTCTCTTCCTCTTCATTTGCGTTGTTTTATGTGCTTTCTCTTAGAGGGGTGGAGCTCGTCTTTGCTTCCTTCGCTGGGAGCTGTGTTGAGAGCAGCTGGCTTAAGAGACCAGTATGTCACTGGGAAAAAAAAAAGTGAACGCTATGGGAATGGATGATAGGTGCGGATAAAGTGGTGGAACGCAGCTGTATAGAGGTGTAGGAGATAGTCAGAGAGAGACGAGGGGTGGACAGAGCGATATGTTGTTACCTAGCACGTGGGGATAAACCATTGAAAAGAACATGGGTTGAGAGCACTTTGGACACAGAATGTCTGCCGCCAAATAGGCTCCAAACGACACCCTATTTATGTATACAAGCTAAGATGATATAAGAATTTGTATCACACAGATTATAAATAAAATACAATATTCAAACTCCGCTGTTTCGACACGCATTGTAAAGTTCGGATCAACTGTACTCTACAGTATGTCATTGGTGCCATCATATGTGCTGCACCCATCCTCGGTATGCTTCAAACTTAAAGCCTGCTCTGACCTCACGAAAACTTTCTATATATTCGATATGTTTGTAAAATCTGTCGTTTTATGCATGCTTGTCTTTTAATGACCGCTGTTTTACCCATTTTTTCAGCTTCTATCCTTTGTTTTGGGGGGATGGTAGGGGGGGTGGGGGGTGGGGGCTAGAGGTGGGTGGGGGGATGCGGGTCGGGGAGAGAGATGTGTCGTTTCTATCTTTTTGTTTTAATCTACACTATGAAAAAAATGACCATATTGATGTTTGTTTTTGTCTTTTGCTCTGTTATTGACAGACATGCTGAAGGTGAAAAAAAAATCAAAACAAGAGAGATGGAAGACAGACGCGTTCAAATACTGCTACAGTTTGCAGAGTACAGAAAGCATGAGGACAGGAAGAGAGTGAACTAGGATCTGAAAAGCATTGGAGGCAGAGCTTAGTACAGAAGGGAAGGCAGGGAGAAGTGTATGGATTGTGAGGAGGTTTGAATCGAAATCAATCAGGGAAGGAGGAATAGGATGGGAAGGGAGCGGAGAGGGGGGTTAGGACGGAGAGAGAAGGGAACTAAGTGAATAATAAACTCGTTAGGGGGAGTAGATAATTCTACATCTAAAATCCATCGTGGAGAAGCGTAATGGTGAAAATTAATTGAGGTGGAAGATGGAATCGTTGAAATGGGAGGCTAGAGGGCAGAAAGTACGTGTGTGTGTGTGTGTGTGTGTGTGTGTGTGTGTGTGTGTGTGTGTGTGTGTGTGTGTGTGTGTGTGTGTGGAGAGAGAGAGAGAGAGAGCGAGAGAGAGAGAGCGAGAGAGGAGAGAGAGAGAGAGAGAGAGAGAGAGAGAGAGAGAGAGAGAGAGAGAGAGAGAGAGAGAGAGACGTGTGCTGATGGGTGGAAAATTACATCGACGAGACTCGGGGCAGCCAGCGTGATGTAATAGTGATCAATTTCAATCTGAAAGTGCCGTGTGACAATGGTCAGGGTTTTTTTTGTCTTCCTACGTTATGGCTGCAGTGTGAGTGCTGACCAAAAAATACCCAACATTAATCAGGATTCCTGAAAACGAAATGGGTGGTGTCAAACATTCGTCAATGTCCATACTACTCCACAGTCTACTATGCCAAAGAACTGCGTTGGTCCGCGGGAACCGACTTGTAAGCTATTGCTATCTTCGAGGTAAACTACACACGAGCTCACACACAACAGTATGTAAAGGAAAGCTTATTTAATATACAGTAAGAAACAGACGAGTGTATTTCGACAAGTACATATTCTTCAGATGTTACAACTTGCAGACATAAAAATGCACAAAAGAATACCTCCCTGATGTAAGACTACAGGAGGGTTAGTCATGTCTCTCTATCTCTTTCTCTCTCTCTCTCTCTCTCACTCTCTCTGTCTCTTTCTGTGTGTGTGTGTGTGTGTGTGTGTGTGTGTGTGTGTGTGTGTGTGTTGTGTGTGTGTGTGTGTGTGTGTGTGTGTGTGTACGTGCGTGGATCCGTGTATGCGTGCATACGCGCACGCGCGCGCGCGCGCGCGCGCGCGCGGCGTGTGTGTATCTATCTATTTATTTATCTATCTATCGGTCAGTCGGTCGATCGAACCATCGATCGATCTGTTTATCTGTCTACGTCTACTAGTCCTTTTTTTCTCTTTTTTTTCTGTTCGATCATTTGTTGCCCAGTCTTTCAGTGACAAACTCACTACCAGCAATCTCATGTTTGTCTGTTTATCTGTACGTAGCTCTATCAATAGGATTTACTCCGATCAGTGAGCAAGACTACAACTGCATAGTTTGGAATTCAAAGCCAGACACCCTGGCACCACGATGGGCGTCTGTGGGCGCCTTACGCTCACAGCTGGTCGTAAGCTAACAGCAGTGCACACTCCCTGGCGGGTGTAGCCTACTTCATTCCCACCGCCGCGCACACGGCGCATGTTGTCCATCACAGGGCCAGTGACTGAATCAGAACTGGAAATAACCTTCATGAAAGAAATGAGCATCTTATTATGTATCTCTCTAAGAGACAATTTGAGTGTACTTACCCCCGTCAGTCTCCTTTCCGTTCTCCTCCACTGACAACTCGTGCACAGCAGCACAGAAAAACAACAACAACAACAACAAAAAGATGCAGCCCCCATCTTGCGATAATGGTCTTGATCAGTGATAGTGCGGACTGAGGCGCTGAGCCAGTTCTCACTGAACGCGCGAAAAGCAGACAATACTGTGGTATGCATTCATTTATTGGTAAAGGGTGCATTGCTGTGTTTAACTATAAAAATCTGATTTTCTTTCTAAATATGTTTTCTTTGCGGTGGATTCCGCACTCAGTGCATTAATCGGCAAAAAAAAAGCCAGAAATAAACGTGAAGTGTTCTATTTGGAAGTGCATTAATTACAATACACAAGTTT
>CM065714.1:70381592-70384092 GCA_033310375.1 Conus canariensis | reverse complement strand
TGGAGGCGAGTAAAGATCCGCTCTCAACATAGATGATTTCGGTTGAAACCTAGACATGTCGCCATACCCACTGCATTCCACACATTCCGCAGTTCCCAGACTCTTTGATGTATGCTCCCCACTGTCCATCCTCAACCCCTCCTTCCCTCGGCTACTGCCTAATACTGCCTTTTTTCCCTGCCCCATAAAGATGGAAACGCAAAAGAAGCTGCACAGTGCAATTATTCCCCAAAGAGAGAAAAGGCAGGCAGGGGATGGAGGGAAAGAGGATGAGACAGATTAGACCCAAGAACAAGAGGGCCAGGACGCGAAGAAGAAGAAGGAGAAGCTTAGGACTTTGGAGATGTTTAAAGAAATAAAACATAGGAACAATCCTCATACTGTAGACCACCTTAGCAAAGACGTGAGACAGTAAAAACAGCGCAGTATTGTCCCCTGAAACTGACACATCAGGTTATCAGAACGTTCAACGATCATATATTCAAAAAGTCTTGTGAGAGCGCGCGCGCGCGCACACACACACACACACACACACACACACACACACACACACACACACACACACACACACACACCACACACACACACACACATGCACACACACACGCACCGCACGCACACACGCACGCACGCACACGCACACGCATGTTCATCTCTTCTCTCTCTCTCTCTCTCTCTCTCTCTCTCTCTGGACAAGATCACAACAAATCGAACTCAGCAGAATCCGTCCAGTATGACAATGGCGATTTCAGGAAATGTCTCGGTCAGCCGTACAGATCTTTCAGTTAAACTGCAGGTGAAACCTCTGTCTGTGAAACATCCCCGGTGATTGTCACTTCGTTGGGAGAGGAGATGCTGGCAGAGCCTCCAGAGACATCACCTGTTTGAAATGAGTAAGACAATTGACAATTCATGTCAGATTGAGGCCGGGGTCACTCTAGACATTTTCAGTCTGAAGCACAAAATAGTCAGATGATGATCCAATTGAACATTTTCAGATCCTGCAATAGCCAATCCTTGTTAAGTTTCACGCAGACGTGCTGCATAGCATACTGGGACATACCTCTTATAGACTTTTCATGGGAAGCTCTTGTTTGGATGATAACTAAAAACTTGACACTTGGTTTGCTCAGTAGTTTTGGAGAGAGGTTAAGTCTTTGGCAGAGTACAGCGCTTGTCTAATTTCAAAGTGGTTTGCCACGTTGAGATGGGATACTTAGTATAAGAATGGAAAATGACAGCATGTTGACATCAGACCATCTCGTGTTTGGGGGTCAGACAAGTTCTTCCAGACACAATAACTGTGTGTAGGGACTACCACAACAGCCCGAGGAGACAGCACATAGGTAGAATTTAACACTGTAGAATGATAAAAGATAAAGCCGGACGAGCCACGAGTGACTCGGTTACAACTTTTGCAAAGTTTGTCTTTCTGGAGATTGGAATGTTAGCGCAGACAGACCGAGAAAAAGAGTGACAGCAAGAGGTACAAAACATACTAACATACTAAAGAACAGATAAGCAGACTGAAAAATAAGCATCTCAGAAGACAAATTTTACGTGGAGATCCTTTGTAGAAACCAAAGTTGATGGCATGATTTTTGTCATACATTACCAAAATGATAGAAGAAGAAAAATCCCTTTTAGTGGGTCAGTTTGTTAGTTTACACAAATATGGGAAGTACACATTCGTTTTGACTTTCTCGAGCACAAACTGTATGCAAAGCATCCGTATTAGCATTAGTAAAATTTTCATGTACATTGTGCTTTTATCCCCTCTCTCTCTGCAATCGTGTTGATCTGTCTACATGAACAGCTTAATTTCTTCACCAATAATGACGCTATGGTAACTTTTCAAACGGACATCACAAATTCTTAAACAATTATAGGACCCAATCTGTAGGTTTTGATATGATGTATCCATCCAGTAGCACACACACACACACACACACACACACACACACACACACACACACACACACACACACACACACACACACACACACACACACACACACACACACACACACACCACACACACACACACACACACACACACACACACACACACTTACATGCACGCGAGCACACACACACACACACACACACACACACACACACACACACACACACACACACACACACACACACACACACACACACACACACACACACACACACAGAGTATTTACTTTATGAAGTAAACATATGCACTCACAACACACACACACACACACACACACACACACACACACACACACACACACACACACACACACACACACACACACACACCATGTGCGTGATCGCACACTACAAAACTGCAGCTGGGTCTTTGAAGCTAGATATAGTTTATAAATAGGTTTCCCAAGGACAAAGCAGCGAAATGTCATCAGTCCCTATAGAGTCGTCCTCATGTTATATCAGACCTGTATGTATCAGGGACAATGAAGGATGCTTGCCACTGCTTGAGTTCCTCTTCACATCTCCTGGTTCATAT
>CM065714.1:70356592-70366592 GCA_033310375.1 Conus canariensis | reverse complement strand
AAAGGAAGAAAGTTGAATTGTGCTGTGCCAAAATCAATGGGGACACATTGAGGGCTAACAAAAGGGAAACACAGGACCTGACCTTAGGAAAAATGCTTTTCCTCATCCCTCTCTCCTTCACCCCTCCACTCGTCCATCCTCTTGCTACCCCTTTCCCAAGCTTAAATTCCTCATTTGTTTTGTCTTGTCTTTGGCCAGTCCCATAGAAAATAGCCTCCATGGGCTGGATTTCATCCCTCCCTCTTGTTCTTACTCTCCACCTAATCGCCCGTTGTTTACCTTACACATCTGCTGTCTGTATCCGATTGTGTTCCGCCATTTTATTGGCAGCATCCTCATCTTTCACTTCTATTAATCCCACGTTTTTTGGCCTTTCAAACATCTTCTGTCTCACAGCTACTTTGGTTTATAAGACGAGCTGCTCACAATACAAGTCGTTGAGTAAAATGCAACACAGATATAAATCATAAGTCATCGGAATGGAATACATTTGCGTACAGCAGAAAACTACGTACACAAAACAATTTGTTATTGGTAACGCAACACAACAAATATCAATATATAGAATTCAATGCTAAAAGGAAATGAAATAGAACTGCTCTGCGCGAAAACCAATGAGGACACATCAAGGACCAAAGGGAAGGCAATACAATGGTTGACCTAAGAAAGAAAATGCATTTCTTCTTCCCCATCTTTGTACACACCGCACCCCACCCCATCGCCCTTCTACCCCTCTCCCACGCTTTTTCAAATGCTTTCTGCCTCCAACAATTATTTCGGTGTGCATGTTTTTAATCCCCCTTTGCTCTCCCACCTTCATCCCACTTTTCCATGTCTGTCCACCCGTTTCACCTCCCCAACAATTCCATATGCGTTTACTCAGTCGCAATCTCTTGCTAAATTCAAGGAACCTAGACCATCAGCGCAGGGATAGCATATTTTCTCAAAGGGTTACATTCCAATCCAAACTTGGCTCTTCCAGAGCAAAAAAATCCGAAGCAGAAAGTGCGATGTGTTTTCGGGGCAATACCTCTGAAAGCATGACAGCACAATTCATGATTATTCCTTTTTTTTTCCACCAGGACACATAATAGGGTTCCTAGGTGCCAAGTTTTGGAGTTCTTATTTGACCGAGTTAGACGGGAAAGTGCAATGTAAAAGACTGAAAAGAAGAAGCTGGAAAAGCTCACGAAAGGATTTGATAAACCATGTCTTGTTTCCCCTCTTCTCAAGAAAAGGTCAATATCTGCCCTCACTCAATTCCCTGTCCCACCATTGTCCCCAATCCATTCAGCATGACCCCAGTAAACTTTGTGACCCAACATTCAAGGGAAAGAACTCTGAAATGATGACATCCCACAATCGAAATCGAAAGCTGCAACGTGCCGCACTCTTACTTCCCAACCTCACCTCTCTTTATCCTATCTTTTGTAAGTTTCCAAGCTCTATTTCTGCCTTGCCTTACTCGTACACACACACACACACACACACACACACACACACACACACACACAACACACACACACACACACACACACACACACACACACACACACACACACACACACACACACACACACACACCTCTCCCTCCTTCCGTTCCTACCCCCTTCCTTCTCTCTCTCTCTCTCTCTCTCTCTCTCTCTCTCTCTCTCTCTCTCTCTCCTCGCTGTCTTGCACAAATTAAGAGCTCAGTATATACCGATCAAGTTTTATAGATCCCCAAGTCAGTTTAGACGGGCACGTCTTTTGCCAAGTACTCACGAACAAACTGTTAAAATTTTCTCAATTCATCTATTCAAAGCATTCAAGTTGGGATCATTTTTTCTGTCATAAAGTAATATTCTGAATTAGTATTTGCTATGCTTGCGTGCAGGGATGACTGTAGTTAACCCGCAACCCCCTTCACGAGGGGCTATGACCTAAAACATGAATAAATTATCTTGAGTCTTGAGTTTCGATGAGTCTCTCTCTCCAGAGAGGACTGTGCCTACGTTACCTGGAACCTGAAGGCTCCGCTATTGGATCACGGAAACATAAGTGTATTCTGCATGAAAAAGACAGACGTTGCACATGCACTCTTTAGTAAAAGAAAGCAACACAGTAACCAGTGAAATGAAATGCCTCATCCTTTTCTCCCCACTCACCTGACTTATTCTTCCAGCCTTTGTCAGATCCTCTACAGCTCGGTCTCTACCCCTCCCCTTTTCCACAGAGAGAGAGGAGAGAGAGAGAGAGAGAGAGAGAGAGAGAGAGAGAGAGAGAGAGAGAGAGAGAGAGAGAGAGAGAGAGACAGAGAGAGGAAGAGAGAGAATGAGAGAGAGAGAGAGAGAGAGAGAGAGAGAGAGAGAGAGAGAGAGAGACAGAGAGAAATGAGAGATGGGTAAGGATCTACTCTGTTTCATCTTATGAGTCTTTTTTCGACACACTGGGCAGCCACTACTCTGTAGCACGACCAGTCGGAAGTCATCGTTTGATCATCACTCAATGTTCTGGTGACCCTGCAGATCTCACTGAAAAAAAAATCTGGTTCCAGGGCTTTTCCTGACAGCCTCTTCTCCTGGGTCCACCATGGCACCTGCATGACTAAACTGCAAATGGGAGGGGAGGGAGAGTAAATTTTCCATGACTGCAGCCATTTTTTTTTTCAACCCATAATAACAAAGGGACTTCCACTAAGATGAATTCTAAATGTTGTTAAAAGCCAGGCTTAGTTTCATCACATTGTTTGCGAAGTATATCTAGAGTCCCTGTCACGTAATAGAGGAGAGTGAAGATCTGCTCTGTGTATGAGCATCAACGTGTCTCCCTACCCCAGGAATTCCACCCATTTCACAGTCCCCACCCTTCGGCTGTACACCCACTGCTCTCCATCCTCATCCCTTCCCTCGGTTACTGCCTGATACTCCTTTTCTTTCACTGCTGCCATTAAGATGGAAGCGAAAAAGCTCCACCCTGTAATCTCCCATGTAGAGACAAGACAGAACACGAATGCAGAGAAAGAGGATCAGGCAGATCAGACCGAAGAAGAGAAAGGCTGGGACGAGAAGAAGAAGAAGCTTAAGACTTTCGGGAAGTTTAATAGAAAATCAAATGTAACAACAATCCTCGCACTGTAGTCCAACTAACTTTGAAGTGGCGTGAACAGAAGCCGTATCATCGCCCCCAAAATGATGGCATAATGGATTATCAATTCCTTGCATTATCGTAAATCAACATTGTCATTTCAAGCCACACACACACACACACCACACACACACACAACACACACACACACACACACACACACACACACACAAAACACACAACACACTCTCTCTCTCTCTCTCTCCACACACACACACAAACACACACACACACACACACACACACACACACACACACACACACACACACACACACAATCTCTCTCTCTCTCTCTCTCTCACACACACACACAACACACACACACACACACACACACACACACACACACACACACACACTACACAACACAACACTATCTCTCCCTCTGTTTGTGTGTGTTGTTGTTGTTCTTCGATTTAACGTCTTTTCACTTTAAAGTGATATTAGACAGTTTGTGTGTGTGTGTGTGTGTGTGTGTGTGTGTGTGTGTGTGTGTGTGTGTGTGTGTGTGTGTGTGTGTGTGTGTGTGTGTGTGTGTGTGTGTGTGTGTGTGTGTGTGGTGTGTGGTGGGTGTGTCTGGCTGGCTGGCTGTCTGTCTCTTTCTCTCTCTCTCTGACAAATTTGTGACACTTCAGTCTCACCAAAATCCTCTCATGATGATATGGCCTTTCAAGAAAGATCCCAGTTAGTCATTCAAAATCCCCTTACAAATGTTTTCGTTGAACTGCCGGCAAAGCTCTTCTTTCTCTGAAATATCCCTGGTGATTTTCACTTCACCAGGAGAAGCAATGCTTCTACAGTCTCAAGAGCCATCTTCTATCTGAAGGGATTACTCAAACTGACCGTTCAATTCGGATCCACTTTAGTTTCACGTGCAGGTATTTTTTGCTGTGAAGCTCAGAATAGAGCCCGGTGTTGGAAAGAATCAAATCCGAGCTTTTGAGCTCCCACAGTGACTGGTCTGTGAGAAGTACCATGGAATGGCAGACATTCTCAACAGTGTATTGGGAAATGTGTTTTCAGTACTTTCCATGTACAGCTGTCTGTTAACAAATGAAAAATTGGCTCTTAGTTTCATCTAACAGTTAAAGAAAAAGATATACCTGAAGACATCAAAAGGACCCAAAGAGGTACTGTCTTTAACAGCCAAAAATCATGTGTAGAAACGGATAGAAATAATCAGCATTTTTCTTTTGTTGGTTTATTATGTCAACAATTACAAAGTGCTTATATTCTGATTTTGGACAGACATTGTAACAACAAAATTCAACTCTGCATAAATTTTGAAATACATTATTTTCTGTCCATTCTACAGGTCCAATTATATCGGTCTGATAATATAAGCAGGTTGTTTCCTCACACATACTGACGCGATGAAAAGTTTTCTGTCAGATGTCACATGTACAGTAATTCTTCACTTTCTGAAAAGCGTATGTTACTCAATCTGTCGCTTTTGATATGAGACATCCGTCCGATGGTAACCAATCTGTGCATACTCCTGGAATGAATGAAAGAAGTACGCTCAAGGGAGGCAAGCCATCACGGGTGTAGAAAGTTTAATCAGAAGTACCAAATCCTGAATGGCAGGCATGCGTGATAGTACTTAAGATATTTGAAACAGATCTTTAGAAAAAAAAATAAAAGGAAAAAAAGTAATGAAACATTACCACTTACCTTGAAGGGAGATCCTCAAGCCACTGAGAATGCTAGGGCCATGCGTCTATCATTCAAGTTAGTTACCTAATGCAAAGACCTCCAAAGAACTCAAAGGACAGGTAGAATCATAAATCCTGTTGGTGGTGAGTCTGGTGCCTGCACAACTAATGAGGACAGTAATTACAAGAATGCAACTACTGAAGCAGCAGCAAGATCATCGTGATTACTACCACAAAAAGATCAATTTTAAAAGCTTTTAGTCTTCTATGATAAACATATTTGAAGCAGATCATAAAAGCTTAAATACAGAAGCATTCCAGATATAACAGCAATCAGTCCAGTTGGCCTGAGGAAGATAATGAGCCTTTTTTAAAAACAAGAATGTGAGTGTGCCAAGGATATCTTCTGTTTCAAAATCTGTTCAGTGTCTTACTGAAGAATATGTATTTGGAAACACTTGACGATTTCAACACCTTTGTAATGACTGGACTACGGGCTCTCTGCAGGTTAACATTCTGATGGGCAGTAAGCAATAGAATTGTACTGGAGACAAATCGGTTTCAAACAGCACAGAATCTTAGTCAACAGTAGCAGACCAAAAGCAGCAACACCACACTAAACAGACTGATTCTGGAAGAAGAAGACCACTTTCAGCAAATATTCTATGCGGAACGACCGTGTTTATTAGACCTATCTCAACCTCCATCTGGATAGGTCTGCCTTAACAACGTTCACAGTCGTTTCCATGACCTGCTCCATCAGACTGAAGAATATCTGGATGAACAATGTGCGTAGGTAAAAATGATAAAACTCATCTAGCCTTTTGAACATGACTGAAGCGTAATAACAATGGAAATGTCTGATTGTCTGACAGAGCATGGCGATTTAAAGACCCACACATTGAATGGACATGAAAAAAAAAAAAAAACGCCAGAACTTTTGTCTTTCTTCCTGAAAACAACGTCATAAGGAAACCTGGGACAATATCAGAAAAGTATTCGAGAATATTGACACATTCTCTCTCTCTTTCTCTGTCTCTGTCTGTCTGTCTGTCTGTGTCTGTCTGTCTGTCTGTCTGTCTGTCTGTCTCTCTCTCTCTCTCTCTCTCTCTCTCTCTCTCACACACACATACACACACGTACTCGCTCACAGACACATACATACACATATAAACACACACACACACACACACACACACACACACACACACACACACACACACACACACACACTCACACACACATAAATACACACACACACACACACACACACACACACACACACATGCACGTACGCACGCACCCACACACAGACACATGCATACAGACTAATAAACCAAAGGTTTCCTTTTTCGAATATGGGTTCCCAAACGATCAAAGGTCCCCTTAGCTTCAGAACAACGAGAAACGTCTCGTGCGGGCATTGGCCCCAGAAATATCATCTGTCTACAGGAGTTACTGCAAAAAGGGGAGGTTATGGGCTGATGGGAGGGAGTGGGCGTGGGGATGAGAGGTGATGTGAAGGACGGGGAGGTATAAATAGGGACACTGCCTAAACTGGCTTTCGTACCTAGGAGTATCGGAAGCAAAACTGGGTGCTTCGATAGTAAGTTGATTACAACTTTCAACAGTCATGCTACGAAGGAGTGACGGGGAGCAGGAGGCGAGCAAAAGCGAGCGTTGGAAGATAGGGATAAGATGTAGAGAAAAAAAAGGCAGACTGACTAACAGACTGCATGCTTGACTGGGGGACGTAAAGATGTGCTTCCAGTTATGGACCCTTTTTGTTTTGAAACGTCAAAAACTTTCGCTGACTGCAACGGCTTTTCGGCAACCAATCTGGAAGAGGACGCAAGCTGTGTAAAATGTGTTTGAATTTCTTTTTAAATCGCATAACACAGAGAGAGAGAGAGAGAGAGAGAGAGAGAGAGAGAGAGAGAGAGAGAGAGAGAGAGAGAGAGAGAGAGAGAGAGAGAGAGAGAGAGAGAGAGAGAGAGTACACCAGCTAAGCTACGAGACCACAATCACAGCTGACGGAGAAATATATTGATAACTGAGAAAAGAGGATTTAAAGCGAGAGTCTTAGTCTGAGCTGCGCATTAGCACAAAGCGCTGGTCAGACCTTGGGTACCTACCTGATATTGTCTGCGCCACTGTTTCAGATGCACGTGTGTCTTTGTGTATGTGTGCATACGCATATTTGTGTATATGTGTATTGTGTCCACCAAATAAATCAGATTTATAGTCATCTGCGAAGATTTAAATGTGACATCAATTGTCTTCAGGGGTTACCGCAGTAGGGCTGAGGCGATAAATCATGTCATGGAATCATGAAATGCAATCTTGGTGCGCCTTGCAAAATTTCAGAGAAACGGAGCGTGGTAAGATACATTTTAATCATTATTTACAAAAGATAAATTTTATTTACATTCTCTTTAAGCTTAAGCAAATGTAGATTTTCACATTCCCTTTCTGTATTCGAAACGGGGGGCACAGGGAATTTCAGTGCTTCAAAACATACAATCAAACTAACCATCAAACTAAAAAAACAAAACGGGACTGACCAGCTGTCAAAACGCAGGCAGAACCAGACAAACAGGTGTTTACTCTGAATTTCAATGTGCATCATGTGGGGGCACCGGCGAGTCACAGCAGTTTTCTAGGGGACGTTTGGGTATAAGCTTTTCGTTTTTACCCATTTTACTAAATTAATGACCTTCGAAAAAAAAGTGCAAAATTTAGACCTGCCTGTTTTCTGTCTCTTCTCTCTCAAAGAACCACATACTTTTTCCCTCGTAATTCAATAGCTGGTCACGAATCATGTGGACCTTTTGCCTTTACTTCTGGCTTTCTTAAAGTGCGGATTCAACAGACTCCCTCAGGCTTTCTTAAAGTGCGGGTTCAACAGAGTCCCTCATGATAAGTGTATGCATTTCAGTTTCTGCTTTGATTTCAATAAAATGATTTTTGCTTGCGCAGCCTACGAAGACCAGTGACAAGAAAACCTGATTTTGTATTCACTCAATGTCCTCGATCGAATTCAACAGAATCCGAGAGATCCAGATGATCAGTAATCAAGTCATGAGCGTAACCATCACATTGTTCATTATTTCGCCTTGTGAATTTTGGCATTTCTGTAGAAAATGATATTGCTCCTTCTTGATCCAATTTCAAGGTCATCATACAATATCTCCAGATTGCTTACATATACGTCTAAACCACTGTTTTTTTTTTTAGTCATTTTTTCATTTACTTCAGCTTGTTGTTCACTTGTACGTTCACTCAGAAATCCATCGTCTCGTCCTGCGTGTTATCTCAATCTTTCGCCTTATCCAGCTTGCTGTTCAAGAAGCTCTTCACATCTTGTAGGTGAGTCATCACATCAGCTAGAAAGACTCTTCCTTTGTCCAGCGAGAGATGTAAAAAAAAAGAAGATAGCCGGACCTGTCGCAATAATCCGCAGTGTGAAATGTATTGTACTCCCTGTCTTGTCTCCCCTTCCCTGCCCGTCCAACTACCTCCCCCCCCCACACACACCTTCCCCTTTCCCCCTCCTCTTCTGCCCTGGTATTGACCTTCTTGTTTGTAATTCCTGTAGACAGCTGATGTTTCTGGAATCAATTCCCGCAGGGGGACATCTATCGTCGTAGTTTAGCTAAAAGAAACATCGTACACGTATGGACTACAGTTCGTTGGAGAAAAACATCAGCTGATTAGGCCGTGTGTGTGTGTGTGTGTGTGTGTGTTGTGTGTGTGTGTGAGTGCGCGCACATGTATGCGTATGCGTGTGTGTGTGTGTGTGTGTGTGTGTGTGTGTGTGTGTGTGTGTGCGCGTGCGTTCGTGTGTGCGCGTTTGTGTGTGTGTGTGTGTGTGTGTGTGTGTGTGTGTGTGTGTGTGTGTGTGTGTGTGTGAGAGAGAGAGAGAGAGAGAGAGAGAGAGAGAGAGAGAGAGTTGTTCAAGTTCTTCTCTAAGTATCTTAGTACCCTGGAATACTCCTCTGTTTAGCTTCTGCATTTGCTTTTCATGCTGGAAGAAAGACAAATGTGCCAAGTTTTCCTTATTTAGTGGTTAGGCAGTATGTTTTGTAACATGTCATAATACATCCGACAATGAGAAATCCCTACAGCTCTCTCTCTGTCTTTGTCTGTCTGTCTGTCTCTCTTTCTCTGTCTGTCTCTCTGTGTCTGTCTCTCTCCTCTCTGTCTGTCTGCCTGCCTTTTTGTATGTGTGTGTGTGTGTGTGTGTCTGTCTCTTTCTCTCATTCTCTCTTTTTCTCTTATTCTCTCTCTCCCCCTCCCTCCCGCCCTCCCTCCCTCCTCTGTCTGTCTGTCTGTCTGTCTGTCTGTCTGTCTTTCTTCATTGCAAAAAGGCTTGAAGAAGTTTGTCTGTGCCAGTGATTCACCTTGTTCATCCGGAATTTAGGGGTCTAATAAAATGGTATTCCAGACAAAGTTAAGTATTGTTAAAAACGGCATATCTATTCTGAGCCTTGTTTAAATCTTGGCTGAGTTGCCCTTCTTGATATAAATAGACCCAAGACACTGGAACTGGCGGATCTCTTTCACTGCCTACAGTGTGGTGTTGTTGTTGGTTTGGTGTGCGTGTGCGTTTTATGGCCATGGAGCGTTCAGAAGGTTCAGTTCTTTTTGTTTTGTTTTTTTTTTCACCTGGCACAGGGGCAGTCACACGAGTTGAGAGATGGGGGGAGAGGGGGAGGGGAGGATATTTTGATTTTAGTCTTGAAGTCTAACATGAGCGGAAACTGAGAACATAACCTTGGAAAACTGGTTCCATTCTTTACTGTCACTAAATGACAAACTGGTTCGAAATAAATCTATTGTAGGCTTAAGAACAATGCCTCTGTCAGATTCAAGTTCAAGCTGGAAACGGATCGTTGACTTGAGGTAATAATGGCAGCCATTATGTAAAATTGTTGTGCACAAGAATAATTGTATCAAATACACGATGTACATGAAGAGGTAGGATTTTCATAGTGTTTGCTTAACTCGTGTATACATCTGTCAGAAAAATTGACATCGTTTATCAGTGCAATAGGACGTCTATGTAGGTTTTAGAATGGAAGAAGCACAGTTATCCAAATAAAAAAAGCAACGGCCCTGAAGGAAAGCAACATGAAACTTTCGTCTTGAATGAACATCAGTTAAGTGTTCATCTGGGATACCTGGAGTTGAAGACACTTGCTTTGTATGGCTTCGAA
>CM065714.1:70349092-70354092 GCA_033310375.1 Conus canariensis | reverse complement strand
GTGTGAATCTGTGTGTAGTGAGTGTGTGTGTGTATATATATATATATGTATATTTGTGTGTAGTGTTGTGTGTGTGTGTGTGTTGATATTGTTAGTTATAGTGTGTGTGTGTGTGTGTGTGTGTGTGTGTGTGTGTGTGTGTGTGTGTGTGTGTGTGTGTGTGTGTGTGTGTGTGGTTTGGCTGTGTGTTGTGTGTGTGAGTTGATGTGTGTGTGTGTGGGGGGGGGGGGGGATAGGATAGCTTTAGTAGATGGCAGTTGCAAATTTTTACAGCCTGATGTGTCATCGGTCTTAGATGGCAATACTGCATGACTCCAGTGTGCCTTATTTCTTAACGCTAGATCTGGCTGCGACGCACAGCCCTCAATATTTACTTAGCATGTCGAAAGTCTGAAGCTTCATCTGCTTTCCTTTTTTTTCTTTTAATCATCTGAGTTCCATTCTACCTCTTCCTGCTCTGCACCCATTTTGTCCTGTGAGCTCTTTATGGAGGATTCCTGAGTGACCCCTTTTTCGCTTCCTTCTTTTGGGGAGAGAGAGAGAGAGAGAGAGAGAGAGAGAGAGAGAGAGAGAGAGAGAGAGAGAGAGAGAGAGAGAGAGAGAGAGAGAGAGAGATTCAGATTCAGATTCAGATGTTTTAATCATATATAGGCCATTGCCCCTCATGATGGGGAGTAATTGAACAATCATTTCACACAATGTTTTCTTTTATATATACAAATGATAAGGTTAAAGATAACGTTTTACGAGATAGCAACTTGGCGTAGCTGAAACGCTTTATACAAGAAAATTGACAGATTTCTGATGGTTCTATCATGTTTGCATGCCAAAAGTAAACTTAATCGAAACAGGTTTGGAAATTTATGACATTTTTCAGGAATATATTGCTGTCTTAAGCTACTCAGTGCTGGGCAAGACAAAACAAAATGGACCTCATCCTCTTTACTGTTTTTACACAGTGGGCAGATTAAATCGTTGTCATTGTGAGATCGATATTGGTAGCAATGCACAGCGATTTCTGAGACGCCAAGTCTGAATCTTGTCAACATAATTTTCAAATGTCTATCTAAATTCAGTAACAGGTGAGTTTTCACTTCGGGAACTGTACAAAACGTTCTGTACATACTAAATCTATCACTATTCTTAATATGGAAATCCCATTCCTGCCACCTACATAAAATCAATCTTTCCTTGAAATCAAGTAAGAAAGCATTTATTTCTTCTACACCTTGATTTGTCCAAACAAATCCATATCCAAACGTATACAACTTACAACGGATATTTGTAGCCCAAGTTCTTTTATCACGTGAATCTAAATCGAGCAGCATCCTATAGGCTTTACGTGGTAGTCTTGACTCATCCATTCGAGTTAGTTTTAGCCAGAATCGAATACATTTGACTACTGAGTTGATGAATATTGGATATCGATTCGTTTCCCCATATATTAGATCATTTGGCGTTCTCATTTCAACCCCTAAAAGCTTTTTAAGGGCAAACAGATGTATTTTTTCAGAATGTTGAGCAGCATTATCTAAACCCCATAACTCAGCCCCATACTGAACCATTGGTTGAATTTGTGTGTCAAATAACTTTAAATATAAACTGAGAGAATTGCATTTCAGCTTAGACAGTTTCTGTAGAATGCACAACAAAGCATTTTTAGCTCTGCTCACCAAATCCTGACATGCAACAGAGAAACTCAGTCTTGTAGAGAAATAGATTCCTAAATACTTATACGCATTCACAACAGTTAACACAGCCCCATTGTAAGTCCATCTCTCTCTTGCTGCCAAGTAACCACCCTTCCTAAATACAACTATATTAGTTTTATTCATGTTTACATTCAAATGCAGTGTTGATGCTGCCTGATACAAACTATTAAGTTGTGTCTGTAGACCAATCACAGTTTCCGATATCAACGCTATATCATCTGCCAGCAATAGGATAAACAATTCACAGTCACCTTGGGTAAAAGTAGCACCATGTCTCCCTTTTCTGTTCACTTCTGAGGCTAACTCGTTTATGAATAATGAAAATAACACAGGACTAGTTACATCACCTTGTTTTACCCCCCGAGTACAATTTATATAGTCAGTTAATTTTGCTCCACATCGAATTCTAGCTTTAACATTTGTGTACATATTACGAATACATCTAAATAGTTTGCCTTTAATTCCATTTTTTAAGAGTATAGGCCACAATATATTTCTATCTACAGAATCAAAGGCCTTTTCAAAGTCAATAAAAGCAACATATAATTTGCGATTAAAGGAGAACTGTTTCTGTACCATAGCTAATAATGTAAACATATGATCAATTGTAGAATATCCCCTTTTAAATCCTGCTTGGTATTCGCCTGTTAGATTAAGTTCTTCAACATACTCTTGGAGTCTATTGTTAATAATTGTGCTGTAGATTTTACTGCTTGCGTCACAAATTGAGATACCTCTGTAATTCCCAGGGTCATTTACATCACCTTTTTTGAAAAGAGGGATTACTACAGACTCTGTCCACGTCTCTGGAAATATGCCCTTATCAAATAGTGTATTAAATAGTTTCACAAAGAATTCAGTGACACGATTCCCAGATGTTTTTAGCATTTCCCCAGCTATACCATCTGGCCCAGCGGCTTTATTATTCCTTAATCTGTGTATTGCTAACATAACCTCTTCCTTTGATATGGGTCGATTCATTGAACTAAAATCCTCTCCTTGTTCATTGACATCATCATGCGCATCCTCATCATTTTGTTCTAAACAATTTTCTTCTCTTTCGAGCAAACTTTTGAAGTGTTTAAACCAGTCATCAGTCGTTATGTTATTATGAGGCTGTTTTCTTTTACAGGAGATCTTTTTAACATTGCACCAGAACTCCTTCTGATTGTGTACAGAGGCAACTAACTTCTCAGTTAAGAACTCATTATATTCTTTTTCTTTCCTTTTTAACAGATTTTTATATTCTCTTCTTGCTCTGCAATAGGCATCACTATCTACTCGTTCTTTGGAAGTTAGAAATATTCTCAGTAATTTCATAGCATTTGCTTTATTATCTTTACATTCCTTGTCATACCAATCACTGTTTTTTTCAGTTGCGTTTAAACTGATTTTCTTTTTCATACAGCTTCCAGAGTTTTTTATATACTCATTAAACACATTCAAGGCATCGTTACAGTTATGACTAATGAGATCAATAGCACGATCGAGTAATGCCAACCCTTCAGAACAATTAAGAGCACAAATATATGACTGTTCCATATTACAGTTCCACACATATTTTTCAATGAACTCATCTGTTTTATCTATATTTACACAAATAGCGTTTTTCTCCGAAAACTTGAAGTGAAGCTCCACAGGTAAATGATCTGATTCCAGCCTCTCTGAAACCGTTAATTTGCAAGTAGAAACAACGAAAGGGAAACAATCCTTAGACAATAAAAAGTAATCGTTGACACTATTGCCTGAATCGGATATATAAGTATAATTTCCATCGAAATCTCCATCGCATAAACCATTAAGAATGTATAAACCAAGTGCAGTACACATACTCAAAAGACATTTTCCATAGCTGTTAAGTACGTGATCAGCTGATCTTCTTCCAGAAAATACAGAATGACTACCAACGTTAACACCATAATCATCACTGTCGTTTGGTATGTCTGGAGAGATGCTAGCTGTTCTGCTGTTCAAATCACCGGATAACATTACATATACATCTTTATATTCAAGCATGCAATCAAAAATACATTCTTCCAATGAACTTACGCCATTGCCAATGTCAAAGTGTACATAGTAGGGCGAACCCTCTGGTGGGACATAGGAACAAACATACAAAACATCTTCTGTAACACCAAATAAACATTTGTCAATCAGGAATACAATTACGTTCGGATGGTTCACATCGATTTCACGAACAAACGACATCAGATCATTTCTTATTAAACAAATTATACCCCCAGAATGTCTGCCCTGCCTCGTGAATTTGATAGCAGGTTTTCTGAATACGGTGTATCCAGTAAAAACACACAATTGGACATGTTCAACAAACGTTTCAACCAAGCATATAAAGTCAAATTCAAACAAGAAAGAAAGGAAATCTCGACAATTAAGTTTGGAAAGAAGACCATTGACATTCCAGTGTAAGAAGGAAACATGTTTTATATCAGTTTTGTTATCTGTACATACATCATTACCTCTGTTATGTGTACATGTGTTAAGAGAGACACTCTGTGATGCCGTCTCTGTAACATTCTGTGACACTGTCTCTTGATTTCCGTAGTTTTCTCTTCTTTCTAAAGACAGGTTCTCTTCATGCAGGGTTACATGATCAAAACAGTCAACATCTGTATCAACATCACATGCTTTCATTAGAGACATATCCTCATAAAAAAGTGAACAATCATG
This sequence comes from Conus canariensis, assembly GCA_033310375.1. Classification (NCBI taxonomy): domain Eukaryota; kingdom Metazoa; phylum Mollusca; class Gastropoda; order Neogastropoda; family Conidae; genus Conus; species Conus canariensis. The sequence goes on along the minus strand of CM065714.1, from coordinate 70,349,692 downwards.
ATTTGTATGAATAACATAATCTTTGTTTTGAGAGGTCCCCTTATAACCATTTGAACAATCATCAATCGTGGCAGCATTATGATAATTCTTTTTAGACGACACCTGATCACAACTTTCAATAAAAACACCGTCACTCAATGAATAATAATCAGCATCACACAAAGATCTTTGCTCTATTTTTCTTTCTTCAGATTGATTGTATCCCAACACATGCAAAGGTAAATCACAACCACATTCATTCAAATAATCAGTATTATGTACGGAGGTAACATTTTTATAAACAGGATCAAGCTTTTCACTTCCCCCCCGCCCCCGACCTCTCGAAAAACCGGTTTTAACATTTCCAGTCAATGCATCCTTCACAGTGACAAGGTCACGTTCCTTAGTTCTGTAGTTCCGTGTTGCACGATAACATTTTACACGACTGGGTGATTTCGCCGGTGTCACCACGGGCTGGCCACCCCCCTATTTGATTTCTGTCAGGTTCTGTCCATCACCAAGTCCGTATTTTTACCGTCTATTAGCAGGTGGTCAAAAACCATTGTAGCCCGTTTTCCGTCGCTGCATGCCCTCTTCAGATAAGGAGTCAGCTGCCTTCTA
>CM065714.1:70324092-70326592 GCA_033310375.1 Conus canariensis | reverse complement strand
CACACACACACACACACACACACACACACACCACAGGCGTGTATGTGCGCACACACATTTCAGAACTGTAAACTTTAAAAAAAAAGTTGAAAATAGACTTACCCTACTTGTTTACTGTTTAAAAAAAAAACACTTTACAGGTCAGTGATCCATAGGCCAGACCAGCGAAATGGTCACCGGTCGCTCTAAAGTCAGTGCAGTGTCGTCGTCATAGTACATATTATCAAACCTCCACACGATATGGGCAATGAGAAATGCTTTTTTTTTTGCGTAGGCAGGCTGATACTCCTGCGGACACTCCCTGTAGAGACAGGCAAGGATTAATCCCATCTACCCAACAAAGGGAGTGGAGTTTTGTGTGTATGACTGTCTTTTTATCGCGCCATTAAGGCAGCCATACTCCATCTTCGGGGAAGGTGCATGCTATGTGTAACGTGTCATCCATACCAACGGCCAAACTGGCCTTCTCTTCCGAAAGTTGGTGGTGGGATTTTACGTGTGTGCAAGATGTTACACGTGCGTTCACACACGGGACCTCGGTTTATAGTCTCATTCGAAGGACTGTATGGGAAATGGAGTCAAAACCAATGTTAACTCCGAGGGAAAAATCCCCCTGTGCCGAAACGGCCCAGCGGAGATTCGAACCCGTAACCCCAAGACTACGAGTCCGGCGCTCTACCAACTGAGCTATTCCGGCCCCGAGAAATGCTCGACACCGCTCTCTCCAGGTATCCTCGTTCATGCTGTGTGTTATCAGGTCAGTACTCGGCCTGCAGCCATAGGACAGAAAGGCTTGAGTGGCCATCGTCACACCAAACATTCTGATTGGAGTGGGTCACTGTGACATCATGCTGGCTGCCCCAGATCACGTTGCTGTAATTTTTTTTGCCGATCAGCACACGTCTGTCACTCCCTGTCCTTTCTCTCCTACAGCATCCTGTTCAACGGCCCCATCCTCCACTTCACTTAACTCTGAAAAGCTTCTCTGTGGTGGATTTCAGATGAAGAATTATTCACCTCCACTCACCCCCTCCGCTGGCTAGGTCATGTCCTGAGATCACCCTCATCAAGACCTGCAATACCAGGCCATTAGATAGACCCCAGCACGCCAGAGAAAAAGAGGACGACCCAGGATGAGCTGGCGGCCGACAGTGGAGACAGACCTCAGACTCGTTGACAGAGGATGGAGTGACACCAGTAAACTGGCTGAGGACCGTGCACAGTGGAGCGCCTTGACTGCCTCATGCGTCCGCAAGACGCAGGAAGGAGCATCTAAGCTAAGCTAAAACTCACCCCCTTCCCGTGCTTCCATGATTCACATAATTTCCTTCTCTTTTCCATTTGATCTCTCTTCCTGGCCCTTCTCACACCGCCCTACCCTCAGACCCCAGCCCTACCCCTCCATAATTTCGCTTCAAATCTCCTGAATAGACAGCAGTCCACTCCCAACCTCACCTTGTTCTGTCCTCAGCCCTGCCCCTAACTCTTTAGGTCCTGCGCGCATTGTTCTAGCACTACAATCTAACAGGATTGCTAGTGTTCTTAGTTATAATATCTCAAGCTGTTGTCGTTTTGAAATATTTGGAAAAAAAAAAGCGCGCAAGCATGCACACACACACACACACACACACACACACACACACACACACACACACACACACACACACACACACACACACACACACACACACACACACAGCGCGCGTGCACACACACACACACACACACACACACACACACACACACACTCACTCACACACATACAGAGAGAGAGAGAGAGAGAGAGAGAGAGAGAGAGAGAGAGAGAGAGAGAAGGGCAGTGATCAAAGGACATAGACATTAAGAAACATAGAGAAATAGAGTCACGGATTACAAACAGACCAACAAACATAGACAGTTCCCATGACGTCAGTTCATTAGGCATCCTGTTGAAGTACAATGAAAAAACAACAACAACAGCAACAACAACAACAACAGACGTGTGTTCCAGAATAATAAGATACACTGTCTCCCTGACAACAATTCATGCCACAAGACAATCCATCACGTCCGGCGTCAATTAGTGCCAGAGCGACAATCTGTAACAGACCACTTCACGTACCCTGGGTCCTTTCACATCGACCAGCTCCACAAAGGACGGCAAATGAGGGTAGATCTGTCTTCACAACACTCAACGTCGTCTGGGATGCCGGCTCCATCAGACTGAAGACTCTCCAGATAAACGAGAAGAATCACTGGAAAGGACAAAAGTCACTCAACCTGTTGTATACCACCGAAGAAGAGAGAGAGAGAGAGAGAGAGAGAGAGAGAGAGAGAGAGAGAGAGAGAGAGAGAGAGAGAACAACAAATGAACAATGGTTTATTATCTTTAGGCCACCAGCCCCTAGATACAAGGTCAAGAAACAGAATAACAATGGAATCTAGTATGACTAGACAAGACTAATAGCAACAGTACTATTAATACAACTTTACTTCCTTTCATATCTAAACTTTTATAGTT
>CM065714.1:70304092-70311592 GCA_033310375.1 Conus canariensis | reverse complement strand
GGGAGGGGGGGCAGAGAGAGAGAGAGAGGCAGACAGACGAACAGACAGAGACAGAGACAGAGAGTCAGAGAGAGGGAGAGAAAGAGAGAGAGAAAGAGAGAGAGACTGATTGTGTGTGTGTGTGTGTGTGTGTGTGTGTGTGTGTGTGTGTGTGTGTGTGTGTGTGTGTGTGTGTGTGTGTGTGTTAAAGAAGTGGAGAGAGAGAGAGAGAGAGAGTGAGTGAGTGAGTGAGAGAGAGAGAGAGTAATAGAGAGTGAGAGAGAGATTGTGTGTGTGTGCGTGCGTGCGTGTGTGCGCTCGCGCGCGCGCGCGCGCGGTGTGTGTATGTGTGTGTGTGTGTGTGTGTGTGTGTGTGTGTGTGTGTGGTGTGTGTGTGTGTGTGTGTGTGTGTGTGTTTAGCTTGAAATGACAATTTTGATTTACGATGATTGAAGGAATCGATAATCGAATATGTCATCAGTTTCAGGGGGCAATGATACGGCTTATTGTTCATGTCACTTCAAAGCTATGTTGAACTACAGTGCGAGGATTGTTGTTCCATTTGATTTTCTGTTAACCTTCCCGAAAGTCCTAAGTATTCTTCTCCTTCTCGTCCCGGCCTTTCTCTTCTTCGGTCTGATCTGCCTCATCCTCTTTCTCTGCATTCGTGTTCTGTCTTTTCTCTGCATGGGAGATTACAGGGTGGAGCTTTTTCGCTTCCGTCGTAATGGCAGCAGGGAAAGAAAAAGTGTAGCAGGCAGTAACCGAGGGAAGGGATGAGGATGGAGAGCAGAGGGTGTACAGCAGAAGGGTGGGGATTTGTGGAATGGGTGGAATTCCTGGGGTAGGGAGACACGTTGATGCTTCAATCGAAAGTGCTCATACACAGAGCAGATCTTCACTCTCCTCTATCACGTGACAAGAACTGAAGATATACTTTGCAAACAATGTGATGAAACTAAGCCAGGCTTTTAGCAACATTTAGAATTCAACTTTGCTAAAGATCCTTTGTTATCATGGGATTAAAAAAAACAATGGTTACAGCCATGGAAAATTTACTCCCCCTCCCCAACCCTTTAGAGTTTAGTCATGTAGGTGGGCCCACAAGAAGAACGTGTCAGTACAAGTCAGAGTTTCCAATGAGATCTGCAGGGTCACCAGAACATGGAGTGAGGATCAAACGATGACTACTGACTGGTCGTTCTAGACAGAAGTGACTGCCTAGTGTGTAGGAAGTTTCCAGGTCTCATGGATGAAATAGATCAAATCGTAGCCCATCTCTCATTCCTTCAGTATTCGTCTCTCTCTCTCTCTCTCTCTCTCTCTCTCTCTCTCTCTCTCTCTCTCTCTCTCTCTCTCTCTTCATTTTGGAAAACGGAGAGGTAGAGACTGGGCTGCAGAGGTTAGACAAAGGCTGGATCAGGTGAGTAGAGAAAGAGAATGATACATTTCATTGCGTGCAGGGGTACGAGTGAGGCAAGCAGGGATGGGAAAATTATAAAAGATAAGGACAAAAGAGGGGTGAGAGTGGGAAGCAAGTGACTGCATGTACATCTTTCGATTTCGATTGTGGACCGTCATCATTTCAGAGTTCCTTCCCTTAAAGGTTGGGTCACAAAGTTTACTGGCGTCATGCTGAATGGATTGGGAATAGTGGTGGGAACGAGGAATTGAGTGAGGGCTGATATTGACCTAGTGTCGAAAAGAGGGGAAAGAGGGCATGTTTTATGGAGCTACTTTGTGAGCTTTCTAAGTTTCTTTCTTCTGCATTGTAGTTCACCGTCTAATTTGATAGAAATAAGAACTCCAAAACGTGACAGATAGGAACCCTATTATGTGTCCTGGTGGGAAAAAGGGAATAATCATGAATTGTGTGTTATCATGCTTTCAGAGGTCGTACCTCTAAAACACATCGCACTTTCTGCTTCGGATTTTTTTTCCTCTGGAAGTGCCAAGTTTGGACTGGAATGTAACTTTGTGAAAATATGCGATCCCTGTACTGATGCTTTAGGTTCCTGGAATGTAGCATAGATCGCGACTCAGTGAACAAATACGGAAATGTTGAGGGGGTAAGAAGGGTGGATAGATATGGGGGAAGTGGAATGAAAGAGCAAAAGAGGATGGAAAACATGCACACTGAAATAATTTTGGGAGGGTGAGAGCTTTGAAAAGGTTGGGAGAGGGATAGGAAGGCGATGGGGTGAGGATGGCGATGGGGTGAGGATGGCGATGGGGTGAGGAAGGCGATGGGGTGAGGGAAGGGTGGGTGAGGATGGCGATGGGGTGAGGATGGCGATGGGTGAGGATGGCGATGGGGTGAGGATGGCGATGGGATGAGGATGGCGATGGGATGAGGATGGGGGTGAGGATGGCGATGGGTGAGGATGGCAATGGGGTGAGGAAGACGATGGGGTGAGGATGGCGATGGGGTGAGGATGGCGATGGGATGAGGATGGCGATGGGGTGAGGATGGCGATGGGATGAGGATGGCGATGGGGTGAGGATGGCGATGGGGTGAGGATGGCGATGGGGTGAGGATGGCGATGGGATGAGGATGGCGATGGGATGAGGATGGGGTGAGGATGGCGATGGGGTGAGGATGGCAATGGGGTGAGGAAGACGATGGGGTGAGGATGGCGATGGGGTGAGGATGGCGATGGGATGAGGATGGCGATGGGATGAGGATGGCGATGGGATGAGGATGGCGATGGGATGAGGATGGCGATGGGGTGAGGATGGCGATGGGGTGAGGATGGCGATGGGGTGAGGATGGGGCGTGTGAAAAGAAAGGAACGAAAACAAAAAAGCAATTTTGTCTTAGGTCTGCCACTGTGTTTCCTTTTTCTTGGCCCTTAGTGTGTCCTCGTTGGTTTTCACTCAGAGCACTTCTATTTTCTTTCCTTTTAACACTGAATTGTATTCATCGCTATTGGGTGTGTTGCATTTCACACAACACATCGTTTTTTGTACGTAGTTTTATGCTGTACTGAAATGTCTTCCACTGCGATGACCTGTGATTTAAGCCTGTAGTGAATAGTACCCAGCCAACTGCATTGTGAGTAGCTCTTCTTATAAACCAAAGTAGTTACAGGATAAAAAAAAATTCTGGAAAGGCCAAGAGGCGTGGGAATGGTAGAAGTGGAAGATGATGATGATGATGATGATGATGATGATGATGATGATGATGATGATGATATGATGATGAGCCAATTAAATGGCGGAACACACTGAATACAGACAACAGATATGGAAGGTAAACAACGGGTTATTAGGTGGAAAGTACGAACAAGAGGGAGGGATGAAATCCAGCCCATGGAGGCTATTTTCTATGGAACTGGCCAAAGACAGGACAAAACGAATGAGGAATTTAAGCTGGTAAGAGGGCCAGGAAGAGGATGGAGGGGTGTGGGTGTGAAGAAGAGAGGGTGGAAGGAACTCATCTTTCCTTTGGTCGACCACTGCGGTTCCCTTTTCTTCGCCCTCAGTGTGTCCTCATTGATTTTCGCGCAGCGCTGGTCTATTTTCTTTCCTTACAGCACTGAATTCCAGTCCTGGCTGTTTGTTGTATTGCGTTCTTCTCTAATGAATTGTTTGTATAGTTTTGTGGTGTGCTGAAATATTCCACTCCAACCAACTGTGATTGAACTAAACACAGTTGAGAAAACTATTTTATTTGGATATGCATAACAGTACAATTTCTTATTCAACATCCTATTTGAGCATTTTGTAACTTGTAGTGTCTCAGTTAACGTCTTATTTGGTGTTTTTATTTCATTCCACATTCTCATACTTCTGACTGTCGTGATAAAATAACACCCTGAATAAAGCTACCGGGCCACAGACACGCGGATACATATAAATGAATCATTTTCTGATAGATGGATAGACTTACTGTTTGACTGATTTGTGATATAAATGAATCATTTTCTGATAGATGGATAGACTAATGTTTGACTGATTTGCCATACAAATGTCTGTCGTCCAAATGAATCGTAACAAATACGAACCAGAAGCATTTTATGACACATTATTAGAATTTTTTAAGACAGTTTTTTTTCTTCTCTTTAATGTATCATACACCTTTCTGCTAGTGCTGCACGTCCTCCTCCAGACTGAAGGCCAAAAAGCGGGTGAACTCGGCGAAAGGTTTTTGACTTTTAAACAAAAAGAATCTCTTTATGATTCGGAATAATTTTCTAATTACTTATTCCCCTGTCAAGCAACGAGTCATTCAGGCATTCTGCCTGTCCTTCGTTCTGTTTAATCCCTCCCCTCCAAAGATCCGCTTTCAGCGCCCCTGCCCCCTCTGACTCCTTCTTCATAGCATGGCTTTGATAGAACTTGTAATCGATTTACTTTTGATCCAACAAGTTTTTTTTCCACCAATGCTCCTTGCTATGAAATCTAGTTTAGACGTGATCGTTCTCCAACTTGCCCGCTCTTTTTTTTTTATTTTTCACCTCCGCCTCACAGCAACCGCCCGCTTTCTCCCGTCCTCCTAGGTCCCTCCGTTCTGATAGTGATTTCTGTGGACAAAGGATATCCCTGGAATCAGTTCCAGTACGAGACGATTGTAGTCGTGCCAAAGCTAAACAGAACTTTGCCCTTTGCGAACTCATATATTTGGAAAAAGAAAACTTTAGCTGAGTAGTGGGTAGTGTGTGTGTGTGTGTGTGTGTGTGTGTGTGTGTGTGTGTGTGTGTGTGTGTGTGTGTGTGTGTGTTTAGAGAGAGAGAGAGAGAGAGAGAGAGAGAGAGAGAGAGAGAGAGAAGAGAGATGTTGACTGGGCACCTGATTTATTACTCGCAAATACTCCTCTGCTCTATTTTTTGGGGGTGGTTCTTATAATTGTCTTGTAGAAAAATAGACAAATGTTCTGATGATCTTGTCTTTTATATCCATTCAGTGTTCCAGTAAATAGGTCTTTAAATTGTTAGTCTATTACTCTTTCAAGGATTTTCACAACTCTCTCTCTCTCTCTTCTCCTCTCTCTCTCTCTCTCTCTCTCTCTCTCTCTCTCTCTCTCTTCAGTCATGTTCAACAGATCAGATGAGGTTTGGCCTTTCTAGTTACTGATGGAGCGGTATTCTAAACGACACTGAATGTTATTACAGCCGACCTGCTTAGACAGACATTCAGATTTGACGTTGGTGTGGTGCCACTCTCGTTTTGACTGGACTCTATTATACTAGGTGTGGCCCACTTCTTCCAGTGTCCATCTGTTCAGCTTGGTATCGCTGCTATTTACCTGATATCATTGAGATTCTAAGTAGGTGTTCAGGTATCGTCCAACACAGTTTTCATGAAAAATATTTCGTAGTCTTTCCTATGCAATGTAGAACCATTCTATGGCGCTTCTCAAAGAGCCGTGATAATGGGATCTCAGAATCTTTAAATGGAGCATCATCAGAGTTTATTTTGTGCTGCAATTAAAAATGTCTACACGTGACTACGGATTCTGTTTGAGGTGAATGGTTATTTCGAGTAATTCCTTGACACAAACGGTACCTCTGAGGGCGGTGGGAGCATCTCTGGTAAAGTCAAATCATCATGGACATTTCAGAAAAAAAGAGCTTTGCTGACAGTTCAACTAAAACATTTGAACAACTAAAACATTTCTGTCTGCTTTTCCATTCGTTTGTCTGTTTATGCGTCCGTCTGTCTTGTTGTCTCCCTTTGTCTCTGCCTGTCCTCCCTAACTTTCATATCTTCAGAAAGAACAAGTTTTCAAAAGATGATCTTGAATCATTCCACATTGTTAAATCCTCACAGTGGCCCGCCTCCTGGGCTGTTGTAGTAACCCCTGCAGAAAGTGGATATTTCGGTAGAACTTGTCCGACCCCCAAACAGGACATGATGTGTGTCTTGTCATTTTTCTTTTTCACATGAACTGTCCTGTTTTGACGCTACAAACCGCTCTGAAATGAGACAAAGAGCTATGCCGACTGTTACAGACGATACTCCCCTTCCCCAAACTATGCTGAAACAAACACTAAGTGCCAGGTTTTCATTATCATCAAACAGTTTCCATGGAAAGCATTCAGAAAGCATTTCCCAATACAGTGTAGAACCTCTACCATTCCATGATACCTGTCAAAAAACAGTAATAATAGAATCTCAGAATTTCCATCATCGGACTTTGTTCTGCAGTAAAAAAAAAAGCCTACATTTGGCTACGGATTCAGTCTGAGTTGAATGGTCATTTCGTGTTATCCCTTGGGACGGACAATGTCTGCGGAAGTCTTTGGTGCATCGCCTCTCTGAGGAAGTGAAATTCACCAGGAGTAGTTCAGACAAAAAAGGGCTTTGTCGGTAGTTTTCAACTACAATCTATGTAAGGGAATTTGGGATGGCTGACTGGAATCTTTCCAGAAAGTCCATGTCGTTGTGGGATTTGGAAGAGAGAGAGAGAGAGAGAGAGAGAGAGAGAGAGGAGAGAGAGAGAGAGAGAGAGAGAGAGAGAGAGAGCGTGTGTGTGTGTGCGTGCGTGCGTGCGTGCGTTCGTACGTGTGTGTGTGTGTGTGTGTGGTGTGTGTGTGTGTGTGTGTGTGTGTGTTGTGTGTGTGTGTGTTCCTCTTTGCTCATGCTTCAACTATGTTCAAAGGGAACGGGGCGCAGAAGGCTGAGCCACAGAGGGTCTGACAAATGGTGGAGGAGGGAATGTGGCGGGGGTGGGTGGGGGCGGATGAAACATGTTTTATTGAGTCAATTACTGTATGGCTTGTGTCACGCACGGACATTCAAGGGACATAATTACGCATATTGTAATGCGGAGTTGTTGCAGCGGTCAGTTCTTTCTTTTTTCCCGTGTCGATATTTGGGAGTTACGATGCGTGTTTTATTTTTGTGTGTGTATGTTTTGGTCGAGTCATTGTTGGTAGGTGATCGACCAAAGAGGGTGAAGTTTGTGCCTATGTTTGGCTGTATCCATTCTTGTGATTTTTGTGGTCTGTTGCCTTGGTGATTTATGGGTGATTGGTTGACCAACTATTGGAGATCGGTGTTTGTATATGGTTGTGTCCCATTTGGTCTTGTGTACAAGCTGTTGGTGGTTATCGATTGATGATTGGAGGGATTTATAATCTAGAGTCTGTGCCGATACACAGTTGTTCCCATATTGGGAAGTGTGGTCTCGTCACCCTAGGTGACTTATTACTGATTGGTCTTCTGGCAAGTTGGTGATTCGAGTCTGCATACGACTGTTGCTGTCTATGCCCCTATCTGGAGTTTTGTCGTGCCGTTCCCTGGGCAACCTATTGATGATTGGTCGAAGTCAGGGTGTGGCATTGTCAGTTTCATGGTGTCTGTCAACTCTAAGTGTCGTCTGTTTTTGACTGTCTGATTCAGTTGTTTGCGACTCCTGGCTCGAGACGGAGATCTTCTGATCCAGCGTGTGGCGAGGCAGTTTTGCCACTTTGTTTAGTGGGCTGCCAGGCAACCCATCGGTGTTCCCTTGTGACAGCTCGGGATTCCAAGAAGAAGTTATCGGTGTGTCGGTGTCTGCCACCAGTGTCCACGCCT
>CM065714.1:70291592-70294092 GCA_033310375.1 Conus canariensis | reverse complement strand
ATTTTACTTACGTTTTCTGCAATTTTACGCGTTTCTTTTGTCCAGACCAAAGGTCCAAAAAAAAGCCAGTGAAGTCAGCAGAAGTTCTTGACATTTTAAGCAAAAAAAAAAAAAAATCTTCATAACTTAGATCATATTTTTAATTCGAGAAAACAGTCAGTTGGTCTGTTTGTCTGGCGTTCTGTCTGTTCTGTTTCTCTTTTTCAACGCTTCCCTTCCACCGCCTCCACTCCTTGAACATAGCATGGCTTGAATAAAAGTTGTGAGCAGTGTACTCTTGATCCACCAAGTTTGCCTGCAATACTCCATGGTAGGAAATGTGGTTTAGCAGTATGTTCTGTCTCTCCTTCCCCCGCCCTTCATACAGCCCCCACTCCATCCCCCCACCTTCCCCCTTCTGCCCTGGATCCCCCCTTATTGTTGTAATTCCTGTGGACAGATGATATCTCTGGAACCAGTTCCCGCACGAGACGTCTGTCGTCGTACTTTAGCTAAAGGGAGCATTGTCCATTTCGAAACTTATATCTGGAAAAAAAATAAAACTTTGGCTGATGAGTGTGCGCACGCGCATGCGCGTGCACGTCAGTGTCAGTGTGTGAGTGCGGGCGAGGTCGTGGCGCGCGTGGGTGTGTGTGTGTGTGTGTTGTTGTATGTGTGTCTTGTGTGATGTGTCTGTGTGGGTGTGTGTGTGTGTGTGTGTGTGTGTGTGTGTGTGTGTGTGTGTGTGTGTGTGTATCTTGATCACATCCCTACTTTCAGCTAAAGCTTCGTTGATTTTGTTAACATTAGACCAGTGCGGACAGTCCCACAAGTCACGACAGTTTTTGTCCACAGGTTTGAACAGAAATCTGAAAGCGGGATGTTCATTCATCAGATTCGCATGGAAAACTTTTTCGTGAAATGAATCTGATGCTCTAATTACACGACATTGACACCCATTCTCAGCAAATAAATGTCAACCACGAGAGTAGATCTTTAAGCTTCGGGATCACACTCCATTTTTCTATCGTGCTTTTTTTTTTTCAAATTGCTTCAGCAAGTCTTACGTCATAATTATTGCTAAATGATTCCTGGACCCGTCATTTAAACCTTCTTCATGTTTCACGTCAAAATGTTTTTACACTCAATCAGCCAAGAAATGTTGTCTGCAGGTCTTCTGAAAAGCGAAAACAATAGGCAGAGAACCTCCTGAGAGTTTGTCGATCTTTCTGATCATAGACCATTCATCAGGACATTACTGGGATTATGTCTGTCTATCTGACTGTCTGTATGTTTGTTTGTATGTATGTATGTATGTGTGTGTATGTATGGATGGATGGATGGATGAATGTGTGTGTGTGTGTGTGTGTGTGTGTGTGTGTGTGTGTGTGTGTGTGTGTGTGTGTGTGTGTGTGTGTGTGTGTGTGTGTGTTTCTTATCATTTTTTTCTTTCTTTCCTCTCATTTTATGTAGCCTAAGAACCAACACATTACATTGTCTTGCTTCCTTGCCCTTACCATGGGCTACAATGTAAATAGCCTACTGGTTGTCATATTCTGGGTCGTAGAAACAGAAAGTATAGGAGACACGAAAGCTTCTATGAATGAACAACACTGCAGCTCAGGTTGTAAGCCTTCAGGATAATAAAGCACACAAACTGCTTTCTTTCTGCATAGAACTAGATAGTTACAGCTGGAGAGTTACGTTTCAGGGAGTTACTGTTTTGAGTGCACACGTAAGTACTTTCTGTTTTATATACACATTCGTCCTGCTTTATGTAGTTATGTGTGTTTGTTTGATCTTTACTATGTCCTCTCGATTATCATCAGTTGTAGACGCTTCTCTGTTTTTATTCCTCGCCATCATGGACTGTCATGTCTTTCACTGGCATCGGTGCCAGTGTCAAGAAGACATGTCATTACCAGTCTCCTCAACGCCTTCTCCCTTTGTCCTCCCGCTCCTCTTTCATTGTGTCTGTGTCCTCCTGTTCATCTCTCTCTCTCCCCTCTGTGCGTATCTCTCTATCTCGTCTCTGTCTCTGTCTCTGTCTCTGTCTCTCTATCTCTCTATCTCTGTCTCTGTCTCTGTCTCTGTCTCTGTCTCTCTCTCTGTGTATGTGTGTGTGTGTGTGTGTGTGTGTGTGTGTGTGTGTGTGTGTGTGTGTGTGTATGTGTGTGTGTGTGTGTGTGTGTGTGTGTGTGTGTGTGTGTGTGTGTGGACATAAGCATATATGCGCGCGCTCTGATCACCTTGAGTTTTCGTTCTCTCAATATGAGTTTGCAAAAAGGTAAAGGTCCCGTTAGCTAAAGAAGGATGACAGACGTCTCGTGCTGGAACTGGTTCCAGAGATATCATCTGTCGATAGGAATTACAACAATCAGGGGAAATCCGGGCAGAAGTGAGACGATGGGGGATGGAAGGGGATGGGGTGAGGTGGAGTGTTGCATGGAGGGGAGGGAAAGATAGCAAATACTGCTCAACCACATTTAACACCTGGGAGTATTAGAGGCAAAGGGTGATT
>CM065714.1:70279092-70281592 GCA_033310375.1 Conus canariensis | reverse complement strand
ACAGTGAGAATGAATTTTTTTTTAAACAGAGACACAAAGAAATAGAGACTGAGAAATCAACAAAAAACAAATGTTCAGTCAACAAAATCCTTCAATACGAAGAGAGACTGAAAAGCAGCAAAAATCAGAGAGAGAGAGAGAGAGAGAGAGAGAGAGAGAGAGAGAGAGAGAGAGAGAGAGAGAGAGAGAGAGAGAGAGAGAGAATGAATGAATGAATGAATGAATGAATGATTCTTTACTTGTAAAGGCCACCAGCCCATCACAATAAAAGACATAAAAGATCGTCACACATGATCAAGCACGCAAGAAAAAAAAAAAAAGGAGCACAGCTAAATCATACTTATTCGCCAGCGTAAAACAGTATATACAAATCTATTTAAACATACAGAAAATGTAACCAGTGAAGCAATTAAGACACAATTGGCAATGAAACAACTAAACACAGTTACTAATATACACATTAGGAATTCAAGTTTCTGATACAGAGAGCTTTGTGAACAAAAAGTGCGACCTCTTTTATCACTTTTTGGTTTGTGCTTGACATCAACAATATAAATAAAAAAAAAAAGATGGCTGCCTCCAGAATTTGTGCGGAATAAACCGGGCACGAATATCTTCATACATTGGACATATTAAGAGAAAATGCATTTCACTCTCATCAACGTCACAACAAAAAGGACAGCGAGAATCAGTATTACGACCAGGTTGAAACTTAAGAGTGAGACTTCAAAAGGTGACATTCCTATTCTAAACCTTGCAAAAGGCTTTCTCACAGTTATATTCTTAATTAAAGATACATACTCAGAGCAAATAACATCGCGTTGGAAAAAGGAATACACGTAAAACAATCATGAGAAGATAAAGAAGATCTGCAGTCCTGCTTAAAACAGTCAATAAGACGTTGTTTAAATTCTGCTATAAAAACTTTAACATTTCCGACACCTTGCGACTCCCAAACGATTCCAAATCCATATTTAAACAAAATGTTGCGTACGCTGCATGCCCAAGTAGAATAATTATGACGCTGCAACTCCAACAACATATTGTAGGCCTTTTTTGAGTACCTTGAATTATCTAATCTTGTCAATCTCAGCCAAAATTTAATACATCTGGAGTAAGTAGCTACAAAGAGGGGCTACCTTCCAGTTTCCCCGTAAATTAATTGTCTTGGAGACTTATAACTTACACCAAGAAATCGCTTCAAAGCTGTGAGATGTACTCTTTCAATTTGGTCTTGGACCCCGGACAAGCCCCAAATTTCTGAACCATAAGTAAGGATAGGCAGAATTTGCGAGTCAAAAAGTTTGAAAAACACTTTTGGAGAGAATTCACCAACAGACCACAATAACTTTATAATTGCTGAAACACCCTTGCTGGCACGCCCAGCTAAGTCTTTCATGGTATGAGAAAATGAAAGTTTGGTGGACATAAGAATACCTAGGTATTTGTACATGTTAACAATCTTCAGTTCATAACCATTAAGATACCACTTTTCGCTTTCACCAATAAAACCCCCATTTCGAAACACAACAATATTCGACTTATCAAGATTCACAACAAGGCCCAAACGTTTTGAGCTTTCACAAAGTATGTGCAGCTGGGTTTGTAGACCAATAACGGTGTCAGAAAATAGAACAACATCGTCTGCAAATAACAATATAGGAACTGATATGGGGGGGGGGGGGGGGGGGGGGGGGGTGGAGGACAGAACCGAAAATGGAAATTCTGGTTGTTAGAAACTCACTCACGCTTCTGCAGTGCTGGCGGAAAAAGCCAATACCACTCTGACAAATGATAGATGTTGTGGCATATTACGAGCAACTCTACAAAAAAAACAAACTGATAGTCTCGTTTTACGCTGGGTTGTTTATGACAGAGAGAGAGAGAGAGAGAGAGAGAGAGAGAGGAGAGAGAGAGAGAGAGAGAGGAGGGGAGAGAGAGAGAGAGGGGGAGAGAGAGAAGACGAGAGAGAGAGAGAGAGAGAGAGAGAGAGAGAGAGAGAGAGAGAGAGAGAGAGAGAGAGAGAGAATCAGAAAGTCAGAAAATCATAAAGAAAAGTGCGCAAATGGAGTTCGAAAGTCATATATACAGGGAGCACAAAAAGATTCAAATCGACGAAAAGGCTTTGAAATTGATTTTGGAAATCAGTCAAAGCCAGTGTAATTTAATGTATTGAAAAATCCATGAAACCCAGTGCGCAAGGACAGATTCAGCGCACTAAGAAGGTATTAGAAATCAATATACACTAGACCGGTAGAGAAAGAGGGAGTGAAAACTCAAGGAAAAACATGTGCGAAAATAATTCGGAAGTAAACATTAAAGCGTACCCTCAGAGTAACTGATAAAATGAGCAAAAGCCAGTGTACAAACAGAGATTAACATCCAAACAAATTCGATGTTCGAAGAGAAATGGAGAAATCCTCAAAACCACTGTACAAAGGCAGACTGTACGAAATCATGACAAGTGGAAAATATATAGATTTCTGAATTTTACAAAAAA
>CM065714.1:70264092-70271592 GCA_033310375.1 Conus canariensis | reverse complement strand
GCTGTTGTTGAATCATTGTCTTTTCTGGATTGTTTGGTTATTTTGCTTCACTTACTATTCCCAGCCAAACTTAGCACTGGTGACTGAATCGTCAGTGTATATAACGATGTCTGCTTTTATGCGAATTTTTCCATCTGCAGCTGAACTTCTGCCTTGGATGTCCCTTTTGGATACTCTCGACATTGTCTTTCAGTCTCTGGTACGACGGCAGTCCGGTTGAGGTGTGGTCAGGTGAAGTTGTCAGGATACTTTTCCCATCCCATACTTTCCTAGAAATCTGATAACTTGCACACAAGCCGTATGTTGTCTTCTGCCTGTCCCATCTATGATTTCCACGTCCTAGATGAGTGCCTTTTGTTTCCTTGACCGCCCCATGTAGTGGGCCTTGGAGATGTTCTAGTGCTCTAAAATGAGTTTTCACTTGTCCTTGTTTGTATCTGACCTGCACTGAAGGAAGGTCAAGCAGGTAACGCTTGGTTTCAGTTGGTGTGTCCTTTGTGGTTCCAAAGATCGGTCTCATCACTTCATTTCGAACTGCGTAATACATTCGGTAGCGATGGTTTGTTTAACGCCTTAAACTGCCATTATTTTTTTTTATAGCAGACAGGCCCTTTTCGCATTTACATACGTTATTCTTGACATGTTTTCTGAAGGTCAACATTCTATCAAAGCCTATACCCGAATAGCACAGGTTGTCAGTTGATTCGATTTGCGTTCTACTGAAGAAAACTGGTGAGGGTAATTTTCGTGATGTCTTGATGCTGAGAGTGCAGACCAATATCTGAGCTTTTGCAGGGTTGATAGACGATCCAGCGGAGATAACTGAGCAATGGACTGTTTACGTTCTTTCTTTAGCATTCTTTGACATTTTGTAGATCAGACCGTCATCTGATACCGTCAGCACTCGAGCAATTCTGATTCTCTTTAGGTCGTCATGGTCTTTAGCATAAACATAAAACAAAACACGGAGGAAGAACTACGAAGTAATCCCATGTGGAGTTTGTGAAGTCCAGACATCCAGTCTGCAAATCGTAGAACTTCAATTCGCGCCTGACGTATTGCTACAATCCATCGTGCAAGTATCCTGCTGACTCCGTAGTCAAGGAGAAGTTTTACGACAAGAGAAAAGTGGACTTTGTCGAATGAATCCGCCAGTTCTAGAGTTACCTCGCGTGTTTCTTCTCTTTTTGTTTTATTCTTCATTACACTTCATGGGCAAGAGTGGTCGCATTTTCCTATGTACTTTCACTCGTAGTGGAAAAGACTGAGAAAGAATGTCTGCCTATTTTCAGAGTCTTTTGCAAATTTTCTCGCTGTGATGCATTCAATGAGCGTTCCTACTGTATTTTGCATAGTGAGTATGCGATAGCCACTTCGTCGATGTTGATCTTTTCCCAGTTTTTGACAGAGGTTTCAGGTAACAATGTGTCCAGTCTCCTGGGACATAGCCTTTATTGAAACTATCCTGGTAGAGGCTGACAATATGGATCTTGTCTGTTTCTTAGAGTTGTTTAATATCTGGGAAGCGGGGGCCGGAATAGCCTAGTGGTAGAACGCCGGACTCGAAATCTTGGGGTTGCGGGTTCGAACCTCCGCCGGGCCGTTTCGGTACAGGGAGATTTTTCCCTCGGAGTTAACATTGGTTTCCCATACAGTCCTTAGAATGAGACTATAAACCGAGGTTCCGTGTGTGAACGCACGCATAACATCTTGCACACATCTTGGCTGTTGGTATGGATGACCCGTTGCACATAGCATGCACCTTCCCCGAATTTGGAGTATGACTGCCTTAATGGCGGGATAAAAACAAACAAAAAAAGCAGCCATACACACAAAAGTCCACTCCCTTTGTTGGGTTGATGGGATTAATCCTTGCCTGTCTATACAGGGAGTGTCCGCAGGAGTATCAGCCTGCGTTCGCGAAAAAAAAAATCTGGATAGCGTACTTTGTCCAGATCTGGAGCACTCCCTATGGTGCATTTAGATCTTTTTCATATCTGGATAGCGTACTTTGTCCAGATCTGGAGCACTCCCTATGGTGCATTTAGATCTTTTTCATATCTGGATAGCGTACTTTGTCCAGATCTGGAGCACTCCCTATGGTGCATTTAGATCTTTTTCATATCTGGATAGCGTACTTTGTCCAGATCTGGAGCACTCTCTATGGTGCATTTAGATCTTTTTCATGTCTGGATAGCGTACTTTGTCCAGATCTGGAGCACTCTCTATGGTGCATTTAGTTCTTTTTAATATCTGGATAGCAAACTTTGTCCAGACCTGGAGCACTCTCTATGGTGCATTTAGTTCTTTTTAACGTACTTTGTCCAGACCTGGAGCACTCTCTATGGTGCATTTAGTTCTTTTTAACGTACTTTGTCCAGACCTGGAGCACTCTCTATGGTGCATTTAGTTCTTTTTAACGTACTTTGTCCAGACCTGGAGCACTCTCTATGGTGCCTTTAGTTCTTGCTGCATCCGGTTCAGGCACGTTTCTTCAGCTGGCACTGAAGACCCATTAGCAAGTCTGATGCTGTTCAAACGTACGAAACAGCTGCCGCTTTCTGCTCCTGCGGGTTTCCCACTTGGCAATACACGTGAATGACTGATACAGTGCACTTAGAGAGAATTGTTCTGGTGTTGTTTAAGCCTCCATGCTCAACCCCTCTCCCCTCCACTCCCCTGCCGCCACCCTCCCCCTCCCCCCCCCCCCCCGTCCCCCCGTCCCCCTCCCCTCCCCTCTCTCCTGTTCCATGTCCCGCGGCATTATTCCCACGACGTTAAGTGTGGTCGCAACATACACAGGCACACCCTTGAAGAAATTAATTCTTCCTCCAATTCCCCCCTCCCTCTCCCCAGTCGTCTGACACTCAACCGCCGTCTTTCCCTCAGCACAAACTTGTCACTTAAGTAATTGAATGTTCATGCCCGGACGGCTTGTTCGCTGTCCCTCTGCGGTATGTGGTATTAAAGGGCATCAGGGCCTTGTTTTATTGTTCCTCCTATGTTGAACGTCCGATATCATTCATCGAATTGTTTTATCTTACGATTAAAAAAAAATGTATCAGTTAAACACACAAACTCACACACACACACACACACACACACCACACACACACACACACACACACACACACACACACACACGCACGCACGCACGCACGCACACACGCAGAAACGCATACACACGTGCACGCGCGCGCATACACACACACACACACACACACACACACACACACACACACACACACACATTCGCACACCCACGTGCACACAGACACAGACACAGACGCGCAAACACGCACGCACACAAGTCCACATGCACCCGCGCACACATATGCACACCACACACACACACACACACACACACACACACACACACACACACACACACACACACACACACACACACAACACACACACAACACTCACAGCACACACACACACACACACATACACACACACACACAACGCACACACACAGGCACACACACACATACACACACAGGCGCACACACACACACACACACACACACACACCACACACACACACACACACACTACACACGCACACACTCACACACTTATTCGTTCGCAAGCACCCACGCACGCACACACACGCACGCACACACACACGCACACACACACACACACACGAACACACACAAACACACACACACAACACACACACAACACACACATACACACACACACACACACACACACACACACCACACACACACACACCACACACGAACACACACATACACACGCACGCACGCACGGTCGCACGTACGTGCACACACACACACACACACACACACACACACACACACACACACAAACACACACACGCACACGCAAACACACACACACACACACACACACACACACACACACACACACACACACACACACACGCACACGCACACCAGGCAAATAGACAATTTACCGTACAGATGCATTGCAATTTACGTGAAGATTTTGGCAATCAGAGAGAGAGAGAGAGAGAGAGAGAGAGAGAGACAGACAGACAGACAGACAGACAGACAGACAGACAGACAGAACAGAGACAGAGACAAAGACAGAGACAGACAGATAGGCAGACAGACAGAGAGACAGACAGACAGACAGACAGACAGACAGACAGACACACACACACACACACACACACACACACACACACACACACACACATACCAGGCAAACAGACAATTTACCACATAGGCACATCGCAATTTACGTGAAGATATTAATAATTACACCAAAAAATGAGAGAGAGAGAGAGAGAGAGGAGAGAGAGAGAGAGAGAGGAGAGAGAGAGAGAGAGAGAGAGAGAGAGAGAGAGAGAGAGAGAGAGAATGATCACCGTCAGGGACAATGTGTTTCTAGCCGGGTCTTTCGGATGTCAGCAAAACTGCGCCAAACCTTGGAAACTTAATGGACATGTGCAATGTGATCCAAGAAACGAATCCTGTGAATTTTGATGCGGATCGGAGATGTGTATCCGGATCAAGAAACGGATCCAGGATGAGTTGAACCTCAGCTGAGATCCACATTTTCCCGACTGCCGTTGTAGTTCTGATTGATTTCCCTTCACTCGGTGGCTTTCGTCTTGAAGATCGAAATATTGGAGGGATTCCAGATGTGTTGTTGTTTGTTTTCCTTTCTGGATTCTCAAGCATAGGCTCAGGTACTTCTTTCTTTCAAAGGTTTCTGCACTTGATCATTCACATGTACACGTGAATTTGAAGTTTTTCAGCTGATAAAACAGCAACAACAACAACAACGACGACAACAACAACAACAACGACGACAACAACAACAACATCCTCAACAACAAAAACAACAGCATCAACAACACCAACAGCAAGAAGACTAAACTATATTCCTATACAGTCAAAGCACATAGGTAGACAACATAAGGTGTCTCCGACTACAAGTTAACCTTAATGCGACGATGGATTTTCAGACAAGCGACAGACATAGTAAAATAAACATCTGTGTGATCCTGGTACATTAAAAAGTTCTGCAAGGACATTTACCGTCGAGCCCTCACGAATCACCACGTACCACTAAATGAGCGCTCACCGACGCAGACTTTACATCCAGCCAATGATAATGACAGATTAATGCACTTTATTCTTTACGCTATGAATTGCTGGCTCCGAGAGAGAGAGAGAGAGAGAGAGAGAGAGAGAGAGAGAGAGAGAGAGAGAGAGAGAGAGAGAGAGGGGGGGGATCTTTTTCG
Source organism: Conus canariensis (assembly GCA_033310375.1). Classification (NCBI taxonomy): domain Eukaryota; kingdom Metazoa; phylum Mollusca; class Gastropoda; order Neogastropoda; family Conidae; genus Conus; species Conus canariensis. The sequence continues at coordinate 70,266,344 of CM065714.1, read as the reverse complement.
AAAGTAGTCCGCGTCAAAGATTGATGGTGGCATACGCACGTATGCCACCATCCCTTCCGCACCACCCCTCTCTCTCTCTCTCTCTCTCTCTCTCTCTCTCTCTCTCTCTCTCTCTAGCGGAAAAAAAAACCCTGGAATGTCACTCATCAGAAGTTCTCATCACGACATCGTGACGATACAAAACAGTACAACTCCTCTATGTCATCATTTCTCTGGCATTATAACTCTCTCCTTTCCTCTCCTCTGTTCTCTCTCTGTGTCTCTCTGTCTCTCTCTCTCGCACTGAGAGAGAGAGAGAGAGAGAGAGAGAGAGAGAGAGAGAGAGAGAGAGAGAGAGAGGGGGGGGGGGTCAACCGTAAGCATTTATTTTTCGATTCGAAAGGAACTAAAATCCAAGAACCCAAATCTGCCTAGCGCCCTAACATCTCTTAACAACCCGCTCCCCTCCCCTCCTCTTCATTCGCTCCATCCGCCCCTCTCCCCTTTTCCTCGTGAGCAGGTGAACCTAGGGTTTTTTAGACATCAATTGTGAGGGAGGTTAGGGAATTCGGTTAATCACGTGTCCCGATCATAGATAAAAATGATTCTGATGAAAGAGACGGAGATGAGAAAAAAAAAGACGAAGTTTAATTTCTATCTGTGAAAAATGTATGTAAACCTCGAAACCAACAAATCACATTTGATCCTTAATGGCTTGACGCCAGATTGAAGCACTTGATTTAATTAGATATCGATATATTTCTTTCCCTTATAAATAGGAACGTATTCTGATTGGTAGATGAAATTATTGAAATAGTCACGATCTGTTTCCCCTGTCGCCAACATCGCTTCCCCATTTGTAAACAAGCAAACAAACAAAGCATACAAACAAACAAACAAACAATTATCAGATAAACGTGTTTCGTCTTCGTAAAGTTTCACGTAACGATCTCCCAACAAAACAGTTGGTTAGGTTACATTCAAGTTTAACGTCCCATAACCACCAAACGTGGTGGTATGATAGCTGGAGGGGGGGGGGGGGGGGGGGGGGGAGATAGAGCCGAATTTAGGGAGTGGGTCTAGGGGTACTGCAGTGACATCTCCAAGACGGCAACTCATGAAAATAGGCATTACTAATGAGCGAGCCCATTACGATGGCAGATCAGTCGTTGCTCCTCTCTCATTATTCGATCTGTATTGTATCCTCTTTGTGACTGACAGCCGTTCACTAAAAAGTTTCTTCCATGGTGACTGACTTGTAACGTCTTCTTTGACTAAAGAAAGAATGTTTTTTTTTTTTTTTTAATCCGGATCCATGAAGTTGTTTGATTAACAGTAGCATTACGCAAGAACTTCTGATCCGGTTGTGATCGAACATGGTAGGAACGTGAAATGTTGCCGAAGGACAGATCCGTTAAATCCTGGTGCAGATCCGGATCAAGGGGGGTGGGATGGGGTGGGGTGGGGTGGGGGTGGGGAAACCCAGAATCCGTTCAGCAGGATCATTTCAAAATGTCCACCGAACATGAACACTGTGACATTAATGTTAACGAATGAGACCTTTTCTATGTAGTATCTAACTAACGAATAGGTAACGAATGATACCTGTCTAGAGCGTAGTATTCAGTCTCTCAACACCTTCCTGTGATATTAACAGGCACATGTCATATTTTGCATAACCTATGACAAGAAAGAACATGGGACGTAATTCTTGTGTTCCAGAGCTACTATCATTCTCCGGGACAAACACGTTTCCTTTTTTCTTTTTAGATTATAAATGATTTGATTTCAGAAAGAAAAATGCCTACCAAACGACTCTTTTTTTGTTCAGTGTCAGAGTGAACTCACCTTTTCCCCCCTTAAGTGTTGGTTCGGATCCGGATGAAAGGAAGATCCAGGATTTGTTGAACCTTGGCAGAGATCTGTGATCTCACGCATGCTCTTTTCATCACACCCAGCGAGGACGTTATGTCCTCACCTGTTTCTGGTTGTAAGTCTGTTGAGCCACTGAAAAAAAAAGTTACAAAAAACTACAACACTGACAGTCTCGTTTTCATTCAACGCCTATCTTGCGCTGAAGTGATGGAAGATAAGTGATTGCTCGTTCATTTTCGTTGTAATAATCGTTTTGTATCTTGCCTGAAGAAGACCTAAGAGGTCGAAACGCGTCGTGTTTTGTCTTGTGATTCGTTTTTCCACATTTTTTTTGTAGGTTCGCTAACATTTATTTAAGATTTTTACAAAACTGAGCAAAAGATGGATAGCACGAATGC
>CM065714.1:70251592-70259092 GCA_033310375.1 Conus canariensis | reverse complement strand
TGTGAATGGTCTTATCGCTCTTGCATCAACCTGGCGAGAAAGTAGGTTTACCGCTGCTTCACGCGTTCTGCATGGAACACGTTTTGAGCATCTGTTAGGAGAAAAAGGGCATCTGACCCCCGGGCTGTCGACAGTGCAGGCATTATACTTACCATTAGCCCCACTCTAATTGTGATTAAAGAAAATAGATAATTATGGTTCATGGAAATAGGTAAGTACGACTCATAAAATGTAAACACGATTTATGAATGTAGATTGTATCTCACGAAAATGGATTGGTATGAATCGTGAACATAACTATGGTCCATAAAGAACACATAATCATAAATGATGAAAATAGATTATGAAAAATTATGATATAACTATAATTCATGAAAAGAGATGACTTTCTCATGAAAACAGTTAAATATGATTCAGGGAAGGGAAGTTAATAATCCGAACAATTATGGAGGGATTTCTTTGAGCGATGTTGGCGGTAAAGTATCTGATATAGTGATAAATAACAGATTGCACGAATGGGTGGAAGAAAACAACATCACGGGTGATTATCAAGCTGGATTTAAGATAGGATGCTCAACAGTCGACCACATGTTTTCTTTTACTAGCTCTCATTCAGAAACAGTTTTGTTACAACCGAAAATTTCATATTGCATTTATTGATTTCGAAAAAGCATTTGACACGATAAATGGAAACCTTCTCTGGCCAGTTCTCTTGAAAATGGGATAAAGGGTAAATTATTCCAATGTATTAAGAACATGTATAATGATGCTGAAGCTAGAGTCCGATGTGGTCCTAGAACAACAGATTACAATCCCTGCACAGCAGGTTTCAGACAAGGAGATGCGTGCGGTCCTGTTCTGTTTTCTCTTTTCAGCAATAAATTAGCGGTTGAAGTAATCAGAAGTGGAAGACATGGTGCTCGATTTTTGTTTGAAGCCTTTGAATTGTTTATTCTATTGTTGGTTGACGATGTCGTTTTGATGGCTGAAACAGTTACAGGTTTGCAGACTCAACTGAATAGCTTATAACGTGCCACAACATCTCTTCAGCTTAAAGTTAATATGATTAAGAGCAATATTGCAGTATTTCGAAAGGGTGTCTCTTTGAGTGTGAGAGAAAAATGGCTATATAATGGTGTGACTTTGCCTGTAGTAAATGTGTATAAATACTTAGGAATATTCTTCTCCACGCACTTGAGTTTTACCGCTGCAAGCAAAAACTTTGCAAGCAGAGCCAAAACTGTTTTGATTTGACTTCTGAAAAGGTTGTGTATGTTAAATAACAACTCTTTTTGATCTGTTCATAAAATTATTTGATTTTCTGATACAACCAATTTGCAGTGTGGCTCTGAATTGTGGGGTCTAGATAATGCTGCTATTCACTATATCCAATATATGTAAATACTGCTGTTAAATGTGTTCGGTACTGGCTTAGGTTGATCCAAATGGAGAATTACAGGATTCCACGTAAAGTGTATGATATCTTGTATGACCTGGGTACAAGAGGTAAGAAAAACTGGGCCACTAGTGTTCGCTTATGCTTGTTTAAACGTGGATTTGGTTTTGTTTGGGCCAGTCAAGGTGTTGGAAGTGTTCATAGTTTCATATTTTGCTTCCGACAAAGGCTTATTGACTACTGGTGGCAAAGCTGGTCTGATCATATCCAAACTCAGCTTGTACAGAACTTTTTGTAGTGATCACAATTTAAAACTTACTTACATTTTGATATTGATAAGCATCTGAAATATATTACCACTAGATTTAAGCTGGGGATTTTTGAGCTGGCAGTACATCGACATCGTTACAAACTGTTTATGTCTAATGATCTCATTTGTCCATTATGTACTGAGAGCCAAGAAAATGAGGTGCATTTTGTTCTCTGTTGCCTTGCACTCAAACACATACGTGAAACGTTAATTAGGCCCAAATACTATAGACATCCTTCACTGTTCAAATTGAATCTGTTAATGTCATCGACTATACCCGAAGACGTACGTTACTTTTCTTTGTTTTGTATAAAGGATTTAAACTAAGAGATGTTGTGACTGACTGAAATGTATATGATTACATTTTATATCATCGTTGGTTCTAATCTGAATCTGCTACATATCCTCATCAATTAAATGTTCACACTCCCCTTCATTATGGGCTGAGGCCTGATATGAATAACACGTCTTAAGTATCTCTCTCTCTCTCTCTCTCTCTCTCTCTCTCTCTCTCTCTCTCGTCCGTCCGTCTGTCAGTCTGTGTGTGTGTGTGTGTGTGTGTGTGTGTGGTGGAGAGAGAGAGAGAGAGAGAGAGAGAGAGAGAGAGAGGGGGGGGGAGGGGAGCAGGATCAGAGGAGGATGGGATTTAGAAGCGACATATCCGTATGATACTCCTGTCTCGTTACTTTCTTGTTTTAATCTTTTCGTGTGAACTGGGAAGCCTGAAAAATGTGTTCTCACCGAACAACTCATTCATTTTCCCTGTATGATCAATACAGATGCTGTTCTCATTGAACATCAGCCAATTACTATTACATCAATGAAGTCACAATGTATTTTGCAGGCATGATTACAGTAGTTATTATCTTTGTTTTTTCCGATATTGATCATTAGTCTTATAGTGAGCAATAAAATTACACAATTTGGAGAGCAGTATAGAAAGATTGGCAACATTTTCCACGTGCACGCAGAGCGCCAGAAACGGTCGTTCCAGCTACGCTTTAGACAGGCAAATCGGACACTGTTTCAGTCAAATCTCGCAGCTTGTCTTCACGGTCAAGAGGGACAGACAGGCGTTGGAAAATCACAATAGCAATTAAAATTAGTCTGATTGCATGGTCCACAGATCAGAGATCTCCCATGTGTGAATGGAACGAAAGAAGAAAAAAAAAAAAAAGAAGAAAGGAAACAACAGAGTTAAGTGCGTTCTTCCTGTCTTCCTGGTCTGCGACTGTGGAAACAAGACGTTCCGGATTCCTTTCTAGGCTTTTCTCTGGATTCAAAGACATGCCAGTGTAATGTGTGGAGCCATTTTGCTCCGTCTCCTTCCTTTCTTTCATTTTCTTTCCTGTAGCTCCTTCCCATATGTCATATTCTTGGATTTTTTTCCCATTTCTAACGACTTTTTTTCCGTTAAAGGGGTGAACATTTCATCCTCGTTTCAACGACATATTATTATAATTTTCGGCATAAGAAGCGCACGAATTATTCTCAATGAACAGCAGTCAATCAACATTACATTGAAACATTTTCAGTCCTGATTACAGTAATATCATCCTTGCTTTTTCAGATGATATTCATCGGTTTTATCTTAAAAGTAGTAATTAAGAAAATTTAAATCAGTGAGACCTGTGCATAAAAGTGTGGCTACATTTTCTACCACAGGTAGAGCAGTAAAGTTTCTCCGTCAATACGTCAGGCAGTCAGACTGGGCGCTGTCCCAGTCCCATCTTGTGGCCTGTATCTATTGTCTACAGGCACGAACGGTCGCCGAGGAGCCACTAAAATCAGTCTGATTGTATGCTCTACAAATCACAGACCGCCCCTGTCTGTCAGGAAACAAAAGAATAGAAGAAAATAAACATCGAATAAACGAAGTTCTGCTCTTCTTGGACTTCATGGCATGCGAGTGTGGAGAGAATGTGGAAATCATGATTCCTCTTAAAACTTTCGTCTGGAAGGGGTCGAGGCACAGTGTGATATAATGTCGTTATGCACAGTCTTCTTGTGTCTTTCTCTTTTCTCATCCCCCTGCGCCCAACCCATGTTTTCTTTCCTACTTCTTTTCTTTTTCTTATGACTCTCTTCTGCTTTTTGTGAGGGAGGATTGACTACGTTATCGTAGTTGAAATAACTTTTTCAGTCTCACAGCATAAGAAATACTGACATGACATTATTCTCTTTGAACAGCAGTCAGTTACTACAGCATTATTGCATTTTCAGCCCTTAATTATAGTAATTATTATGGTTGCGTTCTCTGGTGATCTTTATTGCTGTTGTCTTGAAAATAGTGATTATCAAACTGGAAAGTCAGTTAGGTCACTACTGACAGACTGACTACGTTTTCCACGTGCATGTACGGCGGTAGACACCGTGTCTCCATCAAGGAACAAGACAGGGAGAGAGGATGCTGTTCCAATCACAACCCCCGGCCGATCACCACGATCGTAAGGGACTGACTGACGCCGGAGAATCACAATACCACTTAGATCAGGCTGATTGTATGGTCCACAGATCAGAGACCACTTTTAATGGATTGGAAACGAAAGAAGAAAAGAAAGGCACGAGCAATAAAGTGGAGTTCGTTCTTCTTGTCTTCGTAGTGTATGAGTGTTGAGCACAGAGAAATCATGATCATTGTTAGGTTTTCGTATGGAATGGAAAAGGCGCCAGTGTGACGCAGTCTGACGTGGTGTTCTTTAACTCAGTTTTCTTTCTTCCTTGCATTCTCACTCACCTTCTGTTTTACCTGGTGTCCTTTCTTTTTTGCTTTTCTTCTCTTACCTTTATTTTTCAAAAATAATTGTCTTATCTTTGTAAGGGAGGAATGAATAAATAATCCCCGTTTGGGCGACTTATTCATGTTTTCTGCACGAAAACTTCGCGTTGAACAGCAGACAATCAGTGGTACATTCATACATTTTCAGCCTTGATTATAATAATCATTGTCTGTGCTTTTTGTGATAATACTGAGTGTTTTTATTGTGAGAACAATAATAATAAATTTGGAATTTGAAAATATCTCTGCTGATGGACTGGAGATATTTTCCACGTGTATGTAGAGGAGTGGAGACAATATCACCATCAATATCTTAGACTCTCTGTTCCATTCCCCACCAGCGGCCTGTCACCATGATCGTAGGAATAAACAGGTTCAGGAGAATCACAATAGCACGTAGTTCAACCTAACTGCATGGTCCACAGATCAGACACCGCCATTGTCAGATTGGAAATGAAGGAAGAATAGAAAGGAAAGATCAATAAAATGAAATCCATTCTTCCTGTATTGGTAGTGTACGAGTGTAGAGAGCAGAGAAATTGTGATTCCTCTTCAGCTTTTCGTCGGGAATGGAAGAGATGACGGTGTGACGTAGCCTGATGTGCTGTCGTTTAACTCCGTTTTCTATATTTCCTTCATGCTCTCTCTCTCTCTCTCTCTCTCTCTCTCTCTCTCTCTCTCTCTTCTCTCTCTCTCTCTCTCTCTCTTTGTCTTCCCCAATGTCCTTCCCTTGGTTTTTTTTTCTATTGACTTCTCTTCTTTTTTTAAAGATTAGTTTCTTCTTTCTCATATGTGAGGAATGAATGAATAATTCCGATTAGAGTAACTTATTCAAATTTCCTGCATGAGAAATACTTACACAGTTTTCGTTGAACCGCAGTCAATCACTAATGCATTTGTGCATTTTCAGCCTTGATTACAGTAAATATTCTCCTTGCTTTTTCTGATGATTTTTATTGTATAGTGAAAATAGAAATTGTAACATTTGGAAGTTGGACAGATTTCTGTTGACTGACTGGATATATTTACCATGGGCATGCAGAGCAGTGGAGACTGCATCTCTGTCAGTGCATTAGACAATCACATCCATCAGCCTATCACTTCGATTGTAAGGGACTGACAGGCGCCAGAGGGTCACAATAGCAGTCTGATTGTATGGTCCACAGAGCACAGACTATCCTGGTCTGATTGCAAACGAAAGAAGAAAAGAAAGGAAAGATCAATAAAATGAAGTCTAGCTAGTGTACGAACAGAGAAATCGTGATTCCCTTTCGGATTTTCATCTGGAATGGAAGAGACAATGATGTGATGTACCCTGTTGAAGTGTCGGTTAACAAGCTGTTCTTTCTGTCCTTCTCTTTCCCCCTCCCCCTCGCCCTACCTTTGTCCTTTCCTACTTCTGTTCTTTTTTGATGACTTTCTTTTGCTTTTTTTGTGGGAGGATTAAATACGTTAACATCGTTTAAACAACTTATTCGGTGTTCTGCCACAAGAAACGCTGGTAGCATTCTCATTGAACAGCAGCTAATCACAATTTTGTTTATACATTTTCAATCCTGAGTACAATAATCACTATCCTTGCTTTTTCTGGTGACGTTTATTGCTGTTATCTTGAACATAGTGATAATAAAGTTTGAAAGTCACTAAGGTCTCTGCTATCAGACTGGCTACGTTTTCCACGTACGTGTAGAGTGGCAGACACTGTGTCTCCATCAATGCCCTAGGCAGGCAGAGAGGACGCTGTTTCAATCACAGCCCCCGGCCGATCACCACGATCATAAGGAAGTGAAGGGCGTCGCTGGGGAATCACAATAGCACTTAGATCACTCTGATTGTATGGTCTACAGATCACAGACCACCCTTGTCTGACTGGAAACAAAAGAAGAAAAGAAAGGACAGATCAATAAGATGAAGTCCATTCTTTCTGTCTTGGCAGTGTTCGAGTATGGAGAACTGAGAAAACGTGTTTCCTTTTTAGGTTTTCGTCTGGAATGGAAGAGACGATAGTGTGACGCAGTCAGACGTGCTGTCATTTATATCAGTCTTCTTTTTGTCTTCTTGCATTGTTTCTCTCCTTCTGTCTTCTTGGTGTTCTTCCCTTGTTTCTTTTTTTCCCCCCTTCTTCTCTTTGTTAAGATATTACTTTCTTCTTTATTACGTGGGAAGGCATAAATAAATCATCTTTGTTTGAGCAGCTTATCCACATTTCTTGCATAAGTTCTGACACAAACTCTTATCGAAGAGCAATCAATCACTATTGCGTTAGTATATTTTCAGCCTTGAAAACGGTAGCCATTCTCCTTGCTTTTTCTGATAATATTAATTGTATTGAGAAAAGAGTAGTTAGAAGATCTGGAAGTGGGAAAGATCTCTGCTGATAGCCTGAATACATTTTGCACGGGCAAGCAGAGTGGTAGAGACTGTAACTCAGTCAATTCACCAGACAAGCAGGGTGGTTGTTCCAGTCACATCCCCCAGCCTACCACCACGATTGTAAGCGACTTACGAGTGGGGGGAACAGAAAAAAAAGATGATTCCTTCGTAGGCTTTCGTCTGCAATGGAAGAAACGCCAGTGTGACGTAGCCTGGGTGGGTGTCGTTTAGCTCAGTCTTCTATCTTTCTTACTTGCATTCTGTCCTCCCCTCTGTTTTCGCTTGGTGCCCCTCCCTTTTTTTGCCAATTTTTTTCAAAGCATTACTTTTGTCTTTTTATATGGGAGGAATGAATAAGTTGCTCTCCTTTTAGCAAGTTACTCAGACATCATGCATGAGAAAACTGACACTGTTCTTATTGAACAGCAGTCAATAACTATTACGTTGATACGTTTTCAGTCTTGATTGCAGTAACAATTCTCCTTTTTTTTGTCTTTTTCTAATGATTGTTTGTATTGTTAGAACAGTAATTACAGAATCTGGAAGTTGGAAAGATCTCTACAGATGGACTGGATACATTTGCAATGGGCATGCAGAGCGGTAGAGGCTGCATCTCAGTCAGTGAATTAGACAGGCAGAGAG
>CM065714.1:70229092-70246592 GCA_033310375.1 Conus canariensis | reverse complement strand
TCTCTTTCAGAAAAAAATGTTAATCTCTTCCCAGGTGTGTAAATGGGTTTGAACTCAACATACCACGGGTGAAAGTGAGGCGGCTCACCACGGAGCACAAAGTCAATTAGCAATGCCTTTAGCTCAGCCACCTCCCCCCCCACACCGCCACTCTGACTCTCATCTCCCTCCTTCTTCTCAGCCCTTAACACTCTTTATCTTTATCCCCAACCCCTTTCAATTCTTAACAAAGTGACCGTTTGTTCGTTTTCATAACAACCTTTCTGCGGATCACGGCGATGACACTATTAGCAAATTCATTTTTGAACAAAACAGACGTTACAAAAAATAAGACCAAATACACATAACACAAAAGAAGATGCAGCATTACGCTTGTGTAAGGCACAATAGGAAACAGGCTAGTGAATTTCGACAAACATGATTTCTCAGATGTATATACCCACAAGCGAATTCTCCAGATAACAGTTATGATGACAATTGCACTGTACACAAAAAGGACAGGGAAGAGAGGATATTAAAAACCAAACAAACAAAAAAAAAAACGGAGAGCGAAAGGAGGAAGCAGAGAGAAATGTAAAGGGAGTTAAAGGAAGGAGATAAAAGGGAACTGGATCTATGTCAGAAGGGATGTGATGTTGTGTGATGTGTGTGTGTGTGTGTGTGTGTGGTGTGGTGTGTGTGTGTGTGGTGTGTGTGTGTGTGTGTGTGTGTGTGTGTGTGTGTGTGTGTGTGTGTGTGTGTGTGTGAAACGCATTCAGGAACTGTGAACGAACTAACGAACAAAATGTGTGTGTGTGTGTGTGTGTGTGTGTGTGTGTGAAGGGGAAATGGGAGGAGGTGACAGGAGAAAGTGTAAATATACTTTGTGTATACTGTGCACCAGACTGCATTTTAATGTTCAAGCCATTCACCATCTTCAGGTGTAGAACAGACCTAGTCCACTTTCTCTCTCTCATCTGCACCAAAGCATGATTTCCTGCACAAATGAATACCTGTATTATACTGGCCATAGACCCAGTCTACATATTGCAGATATAGCCCAGCTTCGAAAATCCCAGTCACTAACAACGGCACCAAACGTTCAAGCTCCGGGAGGAAACTGGTGTGGGGAATCAGGGGGAAGGGAGCAGGTGGGAAGGGAGTGGAGGAAAGAGAAGTATGGCTGGGGGATTGAGCTAGGGTCAGCAAGGTCAAGGCTGAGAGCTGTGGATTCCATTCGATACACTAGACCTACAAGCTAACACGTTATAGAGCCCAGAAAAAAGGATCATCAGTGTCCAAGGCTTTGGTTTCTTCCACAAGTAAAGGTTTTGTGAAGGTAAGTTAGTGTTGTGTAAGCCAAAAGAAGTATCAAACAAGAAAACTCACATTCGTAGTATAGCAGCGACTAGGCAAAGACTTTTCAACCTTGTAGAGGAGGCATACAATTCTTCGTCCAGTGGAGAGGAAAACAACCCTGCTTTCAAGCCAAGATCTCTGAATCCATTAGACCAATACTCCCGAGTGTTGTGGATGCGTGCGTCCAGCATTGACAGTGTCCGCGACAACTCTCTCAGCGACGCACACTCATCAAGGTAGGTTATTAGACTCTCCTATTCCCGTCAAGGGGAAGCGATTAGCGAGGAACGTACACTCACGCTACATCACCATCCATTCTGCTTCACTCTCACGGGAGTGGTCTCAGGACAGCAGAAGATGGAGAGGAAGAATCGGAGCAGGGTGGTGATGGTGGTGGTGGTGGTGGTGATGGAAGAGGGGGGGGGGGAGAAAGAGCAAAGCAAAGGATGAAGAAGAAGCATATAGAGAAGAAACAGAGTGAATGTATCATCTGGAGTTCATAGCAGTGACGCTGAAAACAAGCCAAGATGTAATATATCATCTAGGACCATTAGCAGGTGCGTTACCTTGCACATTATTTTGCGCGTTTATTTGTATTTCGGCTTTAGTGTTTCGTCTTTAACGAGGCCATGGCCAGAGAGAGCATCGAGGTGTGCGCGAGTCAGGCTTTTGTTAAGTCATAAGTTTTATCGATCCACATGCCTACACTTATCTACAAGTGCGCGCGCGCGCGCGCGCACACACACACACACACACACATACACAAGCGCGCACGCGCGGGCACACACACACACACACACACACACACACACACACACACACACACACACACACACACACACACTCATTTTCCCGTTTCTCCGCCTATATCACTCCGAGTAGTGCAACAACAACAACAGCAGCAGCAACAACAACAGCAAAACAACAACATCAACAGCTACAACAGCAACAACAAAAGCAACACATGTTGAAGTGATGAATGATCCATTAGGATTCATGCTGTCACTCCCACTTGTCTCCTTTTCTTTTTTTTCAACTCTTCTTTAGCAGACGAGGATTAATATCGTCCATGGACTGATCGGCTTACTGTTATTCTCCTGTAAAGAGAATAATCTCAAAAACTGCAAACGTGAACTTTACAAGAAAGGAACAAGATGGGACACACACACACACACACACACACACACACACACACACACACACACACACACACACACACACACACACATGTATGCGTGTGTGTGTGTGTGCCGCCCGCGCGCGCGCGCGCGCGTGTGTGTGTATGTGCGCGCGCGCGCACGCATGGTGTGTGTGTGTGTGTGTGTGTGTGTGCGTGCGCGCGCGCGCGCGCGCGTGTGTATGTATGTGTGTGTGTTTTACCTGATCTATGGTAAAACATGTTACACTAGCTATAAATTCCGTTGCAGTGTGCGGTCGACATTATGCACAAACTTTAATCTGTACGTTATGTATGGTAAAGTAACATTTTTCTTATTAAGTCACGATAAGACATTTTCGTTATTGCTTCTCTATGGTGTAACGGTATTTCAGTTCACTTACAACTGCTGTAATCTGCAGTTTGATAGACCACTTTACCCGTAATGAGATTAATGTAAAAAATCGCGTCTGTTCTGGAAGCGTTGATCTGGGACAGGACTAGTTCAACATTGGACGACAACGTAGCACAATGTACATTTTTTTTTTCGTTCAAAAAGTTTTCTTATCCCTTCCAGAGTTCGTGAGAAAAAGTACAAAACCTCAAGGAGCCATCTCTCCAGGGACTAGCTACATTACGTTAAGAGATGATCGAGAAGTACGGCCAGATGGGTAGCTGACGGCAAAAAAGATGATAAAATAATTCTGTTATCTGGAAAATAGAAATTACAAGAGTAAAATGAACAGCAAAAAATGTTTAACATGATGGTGTGCTGACTGTCGATCCAGTGGAAATAGGTTCTGAAATGACAACTTAGAAAAAAACTCATAAGAATATTGAACATCGTGAAACAAAGGACTTTGAAATAAATGTCATTTGAAAAAATAAAATCTATTATGAGGTGAAGTAATAGACATGAAAACACCCGGGTACCCCGAAAGAAATCTAAACTGGGAAAGTCCTAAAACTAGTGGTTTTGGAGCTGAATATTTATTTATTCTCTCTTTATTAAAAAAAAAAAGAAGCTAGGTTCTGCTATAATTAGACCATTGAATGAAGCTTTTAGAGGTGGTGAACTCTCCGTAACTCAGGGAGAATGTTTGAGAATATGTATCTCTAAAGCATATAAACCAAAAGAATTCCCAACCAATTGGAGGCCGACTTCTCTTTCCAATGTTAAATTTAAAATAGGATCTTTCTGTTCTGCGAACAGAATTGAGAAATGTGACTAAAATTAATACATGAAGACTAGACACTTTCATGCTAATAAATCCGTTGATGAAAATGTAAGACTTTACGTGCTATTCAATGTATTACGTAGATTCAAAACAGCTACCAGGTAGACTTCTGTGTTTAGACTGAGAGAAAACAAGTATTTGATTCTGTTGACCGACATTTTATATTATATGCCTTAAAAGCTTATGGATTTTGTAATGATCGATGTCGATGGACCGAAACCTTTTATGGAAATACTAAGTCTACAGTTTTTGCCTATGGTCATTGTACAGGATGGCGTGATATTGGTCGTGGCTGCAGGCAGAGAGGTGGGGTGGGGTGGAGGGGATCCTGTATCACCATACCTTTCATTCTATATGAAGAGATACTGGCTATGATGATAAGTGAGGATAAGGACATAAGAGAAATCTATGTTAGTGATGTTGAACACGGTATTTTTTAACCAGCACATGATACTCAATTGATGAATGACGGAGATCGCGTTTTCCGTTGCAAAACCATTTCAACAGCTAAGTAAATTTGCAAACGACTCTGCGTTGCTTTTGAATACAAAACATAAATCTAGTTGCAAAGTGAGACGACTGCAGGCGGAAATCTAAACAAATCTTAAATAAATGTTAGCGAACCGCCAAGAAAAATGTGGACAAACGAGTCACAAGACAAAACACGACGCGTTTCGACCTCTTAGGTCTTCTTCAGGCAAGACTTCAGGCAAGAATTCAACGCCTACCTTGCGCTGAAGAGATCAAGCTAAGTGACAAACTCGTTCATTTTCATTGTCTATTTATTTGCCTGAAAAAGACCTAAGAGGTCGAAACGCGTCGTGTTTTGTCTCGTGACTCGTTTGTCCACGTTTATCTCGACGGTTCGCTAACATTTATTTAAGATTTACAAAACATAAGCAGGCTGGTTTCAAAGGTAAAAATATGTGCCACAGCTGACCTTTTAATTACATGCAATCCAAAGTAATTTAAGATAGTGAGTGTCTGGTTTACCCAAAGCTTATGCAAACGTGAATCTAAAAACAATGCTGAAAATTTGCCGAAGTTCACGTTTTATTTATAATCTGGTCCAAAAGGTGCATCACACCAGTTTGGAGAGTTGCTGTATTAAAAGTTCTTTAATTTTGTCTGAATTGGTACATCTGTAGATGTTGCTTCCTAATCTTTCATGTGATTTTGTTGACAAATTTAAGTCATTTTGTTATCGATTTGTGTGGCATAGAAAACACGAGGGATCAGCAGAGAGACAGAAGTTAAGAGTGTAAAGGGTATTGGGCTTGGTATGCCAAATATACAACAGTATATTTCAGCTTTAAAGGTCTCCTGAAAACTAGAAAACAAAAATCATGAATGCATTCTTGAATAATTTGAAATGTTACGGTCCGTGTTTCGGAAACGATTTTTTTTAAAGCAGTGGTTTGTTTTAAATCCATACTTTAAAAACCTTTCAACATATCTCTGATATAACAGAATCTAAAACGACTTCTGAAATACTCGCTGAACCTTACTCCTTTCTGCGCATCCTCGAAGAACACTGCGTCATCTCTGTTTGGACCGTACATGCTAGCAGTATTTGCATTCCATCACATTCTAAACAAAAAGATGTAATTTCCTTTCATATATATGATTTTCTTCTTCTTTTTCAATCAAATACTATCGTTTAACAAAAAGTTATTTCTCATGATCTACAGTTGTTATTGGACCTTTGTTTCTTTGTCTTTGCACCATAGGAACTGGTTAGTATGTGCGGGTTCTTTGTTTCTTGCTTGTTTGTTTGTTCGTTTGTCTGTCTGTTCCTTTGTTTGGTTGGTTGTTTAATTACTCGTTTGTGTGATTGTATCCTTCTTTTATTTTTATGGAGTCTGCTTGTTTTTTGTAGCCTGCTTGTCAGGAGAAAAGAAAAGAAGAGAGAGAGAGAGAGAGAGAGAGAGAGAGAGAGAGAGAGAGAGAGAGAGAGAGAGAGAGAGAGAGAGATTTGAAAGAAGGAAACAAAGGGTGGAGTTAAAACAATGGTTAGGTAGAAGAACAGGACGAGAAAAAAAAACAACAAAAGATGAATCCCAAAGTAACGTGTCACAACTTTGGCAGCTCTTTGTGTCAAGTCTGAACTCTTATTTGAAAACAAACAAACAAACAATCGTAAAGATAAACAAAGAAAGGAACAGACGTAAAAACAAAAAAAACAAACAAAGGAAGGGAGTTCTATATTTGCAGCGCCAGACTCTGAAACGACGTTTCCTTGAGCCTTTGTATAATTTCATCCTCTCTTTCTTTGCCTTTGCATCACACCCAACACACACACACACCACACACCCCACACACACACACACCACACACCACACACACCACACACACACACCACACACACACACACACACACACCACACACACAACGCAGCACACACACAAATTGTGTATTACGTGTGAGTTCTTTCTTTGTTTCTTATGCGCTTGTTAGTCTATCTATTGGGCTGTTTGTTCTTGCTTTTCTTTGTCCGCTTGCTTAATCACATCTTATGATTTGTGTCCTTGTTTTCTTGTATTTTGTATGTTTGTTCATCTTTGATGAAACTATTACTCCAAGGTAGGCATTGCCGCCTGGAGGCAGCGAGCCTGTGAGTGAAGCAATGGAGAAGGACGATTAAGTGGAGGTGAGGGTCATCAGAGCAGGCCATTGACAGTGGTAACAATGGAAGGGTGATTGAAGGAGATTTACACATAGCGTGTATGAATGACAAAAATAGACAGACTGACAGACAGACAGGCGCTTATAGATAGCCACCCAGATGCGCGCGCACGCACACACACACACACACACACACACACACACACACACACACACACACACACACACAGAGAGAGAGAGAGAGAGAGAGAGAGAGAGAGAGAGAGAGAGAGAGAGAGAATAATCAGAGATACAGAGACAGCGACAGAGAGACACTGACTGATTGTTGGACAGACAGACAGGCAGACAGAAGGAGAGAGAGAAGAGAGAGAGAGAGAGAGAGAGAGAGAGAGAGAGAGAGAGAGAGGAGAGGAGAGGAGGGAGGGAGGGAGGGAGGGGGAGGAGGGAGAGACAGAGAAAGACAGAGATAGAGAGAATTAGTAAGGTAAATAGACCAATTGATGGACAGATGATGGATGAATACACAGACTAAAAGACAAATGTTTAGATATTATTAGACAGACAAACCAAAAGTTGGAGCTAGTTACATAGACAGATAAAAAGATAGTTCAGTAGCTAGCCAACTAGCTAGCTAGCTAGCTAGCTAGCTATTTAGCTAGCTAGCTAGATAGATAGATAGATAGACACGTAGATAGACAGTTAGGTAGACGACTAAACAAATAAGTAAGTTAATACGATCGGTTTATACATAAACATATGTATAGATTCATCAGATATAAATACCAGTTACTTGATAAAAACAGAAAAGCTAGAAATAACATATGAATAGTTAGTTCGGAACACATAAATAGATTATCATAAAATGAATGAACGAACGAACGAACGAACAAACAAACGAACGAATGAATTAAACGAACGAACGAACGAACGAATGAATGAATAAATGAATGAATGAATGAATAAATAAGAATAAATAAATAGATGAATGAATAAATAAATAAACAAATACACAGTCTGACTGTAATACTGTATTCTTGCTTCTCACATCGAACTGTCTAATTCCCACAGTGACACGAACAATGCGTGAAACACCTATCCAATGTAATACTGTATTTCTCACTTCATCTTATCTCTCGGTTTCTGTCACCGTAAACCAGACATGATCGATTTTCCAGTCTAGATTTTGTTTGAGGAGATGCTTAAGACACCCCCCCCCCCCAGCCCTTCCCTTTTCCTCTTCCTCCCTCTCTTTACCCACCGTTCGCCTTCTACTCTCAACGCTGATAAATGAAAAGTGAGGAGCACGCTTTAGCGTTGTTGTCAGTGTCCCAACCTTCAGCATAGGGACAAAGGGAGCAACAGACCGACTTGTACTTGTAACAGGAAGTTATCTAGTCTGGTCCATCTCTGAAACCATGGGATCGCATGAAAAGCTTTTTACTGTAGCCCGTCTTAGTTTTTTTGTTTTTTTTTTTGTATATTTGTCTATACTCTCTCTCTCTCCTCTCTCTCTCTCTCTCTCTGTTTTGTGTTGTGGGTGTGGTGTTGTGTGTGTGTGTGTGTGTGTGTGTGTGTGTGTGTGTGTGGTGTGTGCGTGTGTGGTGGTGCGTGTGGTGCGTGCTGCGTGCGTGCGTGCGTGTGCGTGGTGGTGTGTGTGTGTGGTGTGTGGGGGTGTGTGTGTGTGTGCGTGCGTGCGTACGCGTGTGTGTGTGTGTGTGTGCGCGCGCACGCGCATGCGCACGCGCTAGTGCTAGCTGTGTGCTGGCTCTATCAGTGAAAATGGGTTCAGACCATCATTATATTACTTCTGTTACGATAGCCTCTACACGTTACTCGTCCATTTCATCCTTGTCTGTGTTGTTTCTTTAATTTCCGGCACACTCAATATCCTTCTCTGTCTTCGTCTGTACCTCTGTCAGTCTATTCATTTATCTGACGCCTGTCTGCTGTCTGCCTGCCTGTGTGCCTGCCTGTGTACCTGTTTTTGTCTGTCTGTCTGTCTGTCAGTCTGTCTGTCTCTATTTTGCACGCACGCGCGCGTGCGCACTCCCACCCCTTCTCACCCTGTGCGTGTGTGTATGTATGTGTGTGTGTGTGTGTGTGTGTGTGTGTGTGTGTGTGTGTGTGTGTGTGTGTGTCTGTGCATGTGTGTGTGTGTGTGTGCGTGTGTGTGTGTGTGTGTGTGTGTGTGTGTGTGTGTGTGTGTGTGTGTGTGTGTGTGTGCGTGTGAACCGGTTGTTCTTCGTCCTGCCTGTTTCCTGACTGGTTCCGTTTCATGCCTGTATCTATCCTTGATAATGACTCTCTTTGCCTGTCTGTCTTTTTCTTTATAATCTTGTCTGACCGTGTACCTGCCTCACCTGCATGGTCTTTTTCGACCCCATGTCAATTTATCCGGAATGGCAATGACAACGTGAAATGACCGTCCCCAACCTCAACCCCCCCCCCCCACCCCCACCCCCCACCCCCACCCCCTGTACCTGCCTTTCTGACAGTTAACACTCGCATTTCTGCCGTCATATGCCGACTGCTTCCAGGTAGAAAGGGCTGCCTGGAATGATCCAAATAGACGGAAACAAAAACAACACAACAACAACAACCCACAGCCACACAGCCAAACCAGGAAAAAACGTAAACACACGAAATCAACCAGATGAAGAGGAAACCAATCTGAAAGAAACGATCAAACAAAGACGTCAACCAGCGAAGAAACGAGCAACTAGAAAGACAAAAAAAAAGAGCCAAATGCTAACATTTGAACAAGGAATAACAAAAATGAACATTTCTAAAAGTGAAAGGACAAACGCGCAAATAAATCAAACGGATAAACAGCTAAAGAAACGAACGGAGGAAGAATTAAAGACACTGACAAACCATACATACACACACGCGCACGCGCGCGCCCACACACACACACACACACACACACACACACACACACACACACACACACACACACACACACACACACACACACACACACACGAACTACTCAGAGGAATCAGTATAGACGGAAAACAATAAGGAAAGAAATGCTTACAAAAAAGCTTTCCTGGCGAACCGTGCTGCAAACGTAGAATTCCTGGTAACGTTTTTAGATCATTGTCTTAAATCGAAAAAGCAATAGTGTGAGAGGTTTTCCACGTATGTTTGCCTTTGGTTTGTTCATTTTGTTTTACATATATTCTTTCGCCACTTCGTCTTATTTATAATATCTCTTGTGTGTGTGTGTGTGTGTGTGTGTGTGTGTGTGTGTGTGTGTGTGTGTGTGTGTGTGTGTGTGTGTGTTCTTGTTATTTCCTTTTCTTCTTTTCCTGTCTTTCCCTCTTTTCAGTTTTTCATTCATTCTTCAAAATTTCTTTGAACGTGTGAGCATAGGATCCTTTATTAGTTTCCTCCATTTGTCTCTTCACTCCCTCCCTCCCTCCCTCTCTCGCTGGCTCGCTCACTGTCCATCTGCATGCTTCTCTCTCTCTCTCTCTCTCTCTCTCTCTCTCTCTCTCTCTCTGCATGTTAGTGTAGGTTTCAAAGGCTCACATGTGCTCCTGCCTTACTCTTTCCCTGTCACCACTCACAGTGTGCTTATGTGTGTGTGTGTGTGTGTGTGAGAGAGAGAGAGAGAGAGGAGAGAGAGAGAGAGAGAGCGTGAGTATTTGACACACACACACACACACACACACACACACACACACACACACACACACACACAGAGAGAGAGAGAGAGAGAGAGAGAGAGAGAGAGAGAGTAGAAACAAACAAACAAAAAAAACCCAAAGAACGAAATGACGTCCAGCTTGGATTTTTTATAGGGAGAAAGACCACAAGGCAGAATTATGTCAGCCTGAGTGACATTCATCCTTTCTTCTGTCGTTTTCCGACAGTTTTCTCTCTTCTGGAGATCCGTTTTTGCAAATCCTAAGATGATTCTTGCATTGGTAGTTTCAGAAACCTCGAAGGGATGTTACATCTAAACATAGCTATCAATTTAAAAAAATGCGTTTATGAAACAGAAATATGTTCATTTGGTCAGAGTCAAATTGTTTGTAATCCAATGTGTGAGTACAGTCACTCTTCCGACAAGCAGACAGGCAGATCTCCAACGACTGAAAAGCTGATCACTTTCTCTTCCAGCACTTTTAAGTCCAGTTTTGCCTCCCCCCCCTCCCTTCCCCGCCCCTCCCCCATTTTTCTGTGTCAGTTTCCAAGTGAATTCGTCAAGGGGGAAGGGGGTGGAGGTCGTCTGTATTACTAATCGGGTCACTCTGTATTTACTAATCGGAGTTAATAACACCACATTTTCTGAACTTTGTTGAAGAAAGAAGAGTTGAAGTAGGGTTGAGGGGGAGGGAGAAATTCAGCGTGGATAGGGTGGGTGGGGGTATGGATCCTCATGGATCAGACTAATGATGAACTTGACCTATAAACACCCCGATGCCCTGGCCCAGCATTCACTAAATACTATATAGCGTTTTGGTCCATTTTAGTACTCTTTCACCTCCACCTCCACCTGCTCCTTACCGTCCTCCTCCTCCTCCTCTTCTATGTCTTCCTCCATCTTAAGACCACTCATGAGAGAGTGAAACAGAAGTCATGGTGTTGTGGCATGAGTGCACGTACGCTGATGGCTTTCCCCCTATGGGAGGAGGGGAACCTAATTGGCCGCCTGTTCAAGCGTGTGTCGCTGAGAGGGCTGTCCCGCACTGTCAATGTAGGATGCACGGACTGCAAACACTCAGGAGTATTGGTCTGATAGACACGTTACTTAGCTACAGTGTGGACGTCTTTGCCTCAAGTGGACAGAACATTTTGACTTTCTTCGATGAACTGAGTCTTGGCGTAGTAGTTACAAGACCTGCAAGTGTGTTGACCAGTTTGGTCCTTGTACTGATCCTGGCAAGGAGCACGATCCTACCCCCCCCCCCCCCCCCCCCACACACACACACACACGAGTCTTGCTTGTGGAATAAATTACAACAGTCTTCAGCTCTGCAGTATTCACAACGTTCATTACTTTCAGATTCAGTTTGCTTAAGGAGGTGCCATTATGTGAGGACTAGTCCATGTGTACGCTACATCGCATCTGCATTGTAAGCATTCAGGAGTATTTGGCGAACGGACACGACGTCTAGCTACAAAAATGGACGTCCTCTTGTTCAGTGCCTCAGATGACAGAGAACTGTGTCTTTCCTCTACAAGACTGAGGTGTTTTGGTTTTGTTGTCACACGATCTGAAAGTGTGTTCTCAGTTGGATCTTGAATAGACAGTGACAGACGATATGTTTTTATCCTCCACGAAACTTTTACTTGATCTTTGATTGGGATGATGAAACTTGATGTCTTGATGCACAGTATGCGCTACATTCATTTATGAAAATGGGAAACAAACACATTAGCTTGTTTTCTGTCAAATAATTTTGAGGACAACTCATGTTTGAAAGCGAAACAGTGGGGTCAGAGTGACTATGGAGGTAGGCCAAACAATCACAGCCTAACTGGAGTCAGTCTTTTTCATCTACTGTGCTAGGTTCAGATCAATCATTTCATTATACTAGTTTAAAAATCAACTAACTCAAAATCATTCTTATAATCATATACCTCAATATGTTAAGTTTTAAAATCAGCCAGCTCAGTATGCTTAGTTGCCACCAACCAAATCATTTTGTTGGATTAAAATCAACCATCTCACTTTGCAAGTTCAAGATTAATTAATGCAGATGTGTACACTTTCGAGCAGAATGTTACTCTGAATTCTTTCATAGTCTCAAAATTCATGTACCTCAGGATTCTTCTTCCAAATATCCAAAGAAAGAATTTTGTTTCACTCTATGTAGCGGTGAAATTTAGATAGTTTTTCTTTTCTTTTTGTGGAACAGATTATAGTTCTAATTATATTAGTATTTTTTTTTCTTAGTCTTCCTACAATAGAACACCCTTTTACAACCTCCAAACGCTTTAATGAAACTTATAACAATTAAACATTTCTCAGGCCAAATAGGTATGTGTGATACATTGCATGTTCTTCAATGTTCAAATCAAATATTGGGCAGGTACTTACTTCCATCTTCTTATGCTCATGGTTTAATGTTATTAGAGGATGAGAGAACTGAATAAGTCATCCTCCTTTGAATAACTTATTCCATTTTTCTGCGTGAGGAATGTTGACACTATTCTCGTTGCACAGCCGTCAGTCACTGTTTCATAAATACGAGTTCAGGGCAGTAGTCACGATCCTAGCTTTTTCTGATGATATTGAGTGTTACTATTGCAAAAAATAGTTATGATTAAATGTTGAGGTCAGTCAGGTATGTACAGAGTGACTGGCTAGATTTTCTACTGTATGCAGAACGGTAGAGACTGTCTCTTCATCAGTGATGAGACAGGCAAAGGGGATGCTGTTCCCACCACTTTCCGTGGCCTATCTTCAGTGTGACGAGAGACTGGCGGGTGCCAGAGTACTACAACAGCACTAAGGTTAGTCTGACTGCATACTCCACAGATCTGCCTGGTCTGACTGAAAGCGAAAGTGAAGGAGAAGAGAGAGAGAGAGAGAGAGAGAGAGAGAGAGAGAGAGAGAGAGAGAGAGAGAGAGAGAGAGAGAGAGAGAGAGAGAATGAAGCCGGTTCGTATTGTCTTCCTGGTGTGCGAGTGTGAAGAACATAGAAATTGCCATTCCTTTCAGCTTTTCGTCTGGAATCAAAGAGTCGCCCGTGTGATGCAGCCTGCTGTAGTGCCATTACGCTCCGTCTTCTCTCGTTCATTCTTTCCTACCCGCTCCCCCCCCCCCTCCAACCCCTTGCCCCTTATTCTCCATTTCTTTTGTCTTTCTTTCTTTCTCTTTTCCCTGTCTTTCTTTTACTTCTGCCTTTCTTTCTTCGACTTTTTTTTATATAAAAGGAGATACTTTATAAATGATTTCTAGATAACTCGTCGACAGTCAAGTTTACTTTGACATGAATGCGTGTGTGTGTATGTGTGTGTGTGTGTGTGTGTGTGTGTGTGTGTGTGTGTGTGTGTGTGTGTGTGTGTGTGCGTGTGTGCGCGGTGTGTGTGTGCGTACGTGCGTGCGTGCGTGTGTGTGTGTGCGTGCGTGCGTGTGTGCGTGTGTGCGTGCGTGCGTGCGTGCGTGCTTGCACTGATACAGGCACCCGAATACGCCTCGAGTAGAATCAGTTTTATACATATTAAGAATGCTCTCTTTCTCTCTGTCTCTGTCTCTGTCTCTGTCTCGTCTCTCTCTCTCTCTCTGAGTGTATGTGCACATAAATGTTATGCATTTGTGTGTACGTATGCTATCGTGTGCAAGCGCATACTCTAAGTATATGTATGATCTCCACACTGTAGTTTCTCGAACATCTGAATGTCTGGGATTTGCATCGAGGGGAGGATGTTTCAGGTTCACATCGAAGGAACACCACGCAGCGACATGAGGCCATCGAGAAACATTGGCCCTCTTTAAAAAAAAAAAAAACTGGCTGGGGAAGAAATGGAACCCAGTGACCCACCTTTCCCCATGTGTTTTACGTTGATGTTGAACAGTATTTTTCTTCTGATACAATTGATAGCAACTCTTGATAATAATCTTCTTTGCTTTGGCTTTCTCCTCACCCCCCCCCCCCCACCTCATCCACCTCCTTCTATAACTACTGTGAGTGTGTAATTATCGGTGTTGACACTGCTTATGTTGATTATAATATGTATTATGTTGATAAGGACACTTCATATGTTGATTCTTATACAATATATCTTTTCAGGAAAAAAACAACATTTGTTACTTACGGAAATACGTGTGTTGATTATGATACTAATAGTGTATTACTTTTGTTGAAGTTCATATTCTGTTGATTGCTACACTGTGTATGTTGAATATGATTCTATTCATATTGACTATCATGCCACTTGCGGTAATTAGGATTTAACCCATCCTGACTCAGGCGCCACTTACGTTGATCATGATACTTCTTACTTTGATTGTGATCCTACTAATGGTAATTACCGAAGATATATGTATGTACCAAAAAGTCAGCTACATGGCAGGAGAAACATCATTACAGGAACTTTGATCATGAGAACCTTGAATGCCACAGGTGAATTGAAAGAATTCACCCATGAAATGGACACTTAGGTCTGAAACATGCTGGGGCTATGTGACTGCTGTTGGAGCCAATCTAGTCGAAGAAGGGCACAAACATGAACATGGTGTTGGCTTCCTTGTTCACGAGAACACCGTAAACAGTGTGACCGTGTGCTGCCCAATCTCCAGTCGACTTGTCATCATCCAAGTGAGGGCGATTCCCTTCAGCATTACCATCATACACATTCAAGCCCCGACATAAGGTTACAAAGACAGTCAACTTTAGACATTTTACGACAGCCTCAGAAGGTTCTTGACCATGCATCTTTAGACTGACATACAGATAGTGGTGGAAGATAGAAACTGAAAAGGCTGCTGCTGTAGGCATAACACACAAAAACCATCGTGGTCTATGTAACGAAAAGAAACAAGTGTGAAAAACGCCATGGAAGATCCAGTAGGTATCCAGTGCACAAGCATACAGGAGATCTTCAAAAACAAGCATGTCAGACAGTGAAACAACAGTTGACATCTAGCAAACAAGGACGAGTCACCACCATCCAAGGCAAGTCAGGGAACTGTCTTAATGAAGGATGAGATAGTTTATGTGCTGGACCAAGTACTGCTAAGAACTGTATCATTGTGAAACCGATGGAAGTCTGGACTGTTATTTCTCTCTCTCTCTCTCTCTCTCTCTCTCTCTCTCTCTCTCTCTCTCTCTCTCTCTCTTCTCTGTATATGTATGTGTGTCTGTGTCTGTGTGTGCATGCATGCACATGCGCATGTATGTGAGCGTCCGTGTGTCTGAGTGATAGGGAAGGTAAGACGATGTAGCAGGAGAGAGTGTGAGTAGACTGTGGATATACTGTTTATACCAGAAGTCATGGTATCCTTCCAGGAAGTTAGCATCTTCAAGTTCAAAGCAGAACTCTATAACGTCTCTCCCTCGTACTGAATCAAGATCTTGTATATGGATAAAAGTCTTGTTGCACTGGCCCACAGACACCAGGCGGTATACTGCAATCATGTCCTACCTTAGACTTACACAGACACCAACTATGGCCCTATTCAGGTGAGCTTCAGGAGAGAGAAAAAAAACTGGGGATGGGGTTTTATAGGAAAGGACGGGAACGAAAGAAGAGTGGAGTGGGGAGGTCGGCATTACTTACTGCTGAGAACCGGATTTCATTCAACACACTGGAATCACCAGCTAGGATGACATGGAATACAGAAAAAAAAGAAGAAAAATCGTCTGAGTCAAAACTTTGCTTTATTCCACGAACAAAGGTTTTGTGGAGATAGGATGACGTTGTGTACCAAAGCCCAAGCAAGCATTGCACAAGAAAACTCACATTCCAAGTAACGCAGACACTTGACAAAGACTCTTCGATCACGTGGAGTAAGCATACAATGCTCTGTCCGATGGAGAAGAAAACTGCTTTTTAGCCAGGCGCTGGAATCCATTAGACCAATACTCCCGAGGTTGTTAATGCATGCACCCTTCCACTGACACTGTCCAGACAACCCTCTCTGCGACGCACACTCATCAAGGTAGGTAATTATGTTCTCCCATTCCTGTCAAGGGAAGCTATTAGCGGGGCACATACACTCACGCTACATCACCATCCATTCTGCTTCACTCTCACGCGAGCAGTCTCAAGACAGCGGGGAGATGGAGAGGAAGAATAGGAGGAGGTGGGTCAAGGGGGGTAGAGGAGGGGGAACAATGGTAAAGACGAAGAAGACACATGTAAGAAGAAGCAGAGTAGGTAAGTTCAAAACAGTATTAGTGAAAACAAGTCAGGATGCTAACATACAGACAAGCCTGGGTGCACAGAAATGCTTCTCTCACACACAAAACTAAACACACAAGTGAATGTTCAACAAACATGTCTTCTTTAGATATCACAAAACACACACACAAATGCCGAAAACAGTAAGGACCCTCAGAAAGTGCGTTACCTTGCTCATTCTTTAGTGTGTTTTTTGTATTTTGGTTTGGCATTTCGTCTTCAACGAGGGCACAAACAGCACATCGAGTCATCTGTAGGTAATGTTTTTGTTACGTCCTAGGTGTCATCAGCTCATACAGTGACATTCACCTACAGGTGTGTATATGCTCATATGCGGCATGCAAGTACACACACACACACACACACACACACATGCTCGCGCGCGCGCGCCGCGCACACACACACACACACACACACACACACATGCTCGCGCGCGCGCACACATACACACACATGCTAGCACACACACACACAACGCACGCACGCACGCACGCACGCACGCACCACGCACGCCACACACACACACACACACACCCCACACACACACACACACACACACACATTATTCCCTTATCTCTAATTATATCACTCTGAGTGAAACACCAAAAACAAAAACAACACCAACAGCAACATCATCAACAACAACAATAACAACAACAACAACAGCAGCAGCAGCAGCAGCAGCAACAAAAACAACAACAACAACAAACAACACACAACAAACAACAACAACAAACAACAACAACACACAATGAACTGAAGACCGATCCACTGGTATTCATCCTCTCACTCCCACTTGTGTCCTCCTCTCTTCACTCTAGTTTAGCAGCCGAGAGGCAACATTGTACATGACCTTGTCAGCTTACAATGATTCCACCGCAGAGACAGTGGTCTGCAACATGCAAACTTCAACTTAAACGGAGTGAGAAAAAAAGCGAGAGGTGGAATGAGCAGCATGTATGTAGGTTGTATTTTGTATGATGCATGTATGTATGTATGTATGTATGTATGTATGTATGTATGTATGTATGTATGTATGTATGTATGCATGTATGTATGAATGTATGTGTATTTCTGTCTGTATGTATGTGTATATGTTTATATATATATATATATATTTATATATACATACGTGTTTGTGTGCGCGCGCGCGTGTGTGTGTGGTTTATGACTAGAAAAAGAGATAGATTAATACGATTAATTCATATATAAATATAAGTACGTATGATAAATGTCAGTTAGTAAATACAAGAATGACAAATAACAAAATAGTTTATA
>CM065714.1:70219092-70224092 GCA_033310375.1 Conus canariensis | reverse complement strand
TTAATGGCGGGATAAAAAAAAACGGACATACACACGCAAGTGTCAGAATAATGAACTTGATGATTGTGGACACTCTACGGAAAGAAGAAGAAGTCCATACACGCTACACCAAATCTACATTGTAAACACTCAGGAGTATTGTCGTAATGAACATGACACCTAGCTACAAAATGGGTGTTCCCTTGATCAATTCCTCAAGTGACAGAGAATAGTGTCTTTCCTCTGCAAGACTGGGGTGTTATGGTTGTGAAAGTCTTAAAGCATGTACGTTGACAAAGTTACCCTTCCTCCACATGACTTTTACTTGTAGAATAAATCACAAAGATCTTTGGGTGGGATGATGAACTGAGCCCTGGCGCGCAGTATACTTACGTTCATTGATGGAAAAAGGGAAACGAAAACAAAATGTTGTTTTATGTCAAATGATTTTGAAGAAAGCTCAAGTTTGAAAACAGAAGAACACCATCGAGGCGCTACTGAAGCAAGTTAAACAACCACGGCCTAAGCAGACATACGTCTTCTTATCTACCATGCTAGGGTTAAATTAATTAGCTCACACTATTAGGTTAACATCAACCAACTCAAAACGCTTGGTTGAAACCAAGCTATTCGCTCTGCTACATTAAAGTCAACCAGCCCAATATGGCAAGTTAAAATCAACCAACTCACTTCATTGGATTGAAATCAACCATCTCACTTTGCAAAGCTGAAATAATTTCTTTTGCTTTGCTAGATTAAAATCTAAGCAGATGTGAACACCGGCTGAATTATCTGGCACTCTTGAAATGTATCTATCTCAGGATTCGTTTTCCAAACATCCAGACAAAGAAATAGTTTTGTTTCCAATGTGTAAAGCTATGGAATTTAAGTGGTTTTTTTCTTCTTTGTACGAGACAGATTGTAATTGTATAGTTGTCGTTTAATTCGTGTTCCTACAATATAACACACCTTTGCAGTCTTCAAAAGCTGGAAATTTATAACAATTACTACTTCTCAGAACCTTAGTCATGTGTGATAAAGCTCTTCCATGGTCGAATGGCACATTGGGCTGGTGCTCCCATCTTGTTGTCTCGTGTTTTCATTTCAATACAAGGTGAGAGGACTGAATTAGTCATCTTCATTTGAATTCATTTAATGTTCCTAAACGAGAAATGCTGACACTTGTTGAAGAGCAGTCAATCACTATTGCATAAATACATTTTCAGCCTTGATTACAATTACTATAATCCTCGGTGTTTCTGATGATAATGATTGTTTTTTATCGTAAAAATAGAAATACTTGAATTTGGAAGTCAGTAAGATTTCTATAGACAGACTGGCTACATTGTCCACCGTATGCAGAACGGCAGAGACTGCCTCGTCATCAATACATTAGACAGGCAGAGGGGATGCTGTTCCAATCGCGTTCCGTGGTCTGTCTCCACGCTGAAGATGGTCTGACGGGTGCCAGTGTACTACGATAGCACCAAGATTACTCTGATTGCATCCTCCACAGTTCTGTCTGGTTTGACTGAAAATGGTAGAGAGAGAGAGAGAGAGAGAGAGAGAGAGAGAGAGAGAGAGAGAGAGAGAGAGAGAGAGAGAGAGAGAGAGATGAACACAATGACGCCCACTGTTCTTTTCTTCGTGGTGTGCGAGTGTGGGGAACACAGAAATTGTGATTCCTTTCAAGGCTTTCGTCATATTGAAGTCGCCAGTGTGGTGTAGCGTGCTGTGGAATCATTATGCTCTGTCTTTGTCGCTCTTTCCTACCACCCTCACCCGCTTCTTTTCCATTTTTTTCTGTCTTACTTACACTTTCTTTCTCTTTTCACTTTCTTTCTTTCTCTTCTGTCTTTATTTTTAGGAATTTTTTGTTCAATTGAAAAGAGAGACTTTTACGAATGACTTCGAAATAACTCGTTGATAATCATATTCATGTTGACAGGAATGAGCAAGTGTGTGTGTGTGTGTGTGTGTGTGTGTGTGTGTGTGTGTGTGTGTGTGTGTGCGTGCGTGCGTGCGTGTGTGTGTGTGTGTGTGTGTGTGTGTGTGTGTGTGTGTGTGTGTGTATGAGGGGGCGCGCGCGCGTGAGCGTGTGTGTGTGTGTGTGTGTGTGTGTGTGTGTGTGTGTATCTCTCCCTCCCCCCCTCCCCCCCCGTCTCTCTCTCCCTCTCTGTGTGAGTGTGTGTGTATTTGTGAGTGTGTGGGTGTGTTATGCATTTGTGTGTACGTATGCCAGCGTGTGCACGCACGTATTCAGCATATTCTGTGTGTGACCTCCACTCTGATCGTTTGCTGAACATCTAAATGTTACGAGTTTGCATCGAGATGATGTCTCAGGTTCACATCGAGGGAACAACAAGCGGCAATATAAAGCCATTCATAAACATTGCCCCTCTATAAAACTGGCTGGGGAAGAAATGGAACCGAAGGACCCACCTTTCCCGATGAGTTTTACGTTGATGTCGGACACTGTTTACCTTTGGATGATTTAGTCGTATGTAACATCATAACACAAGATCTTTGATGCTTTTCAGTAGGCTGTTTGTGTAATCTAGCTACATACATTTGGAGGGGAAATAATCACGCCAGTTGTTCGAGTCCCATTTTTCATTTATCTATTTATTCATTCATTTATTTATTTATTTATCTAGTTATTTATGTATTTATTTATATATTTATCTGTGTACTCATTTCTTATTCATCTATCTATTTACTTATTTATTCATTTATTTATTCATTTTGCGGTTTGTTCTGTGTGTTGTACCTGTTGCTGGTACTGTTACAGTTTTCCATCCTCACCTTCTTCCCGTCCCCCAACTCCTCCCCCAATCCCTCCCGTCTGCTCAAGTCTTGGGTCCATCTTGATGCCGATATAGCACAGTTGGGACTTAGATCCTGGTGATTCTGGGGTTACAGGTTTGAATCTCTGCTGGCAAAGGGATATTTTTTTCCCCTGAGAATTGAACTTTATTACAACTCCATTTTAATTAATTAAGCGGAAAAGTCCATTACACGAAACTATAAACCAGGGTTCCGTGTAAGCACGCTCCCATAACATCTTGCACACACCACCAGATTTCCAAAGAGAAGGCCAATTTGGCTGCTGTCTGAATGACACATACACAAACGATGCATCCTCCGTGGTTAAAAAACATCGAAGGAACTAGTATAAAAAGGAAAGAAAGTGAGCGACTTACTGAGATGGGGAAAAGAATGCGCCAGAAGGTAGCCGCGCAATCGGCACTATACAGGTAACCAGTCAGTTGTGTAAAAGAAAATGTGGATTGTACAGCGCTTAAAGTTTGATCTCTCTAACCAAGGATGCGCGCTACATAATTAATACCCTAATAATGATATTCTTTTCTTTTTTTCTTCTTCTTATCCTCTTCTTTCCATTTTCCTCACCCTTCTACTGCTGTAACTACTATCAGCGGTACGATTACTAGTGTTCGCATTACTTCTGTGATTATGATATGTATTATGTTGATAATGACACTTCATGTATTGTTTGTGATACGATTCTGTCCTATTGAGGACAACATTTTTGTCGATTTTGGAAATGCTCGTGTTGATTATGATTCTACTGGTTGATTTGGATGTTGCTTGTTATTTATCATATGATTTCTGCTGACTGCCATATTGTGTAATTTGAATATGCTGTACTCAACATTACCATCATACAAGTTTATACCCCAACATTAGATAACGAAAACAGTCAAGTTAAGAAATTTTACGACCAACTACAGACGATTCTTGACCAGCCCTTTCAGACAAACAAATTAATACTGATCGCAGTTAGAAAGCATGCAACAAATACTGAACAAGCACCAGAGGACAATTCTATATTACAGAGACATGAGACAGGGGACCCAGAACTCCGGAATTTGCTAACTACAACACATTCCTGCTGGCAAACATGTATGGTGTCCACAAACATGCAGAAGAAGGACATAGCACAGCACAGCAAACATCACTACCAAATTGGCTGGATGAAGAAATGCGTCCGTTCCTGTTTGATGCATACATGGTTGTGACGATCACAAAGACCAGAAGCTTTTCAGAAGCAGACATTGGAAGCAATGACAATTTTGTTATGATAACTTCCACCTCTGCTTAAAAAATCAACAAAGAGAACACGAGACTCAGGTTTGACCTTAAAACACTGAAGGATCCTGACGCTACCAAAGCACTCCAGACGACGATAGGGGGAAATTCCACACACTGACTGTCCTTTGTGACAAGAAAGCAAGTGTTAACAAAATTGGCTGCGACATTCAATACAGCGATGATAGAAATCACATATAGGATTCTTGGCAGGTGCTGTCAAATAAATGAGGCCTGCGTTACTGCTAAGATCGTTGACACAAGTGAGAAAAAGAGCGCTGAAGGGTGGACAGCACTCGGGAGAACGCTCAGAGAAGCACAGTGTGACGAATGCCAAAATGCAGAGGAAGAAATGGAAAACCCAAACGGCTGCTGCTGTTGACAAAGTACACAAAAAGTCACTGTGATCGATGCGATCGAAAAAAAGAAAAGCATGACGAAACCCATGGACGACTAGACAGGTGTCCAGTGCAGAAACATAATTGGCGACCTTTAAAAAAAAAAGCTCACCAGGCAGCGAAACCAGAGTTAAATACTAGCAAATAAGGACGAGTCTCCACCATCCAAGACAGGTCAGGGAATTGTCTGAATGACAGGCGAGATAGGTTTATTTGTTGGACCTTGTTCTGTGCACAAATGTGTAATTGTAAACCCGATGGAGATGTAGACATGCCGAACTGTCCCTCTCTCCCTCTCTCTCCTCTCTCTCTCTCTCTCTCTCTATATATATATATATATATATGTGTGTGTGTGTGTGTGTGTGTGTGTGTGTGTGTGTGTGTGTGTGCGTGTGTGTGTGCGTGCGTGCGTGCGTGCGTGCGTGCGTGCGTGCGTGCGTGTGTGTGTGTGTGTGTGTGTGTGTGTGTGTGTGTGTGTGTGTGTGTGTGTGTGTGTGTGTTCCTATCAAGAAA
>CM065714.1:70189092-70194092 GCA_033310375.1 Conus canariensis | reverse complement strand
CTGCTCCCTGTGTAGACTGCCAGTGCTAAAGCTGTAATAAAAGGGTCGGTCTTCTGTATGACTGCATGTGAAAGAGGCGGAATAAGCCTCGTGAGGGTCAAGAGGTTACTAAAGATAAGACAACCGCCACAAAAAGAAGCAAAAAGTTTTTTTTTTTTAAGTGAATGAGGAGGAGGAGGGAAAGGAAGAAAATGAGAGAACTTCCGATTTCAGCGAAACAAGTCTTAAATTTTTTAGATAACCTGCACAGTCGCTCTTTCTTCGATGTTAGTTTCAGTTCCAAAGTGGAATGACTGCGATTGGTCGTTCAACTTTTTGTGTGTTTCATTTTTTTTTTTTTTACAGACATCACCTGTCAAGAAAGTTCTCTTTCGGGCAGCAGTTACTACTGGCCTCAGGAAGCCCCAGGGCCCACGATGAGCCTCCCTCCCCACTACCCCCTCCAACACCTCCACCCTGAATTTCACTCCCACCCCCACCACCATCCCCGTCCCCATGACGACCACTCACACCACCAACATCATCATCACGCCACCCCCTCTCCCGAGCACCACTTCCGCCAGAACCCGGAAGTGGTGATGGTGACGTCACGCTGCTCCACCTTCATGCTGACCACGGCCGCCCTGTTCTCAGGGGCCGTCACTCTGGTGACTCTGGCCCTGGCGGTGGGAACGGACTACTGGCTGTTCATGAGCGAGCCCTATCGTGTGCCCGCGGACGACCTGGCCAAGTTCAACCTGACTGGGCACGTGGAGACTAAGGTCATGGTCTACCTGAGGTCAGGATTGTGGAGCGTGTGCACTATCAACCTGAGGGAAGGCAACCGTGAGTCTTTCTTGTTTTTGTTTCTGTTTTGGATGGATGGGTGGATAGATGAATTGAGGTACAGATCAATATATACACAGATGGGTTGATGGGTGGACATGGTGTTTGCAAATTGCCAGTAGATCACGTGTTACCATCAATTTGAAAGAAAAAGAGAGTTGTGAATGCTTATCGTAGTATGTTGATGGGCTTCTTGTTCTTGATCTTCTTCTTCTTCTTCTTCTTCTTCTCTTCTTCTTCTTCTTCTTCTTCTTCTTCTTCTTTCTTCTTTCTTTCTTACTTTCTTCCGTTCTTTCTTTTTTTCTTTCTTTCTTCTCGTTGTTGCTTTTGTTGTTGCTGCTGCTGTTGATATTGTTGTTCTTATAGATAATTGGTGCTGCCTCCTCCTCCTCCTCCTCCTTTCTTCCTTTCTTTTTTATTTTCCCGTTGTTGTTGTTGTTGCTGCTGTTGTTGCTGTTGCAGCTGCTGCTGCCGCTGCTGTTGTTCATGTTGTTATTCTTGTAGATGGTTAGCATATTCTTCTTCTTCTTCTTCTTCTTCTTCTTCTTCTTCTTCTTCTTCTTCTTCTTCTTCTTCTTCTCTCTCTTCTCCTCCTCCTCCTCCTCCTCCTCCTCCTCCTCCTCCGTGAAGAGACTCTCGGGCGCTGCACTGAAGAAGAGTTCACCAAATTTCCTCAGCTCTGTCGATTGTTTGAATGGGTTCAAGACACCACCATTTTACAAAAGGTGTGACGTGAATGCTGTACTGCTATGTTATGTAGGTAGTTGGTGGATATTTTGATAGATGGATGGGCTGATGGATGGGTGGATGATGGATTGTATAAATGAATTAATGAATTGATGGATTGGCGAATGGATGGGCGGATTGTCTTGGGTGGTCGGATGGATGGGTCGGTAGGTGAATGGGTTAATCGATGGACAGGATGGTGGGGTAAATGAGTGTATGGGTGCATGGATATTAAGCAGGGTGGATAGGTGGGTGTCCTGTGGACAGATGGATGGGTGTATGGAAAATGGGTGGGTGGGTGGACGGATGAGTGAGTGGATGGATAGATGAATGGGATGATATATGTTGGTTGGATGGAAATATGGATAGGTAGCTGGGTTGGTGGATGGACGACCTGTAGGTAAATGAATAGATCAAGGATGGACACATTGGTGGATGGGGGATGTTGTGGATGGGTAGATGGACACTGTACACAGCGGAAGGCGACAGCATATGGTATTTACTATGCACATTTGTTATGAATGCTTGTGTGTATGGATGAATGAACAGACTAATGGAGAAATGTCTGGGTGGTTTAGGATGGATTGTAGATACGGACACTATACGGCAGAAGGCCACAGCGTTTGGGGTTTACTCTACGACTGTGTTACAACTGGTCGTGTGTATGGATGACTGAACAGAATAATAGCGATATGGATGGATGGTTCAGGACAGATGGTGGACAATGGATGGAGGAATGATAAGATGACAGAAGCACGATGTATGAATTGTGGACGATGGGTGGATAAAAGACAGATGGATGACGGACGGACAATGAACAGATTGTGAATAATAGACGGATGTTTGGTGAACCGTGGAAGGATGCTGGAGGAGGGAATGGATGGCGAGGTGGTGGATTGATGGTGGTGAGTAGATAGACGGGAGAAGGCAGGCGGATGATAGAAAATGTACGAGTGACGTGAAGGTGTGTGTAGGGGAAGGATGGTTGTTTTATGGTTAACGTTTAACACATGAGAAGCAAACCATCTCGTTTTAGTCTGCTGAGCTCTCCCAAACTGCATCTCACGCTATCTTGATCATAGTTTAAGTCTTGTGTCAGGAGGGAGGATATGTGTCTTTAACGGAATGGACTGCCGCTACTTCGGCAGCTACAGGACGAATATGGGGGTCGATGTCTATGGGATGATCTCAGTATACCGCGTGAGGATGATGCTGATGAAGGGGCACGGAAAGTGAGACAGCCGAAGGAAAAAAAATGAAGAAAAAGAAAGGAAAAGGAAAGACCAAAACAAAGACAAGAACAACGCTGATCATTATTTCTGTGATTTGTCATCTCTGCTGAGAATCTGTTTTCACCTGTGGCCATTGCTTGCTTGTGTGTCAGCAGTATCACATATTCTAACTATTGTAACAATTTTGATGAAACTTCGTGGGAAAAAAAACCGGGCTGTAGTCTCATGGACAAAGTCATTAATTTTTAGTACAGATTCAAAACAATTGACTAATCCGAGATCGGCGCAGCAAGATGACAGTAAAATTTCCGCTAAATCATAATTCATAATGGCTCTGAAATTATGAATTGTTATGAAGTAGTGCAACATTTGTAGTGAAATTAACACTCGACATTTTGTATTTTCTTCATTGTATTTTCTTCATTCTATTTACAATATAGTGCATGGGAAGTAACTCTTTCATTCTGTAACGACTGTACTTCCTGCTGATGTCCGACTGTTACCTATCCTGCTGATGTACCGACTGTTACCTATCCTGCTGATGTACCGACTGTTACCTATCCTGCTGATGTACCGCTGTACTATCCTGCTGATACGACTGTTACCTATCCTGGTGATGTACCGAATGTTACCTATCCTGGTGATAAAGCAGTTTTCTGTTCAGTCCTGAACTGACTCAAATGGCTGAGCTATAATTCATACAACCTTGGTAGAGGTTTGCGCTGTCCCAAGTGCCCATTGTTATCTGTCTTCAGTGGCAAGTGCCCATTGTTATCTGTCTTCAATGGCTTTTGTGTTAGCAGTCCCCGAACTATGACGCATTCATCGGTGTATTTTAGGTATCCTCTTTTATTTGTGTTCATGATAAAGCCGTTCAGAGCATTGAAGCTTCTTTCAATGTTTCTTATTATCTCCTTTCTATTTTGGGTGTAATCGCCGGCGTCTTGCTTCACCATGGTTTTCATCGGGTCAGTCCAGACTTTTTTTTTTTTTTTTACTGTCCTCACTGTACCTTTAAACCTTTCCTACCTGTACAAGATATTTTCGGACTTCCACCAGCCTCCTTTCCCCTTTCCCCCTTCCCTAACATCGTCTCATCGATCGACAGTACATCGGTTTACTGGACAGAAAATGACGTTCAAAAGATGCCAGCACTGACTGAACTCGCACGCGTACGGCCGCCTACGACATAGCATCATCATCCTACTCCTCTCTCTCTCTCTCTTCTCCTGCCCCTTCTCCTGTCTCCTTCTCCTTCGATTAAACCTGCAACGACCAATCAGATCCAGAAAGCACCTAGTAACTTAAAGGAATGATGCGTCAAGGTGCGACTGATGAGACGCATTACACAATGCCGCCCATAAACCGGCCTCCCAAACAGGAGACGATGTTCGCGTGACGGCACTGAGATCAATGGCGATGCAATCTCCTGTTTTCCTTTTAGAACTACTCCTAATATACCTTTTTTTTTTCTTTCTCAAACGCGAGAAGTAGGCGTGTGCCTGTGTATTGCAACAGAGCACATGTGAGACACTAAACATGTCTGACGATGTGTCAAACAGCAAGTGAGACCGGTGTAGCCTACGGTAGTCATCCCACTCGTGAAATTACTCCCGGGCGGGTGAAAAATGGTACGTGCCAAACTCACCCCCCTACGGAGATAATCCAGACCGACCTTCCCTTTGTTCTAAATTAACTCCCTTTCTTCCAAATTCTCAAAGCGTACCGAACGACAAAATCTATCAATCAAAGCACATTCCACCCGAATTTTGGGAGGGGATAAGGGGGCGGGGGGGGGGGGGGGGGGGAGGTTCTGAACTTAAGCTGGAACCACTCACCATCCTGTTCGACGTTCCAACACCACTCCCTGGTAAGTGATTTGAGGAATGATCCAGAGACACGCTGTGAAGCGAAAAATATAGGCACGTCATGTCCAAACTCACCTTCTTTATGTGAAAGGAGGTGGAAATGGGCATTTGCCTATATTCATCTCAGAGGACTAGGTCCCACATCACTTACTAGGGAGTGGTTTTATAACAAGAAGCGAAGTATTTCTGGCTCAGCCCAGAACCATCCTACTCTCCCTCTCAAATTCAGGTGCAGCGTACTTTGGTTGATATGTTTCGTTGTATGGAACGATACGAGAATTTAAAGGAATGATTTTGGACCAAAGGTGGAGGTGGGTCTGGATTTACCTCCCTTGGGTTAAATCTTGAC
>CM065714.1:70179092-70181592 GCA_033310375.1 Conus canariensis | reverse complement strand
GCCGCAGCAGTTCCCGCTCGTTGGGTAGAGCAATACAAGTGTCTGCAGAAGTCCCCCGATCTTCTTGTGCACAAACACCACACTGGCATTCCAGTTTCCCTGAATCATAGCCATAACTCTGTCGATAGCGCCATGGAATGTAGAATTCCTCCACTTTATCAACACACACTGAACGTTGTTCCTGGAGGGCAGATGGATATAAACCTGCTTGATATCGGGCGGCACCCAAATACAGCGTTCTGCACGTTCGTCACCAGCATGTTTGTCAAGTCCTCTACAGTAGTAAAGTACACACCCACCCTCTGCTAGATGTCCTCCGATAATTTTCTGCGTCACTTAACAGAGGACTCTGATATGGGCGCAAGAAATAAAGAATGAACAAAGAAAATGGTGTGGATGCATCCGATGGTGCCAGTGGAATCCAGAGACTTACTGACCTCAACTGCCAAACCAGCCTGCAGGGAGCAGTCCCGCACCACCCTTGGAAATCTGTGCTGTGTTGACGTAGGGTGCAGACACGCACAGACCATTCCATTAAGACATCAAGGGACGTAACCTCCTCGGCAAATCCTTTGGTTGAATGGCCATTGGACGTGACACAACAGATCCCTCAGGAAAGAGTCCCTGTGGGTGCATCAGCCCGTATTTTGTGACTGCAGAGCCCACAGGCAAAAGACGCTACCACGTAGCAAACTGCTGTACGCATCCCACAGCCC
Organism: Conus canariensis; assembly: GCA_033310375.1. NCBI lineage: Eukaryota > Metazoa > Mollusca > Gastropoda > Neogastropoda > Conidae > Conus > Conus canariensis. The sequence goes on along the minus strand of CM065714.1, from coordinate 70,180,876 downwards.
CATGCGTTGTTGTTTAGCGAACAGGTCAAACTAGTACAACTCCAGACACTGCTAAGCTTACGCCGCACGGTCTTACGTGCCTTTTGATCAGAATCCCGAGCTGTAGTCTTTCCTGCTGTCAACAGGACTTCCCCTGTAGTCAGTGGATTTCTCATCATCGTCACCGGGGCCTTTCCCCAGAGTCGGCCAAAAGGCAGACAGACGACTACAATGCATGACGTGTACATCTCTTACTCATACATAAGGTCTTACCATTTTCTTGCTTGAGCGAGTGTTCTCTAGGTGGCTGACATTCTGTGATCCCCTCCGCGAATTTTTTCCACCAGAAACACACACACACACACACACACACACACACACACACACACACACACACACACACACACACACACACACACACGCACGCACGCACGCACGCACGCACGCACGCACACACACATATAATATAATATATATATATATATATATATATATATATATATATATATATATATATATATTGCTCCTCCTTGATTTGCAATGGAAAGAGCAACCTTACTGACCCTGGCGCCGAGATACGGTATAAATACTAGTGATGTTCGCATCTCTATGCAGTGTATCCTTGGCGGCGCCATCCTTCACCAAGTTTGAGCACGGCCAAATCCTCCGTCAAAATAAAGCATTTTGTTCATTAACACGTGGCCGTTATAGTTCAATAGAACACTTTAACGCTCTGGCCGGCAACGTCATCTTAGATGAATTCAACGCTCCGGCGCTCTATCAGCACCACTATGTCATGTGATTTAGTCTGCCTGCGGTGCCTAGAGCCAGCACATGAGAGATACAGGAGATGACAGGGGACCAGTGATGCCCGTCTACCCAATCAGGTAAGGCACAGCATGCAGACAGTAAACACATTTCCTCTATCCAGAGCTCCCAAACCTACATGAAGTAGGACAGCTCACAGTTCAGATTTTCTACGCATGGTCCTTGGTAACATAATCATTCGCATTTTTGCTCAGACTGGTTCACTCTTATGTTGAGTTTCTGACATACATCGAAACATACGTCTTCCCTCAAGCGTTCAAAAACGTATATTAGTTCATGTGTCTGTGTGTGTGTGTGTGTGTGGGGGGGGGGGGGGGGGTCAAACAAAATTACTTTTTTTTCACCCCCTCCAAACTGCATTCCGACATGAACACTCTTGCCATACAGCGTCATCACTAAGGTGTGACTCAAAGCAGGTAAGTATCAACTGTTCACACACGAGAAGATTGCTTTCCTTGACTTCAAAAGGTCATTCTTTGCGTGTTGAAGATTTTCATTTTTTCACAGCTACATTATTCCATTCACAGTTGATTGAGAGAAGCCAGTGTATGTTTTATTACGGGAAACGATCACAGACTCGGTCGCAGTCCATCTAGGTATGGCATTACGTTTTACCCTTTCCTGTATCTGCATAAATTATTCACCATTATCATACAATACATTTCGTTTATAAAGAATTTACCTCCACTTAACATATTGTGTCTCCATCTCCTCCCTCCCTCCACCCCCTCCTTCCTGTCTGTCTGTCAGGCTCTCTCTCTCTCTCTCTCTCTCTCTCTCTCTCTCTCTCTCTGTCAGCTACTCTCCTCCCCTCTCCCCCCTCTCCCAACCTCTCTCAATCCCTTTCTGTTTAGCTTTTCTGGCATGTAAATGGTAACACAAAAATCAGATCCTATGCCATCAGCAAAATAACTAATTTTAGTAAGTATGAAAATAGATGCTTAATATTGCATGTGTTACTTTTCATGAAGATAGTA
>CM065714.1:70154092-70171592 GCA_033310375.1 Conus canariensis | reverse complement strand
TCCTAGGAGGCGTCAAGACATGTCTGTGTGGTGCATGCAGCCCTGATGATGGTCCAGTCTGTTCTTTAGCTCTGTCCACATATCCTGCCTTGTAACAACAATGCAGCTATCGGGAAAAATGTTACGTTTTTCATCCTGAGTAGTTTCCGTGCAGATTGTTACATAGTGGTATTTTGATTTATAAATTCGAATAAAATCACCATTGTTTCATGTTTGGTCGAGACTGCTGCTTTATGCAGGTTTATCGACCGGGTGGAATATTGAATCTAAAAGAACACGTACATTTTCACACCATTTGGTTTTGTTTTTCATTCTGCTTCACAGACTCGAAAAGTAAAAAAGAAAGGATGCACGTCTGCCTCACATAATCCATGGTAGCATCAATAGCCTTGGGGAAAACCAAAACAAAACAAAAACAAAATTAATCAGACATGACCATCCCAAACGAGTCATAAGCTCACAGTCTCCAGCGACGAGTTTTCTGTTCTGCAAGTGAACTGCTGCCGAAGAACTGAAGTAGATTGTAATTGTTCATTACTCACCAAAAGCGGAACATTGAAGTCTCAATTTTCCAGTGAGGTTTGTTCTTATCTATCAATGTAGCGTGAAGAAAACAACAGTCAGCACGGAAAACGTGTAATCAGTGGTGCACTGTATGTACAGAAACGCAAAATAAATGACAATTCGGCAATATCCGCGAAAATGTAAACGATGTAGTAGTGTAGACGAAAAAATACAGCGTTGTGTTGTATCAATGCCCCCTCCTCTTTCATAATCAGAAGTCAATCTGACCCGCAGCACAGTCGAGGACTTTTTTTTTTTTTTTTTTTTTTTCCCTCATACATTTTATTCAAGTAACAGAAGAGAACATATGCGCAGAAAGAGGACAGTGCGCAGAGATTTTCATACGTACATTAAACTGATGATACCTGAATATTTCTTACTACTGTGAAAAGTGGAACAAAAGATAATTGTAAAGTACACTTACACACAGACACATATGAATATATCTATCTATACATGTACTCATATTCATATATAAATATACACTCACACACATAACACACACACACACACACACACACACACACACACACACACACACGCACACACACACACACACACACACCACACATATTACATTGTACAGAATGAGACTGAGCTTTGAACAATGCATCATGAAACAAACTGATCTAACCTGGTATTACCATAATTGCACTCATTAAGAAAAAAAAAAAAAAAAATAAATAAAATAAAATAAAAACAAAAAATAAAAATAATGCACGCTCGGAGTGACATATTTGTATACAAGCAAACATCCTTACATCATTATCTTTCACTGTACATCATCAAGAATACACTGATAAGGGTACCACTTTTTAAAGAAATCTGCAAGCTTCATTTCTTTTGAAAAGATGTATTTTTCAACCATATAATTGTGTTTCAAATCTTTCAGAAAGTGTATTACATTTGGTTTGATCTTAGTTATCCTGCATTTGTAAATAAAGTATTTTGCTAATAGATTAATCTGATCAAAAGTGTCGTCTGTTTTTGTTTGGTCATCATTCCCAAACAAAACAAGTTCTACGTTGAATTTTAACTGAAGACATTGTTCGCACTTCTCTCTTTAAATCTTCTCCAGGTCCCTCCAAAAACATTGTGAAACATCACAGAACCATAAATAATGTCTGGCTGAATCTTTCTCCTTTCTACAAAAAGTGCATTTGTCACAATTTGTAATTCTCATTTTCTTCAAAATATTGTTGTTAACTAAAATATTATAACACAATTTAATTTGGAACCACCTTAATCTGATTTCCTTTATTTGTTTTATTTGTTTTAGTGTTCTATCCCAGTCCACATATATATTTAGTGTTTGCTCCCACTTTGCAAAAGCATTTATATCATATATAACGATTGGCTCTAGTAAGACATCATAGAAAGTTTTTGAACCTTTTTTAGCATTTGCTATTATTTTTTGTGCGTTTGTTCTTTCATTGCATTTGCTATCTTTTATTTTGATATTATTTGCAGCAAGGAAGCTTTTAACTGATTGAACACAACTCATGTGTTCTAAATAGTTTACACTGATAGTATACTTTTCGCAGAAAGCTTTATAGCTTAAAAAGCATCCCTTTTCATCAACCACATCTCTTACTAGGAATATGCTTTTGTGTGTCCATTTTCTAAAGAAAAAAGTACTATTATCAATTCTAAACTTGTCGTTATCAAACAAAGGTTCTGCTAGTACTTCTTGTGCTTCTTTTACAGACACGTGTTTACAGAAATTCGCATAAGCTGTGAACACATCCTTCCAAAACTTGTTACAATTATTTTTAAGTAATCTCAAATGCCCACACTGTTCCAATGATTCTATCTCAGGGCAATCCGTAAACAGTATTTTTTTCCATTTGGATGTTCCTGTGAGGATCTTTTTCATCCATGTCATTTTTAGGGCCTGTATAAACACTTGTATTTCGGGAACACCTAGGCCACCATTTTCAGTGTGATGAACTGAATATTTTCTTTTTATCTTATCTGGTTTATTATCCCATATGAATTTGAAACACAAGTTTTGTAGCTGTGTTATTATCTTTTCTGGAGGGTTTGGGAGGAGAATCCATAAGTAAATAAGTTTTGAGAGTATGAGAGACTTAAGTACAGCAATTCTACCAAGGGGTGTGCAAATTCGTTTGGACCAAATTTTAAATAGATTTTTCACTTCTACTAATTTGTCCATTGTATTAATTTCAGTCATTTTCGACAAGTCATTCATGAACCATATACCTAAGAGTTTATATTTGGGGGGATTCCATTTCATATTTTTTTCTTTTAAGTATTTGTTCTCTGAATATTTCTTTTGACCTAGCCACACATTAACAGTTTTTCCATAATGAAGTTTTAGTCCTGCAATTTCTTCAAACTCCTCAAGAGTTCTGAACAGATTTTTATATGATTCCCTATCTCCGTTCAGTGTAAATGACGTGTCATCTGCGAATTGATTTATTTTAAAAATAGAGTCATGGATAGTAATACCTTTTATACTTTTATCTTCTCTTATTTTGTGAGCTAGAATTTCTGAACACAAACAAAAAGGTAGGGTGAAATAGGGTCTCCTTGACGACATCCTCTCTGTACTTCAAAGCTTCCAGATACATGTCCGTTTACCGTGATATACGATTTTATATTTTTATAAAATGTGGTTATCCATTTACATATATCATCGCCAAAACCAAAAACATTCAGGACTTCATTCATGTATTTCCAATTTATTGAATCGAACGCTTTCTCGAAGTCTATTGACACTAATAAACCTGGAAGGTTATTTTTTTCTAAGTAATATATGATGTCGTATACTGTTCTTAAAGTGTCTCCTATATACCTTCCTGTAATAAAACCTGTCTGATCTTCTTTTATCAATTTATGTAGGGTGTACTTTATTCGGTTGGCTATACATGTTGATCCTATTTTATACGACACATTTAATAATGATATAGGTCTCCAATTTTGTAAATATTCTTTTGGCTTTTCTCCTTTTGGTAGGCAAGTAATAATTCCTTCTCTCTGAGTAATGGACAGCTCTCCTTTTGTAAAACCTTCATTTAAAGATCGAACTACAAAGTCTCCTATGTCCTTCCAGAAAAATTTGAAAAAATGTACTGTCATCCCATCAGTACCAGGGCTTTTGTCATTCTGCATTCCTTTCAGTGCTTCTGAAGCTTCTTGTCTAGTTATTAGTCCCTCTAGTTGTTTGGATTCAGCTTCTTCAAGCTTTGGTACATTTCCAACATATCTGCCAATGTCTATGTTTTTTGTACTTCTTTCTTTGTATAAGTTTTCATAATAGGTCTTAGTTGCATCTAATATTTCGTCTGTTTCTGTTATTATATTTCCTTGGTCTGTTACTAACTTTAACATTTGTTTGCTGACAAAATGTCGTTTCTCAAGATTGCAAAAATATTTAGATATCTTTTCCCCCTCCGATGCCCATCTTGCTTTGGATCGAATGGCGATCCCTTCCATTTTCTCCTTTCTTAACTGTATCAGTTCATCTTTTCTCTCTTGAAGTTCCCTTGGTTTACTGTTAATTAGCAAATCTGCTTCAAGTGTTTGTATTTCTGATTCCAACTTTTTTTCTTTTTCCCTTAGTTCTCTTTTTTTCTTTATACCGAAAGTTACTGTTTTTGCTCTTATTTCCATAATTAAAACATCCAAAAACAGTTGATCACTTACTGTGAACTGAATTTCATCCATCGGAATCTTGTTTATGTTTTCCCGAGAGTATGGGGACACTGCATACTGAAGTTTTATGTTTTCAATTGTTTGTTTAATTAATTCTACATAATTTTTGTCCTTTAGTAAAGCTGAGTTAAATTTCCAAAACGTTTTCTTTTTATTTTCCACTTTGGAGTTGAAGTGAATAGTTATTAGAGAATGGTCACTTCTATAGCCATAAATAATATCTACATCTTTTATCTTGTTGATGAGGCTATCAGTTAACAGGAAAAAATCTAGTCGACTCTGCTGTAAAGGGGTTGGCCTTCTCCATGTGTATTTCAGGACTTCCGGATTGAATTCTCTCCAAATATCTACAAGTTCGAGATCATTCATCATCTCAAGTACTGTTTCTTGTGCTTTTGGATTGTTTACTGTCTTGTAGTTGTAATAATCTAAGTTAGGGTTTATTACCAAATTCCAGTCCCCACCTACTATGATATTAGCGATACCCATCTCATCAATTTGTTTCTTAATTTCATCAAAGAAATCAGGAGTGTCTTTGTTAGGTCCATATATAGAAAAAACCGAGTCTGGAGGACCAAGAAGCACAGTCTTCACCTGTTTAGAGCAGTCCTGTACACCCTGAGGCCTGCGCTGTGTACGATGGTACAGACGCGCAGACACTCCATTAAGATATCAAGGATAACTGCTCTGAACAGGTAAATCAGACTACAGATGCAGCTCATAACATGTGTTACCAGCCGTATTTCATGACTGCAGACCCGGAAAAACCACCTCCAGCTCCGACACACCACAGACCCAACACCTGCCACGGACAGTAAGACGTGCACTCAACACACACTTTCGCCAACGAGTGAAGACAGTGCTTCTCTGGGTCCTCCACACCTTCGGGTTTCTTTTCTTCTTCAGAATTTTAAATTCAAATTATTATTGAACAAGATGGCTACTCCTCTTGATCAGAATATTTGACGAAAATACACATTCATAACCCCATTCAGCTCTTACTTGTCTTTCCATCTTTGTAGTGAAATGCGTATCCTGTAAGAAATATATAGAGTGTCGTTTTTGTCTAAGATGTTGAAAGACATCTCTTCTCTTTTGATAAGAACCTAGGCCCTGGCAATTCAAGGAAGAGATGATAAGACTGTTCATATTTGTAACAGAGTTTTTAACGAAAATAAATCACTGCATACAGGACAAGCATCGTAATATCTATCCATGACAAATGTTCCATCCGAACAACAACTTCCTGTTATCTTGAAAATAACTATTCACCGAATACCATTCCATTCCATCACATACAAAAGGATCAGGGTTTGAAAAGGTCACTAAAAAGGTCACAAAATGACATACCTTCACATTTCTCAAGTGCATCATGGTAACACACAAACCAAGCAAGCAATAATAAACATGTTTCACATATGAAGCCCAATGCTCAAGTTCTCTTGACAAAAGGAAATAAATACAAACATACATACAATGAATACAAATCATTCAAACAGTTTTTGAAAAAGTATTGAAACAAGGGGCACAGGCGGGGAGGGGGGGGGGGGGGGGGTGGTGGTGGTGGGGGGGGAGGGGGGGTATGGGAGGGAGGGGTTGGCTTGGGGCCAATTAAGTGTTCGAGAAGTCCACTATGCATGGGGTGGCAGTGCAGCCAAGTGTCAGTGCTGGTGAACTATTGCATTATAATTCACTGTATTTTAAACATTCTGTATATTTACAAATTAACCATCATATCTCATGGCAAAATGTGATACATACACATAAATTTATATAACACTAGGGTTGAAATTCCAAGCGGATAGCAAAGGCTGTTACCGAGTACTACATAATATTAGTCTTTCAACTACCAGTGGCCAGTACATGCCATATCTCTTTCTCTCCCTTTCCTTTCTCCTTCTCTCTCTCTCTCTCTCTCTCTCTCTCTCTCTCTCTCTCTCTCTCTCTCTCTCTTCTCTTCTTTTCCTTTCTAGACTCTACAAGATATTTTAAGTGCACAAGCATGTCAAAGTAGTTCACCGCACAATGCCAGCATGAAAGTGCATGTATCAATGTCCACATAAATGTAATATAAAAAATTTAAAAAAGCTATGATGCTTTCTGATTTTGCCAAACCTGTCAGAGAAAACCAAAACACAAGGGTATGACCCCAAATGCATAATATTCACAATGTATACAATTCTGGCTCAGACACAATCACATTCGTGACAGTCACCCTTGTAATTCAACAATATCTGATCCATCATCATATATTCAATAAGGGTCTCTGTGGCATAGTCACCATCGCAGTTTAACAACTGACCCATCATCATATGCTCAACAAGAATCCCAACTTCCATCCCATTCTGAAAACACTCGACAAAATGATTTACCCCTGAAAGAGATAAACATCAAATTCCATCACAATGCATGATAGAGACAAAAGGCATACTTCTTACTCGGGATGTAAGCAAAGGAAAGGATATTAAAGGGAGGGGTAGTGGTCCGAAAGAAAATCTTATCTGTGTTAATAATACGGCATCATCAAAAACTAGCATATATGTTTACAAATTTACCTCAGACCATGTCAGCAAGAATATTAGTTGTAAAGATCGACATAGGTAAGTAGTTCAGATCATCATAACCCCGCAATAATTATATTTTAACAACAGTCTGATCCTATCCACAGTAGCCTCTTCCACCCCCACCCCCACCCCCCTCTCTCTCTCTTTCTTTTTTTTTTTCCATTTAAGGTTAATCACCCAATGATGGTTTCCTTCTGAAATGAAGCATCACAAATAATGGCAAGAGATGATACGAGTGAACAATTCCATCAAAACAAAACGAACCAAATTAATTGTAGTCGTATTAATAGCAACACAGCAATAACTAAACAGGTTATGGTCACTCAAAAAAAAAAAAAAAAAAAAAACTACTACACCAACATACATCATCATCATAAACAATCAACATCAAGATCCCTATTGGAAAAGGAAAACAAACAACAACAACAAAAAATATGGAGGGGGTAGCAGATGGGGTGGTTGGTCAAATCATAAATAAGTAGATGGAGGGAGGTATTGGCTCAGACAGGCTATGGAATCAGAAAAAAAGGTCATGAGTTGTCACAGAATACCACTTACTTACAGAAGAGAGTCTAGGGTCAATATAATAGCCTTTATGCACTTGATATGTCCAGTGTCCCACATTTCTCATTCATCAACTACACACCATGATCCATGTCTTCACTAGTATTTTGTCCCACCATCACCCGGCGGAAAGCCGGGTCAACGTTAGTATGTATGTCTAGTTTCAGTGTTCGTCCATTTTTCAATTTAGCAAATATCCTACCATTGGATGTCCAGGCACTAGAACATGCAGAGTGTTGCACCGCATCACGATAAATTTTATAATTTGCTGCCGTCAAGTCCTCCCCGATCACAATCCCCTTATTTTTTAGATTTAGACGATTTGCTAGGATTTTGTCTCTTTTTCTTCTATTGAAAAACCTCACGATGATCGGTCTGGGTTTGGAGCTGCTTGGCTGGCCGGTTCGATGGGCTATTTCGATATCGTTCTCCATGGTCGGCACTTGCACTTTCTGATTGAAAATATTGACACATTTTTTTACGCAGTCTTCTGCTGTCTCTCCTGTTGCTTCTGGAACACGATAGAGACGAATATTCCATCTTCTAGTATACTGCTCTAAATCGTTGTTTGCTCTCTGCACGGTTCGCACATTATTTTCCTGAGTCTTCAGCGCATCTTTCAGTATTTCACCTTCTCTTTTTAGGACATTTACTTCTTGTTGCAGTTTTTCATTTTTTGTTTCGCAGTCAAAAAGTTTGCCCTCGAGTTTTTCGAGCTTTTCGGAAAAAGTTTTAGTCATTAGTTGCATTTCCGATTTCACAGCTAATATGTCTTCCTTCGTAGCAAGATTTCCAATTCTCTCGTTAACGGTTTCTTCCCTTTTACTTAACTCTTCGAGTTTTGTGCTGATCGCGTTGAACATTTCCTGCACCTCCATGTCGCTTTCTTCTTGCAGTTTCAGGTCGACGTGTGTTTTTTTAGGTGTGCAATGATGAGAAATGTCCAGATCACTTTCCGATGACGTAGACGATCTCGTTCTTTTCAAATTAGTAAAAAAGTTCTTGATGTTGCTACTCATCACTTAAAGGCAGTTTTCCACAAAACTACATCGGCTTAATTTCATTCTGTTTGTTTTCACAGTCCTCGACGAAGCCTTCTCCCGCAAGCAGCCATGATGCACAGTTCACAACAGCGGATGTATTTTTTACATTTCTAAGTTCACATTTTTTGCACTGCTCACCGCCAAATTATGAGTCGCATTTTCACAAAAACTACATAGTTCTGTCAAGCAGTCTCATGCGCGTCTGATGCAGACTAACATGGGTGACTAAAGCAGTAATTAACAATAAATTACTGAAAAGACGACTGGAGCACAAAAGGTGCGTGTCGACCTCGAACCCGACCGGAAACGGAAGTCCAGTCGAGGACTTTTGGCTCGGTGGAAGATCTGCATGTTTTGCCAGCCAGCTCGATCAGAGTCATCCATGTTCGACGGAGGAGACGTGTCTCTGGAGGGTTTCCAATAAACGCAAGAAACTTTGAATATAGACGTGATCTCGGCAGACTTTACACTAATGCTCACGGCTTCAAGCAGGAAGAGAGAAATACACGACCCTTGCAAGAAAGGGCAGAAAATGTTTACCATGTTGTGTGGCCGAAATTGAGGCTCATTTCTTGGACAGCTGCTCCAGATAAAAGCTTCTAAGACAAGCTGTCTCAAGATCTATCAGACCCAAAGTTCCGTTAACAGTGCCCAGGTTACATACTCTGCAAGAACGATAACTAATGCATGTTGCGAAATACGTCCATGGTTGTATGAATGTTAAAAGATAGAAACGGCATAGTATACGGTCTCTGCATATGCAGCTTCAAACGCTTCAGCCTCCAGTAGGGTGTTTTTGTGGTCTGATTTAAAGTACGGTGTCGAGTTGTCACTTCCCACCTTCTCTTCTTCAAGTCCTGGGTTATCTGAAACGTCTTTCCAGACACGTTCTGCTTCAGAAGAGGGTAGACAAAGACGTGATGTTTGGAGATCATCTGTGTGTCAGTTTGCATTCAGCTAGAGTAGCCCCGCCATTTTCATGGGACTGATGCCGCTTGTGGGCACTTCCAAATAGCGTTACCCCGTCGGTTGGCTTAACAGTTCAATCGGAGATGGAAAATGCCAAAATATGAGTGTGAAACGGTACACCGCCTGTAATATCCCGATCGTTACCCCCGCGTGCCTTCAAATCCAATATTTCAATCAGTTGATCTATTTATGTGACCATAAACTGAGAAAATTCAACTGCATTTGCAATGGAAATATCGCTTTTATCTTCCCCTGTTTTCCCCGGAAGTGGTCTGTTAATCGAATGTTTGAACCATGTCAGCAGTGGAAAAGGCGCCTGGCAGACAAATTGCATGGGTTCATGCACAATGTTTTCCATGGCCATATTGTGCATTATGGTTTTTTGTAATATCATGCATTCGGTTATTGTAATATTGCGCATTGTGTGTTGCCTGTCAAGCTGTTCTGACTCGAACATTTTTCGCTATCGCTTTGCACGAATAATGAACGTTTTCTTTCTTTCTCTTTTTTATAAGTCTCTTTTCGGAAGATGAAGTATCTTAAGATCACGACGAAAGTTGTTTTTTTTTTTAACTGTGCCACGTGAAAGACCACCTATTTCATATTCTTCAGCCGCTTTCTTTACGAACAATACACTTCACTCGTTCCTGAGCACGACTGGTCATCTAGAATGGTCCTGGTCTTTGGACTCTGGTTTTACCATGTACAAAACGACCATTTAAACGAGTAAGTGTCCCATTTAACACACCCAGTTCCCTATCTTCTTCTTCTTCCTTAACTTTATGGGAAGTCATTGGGACGCCACAGTGAACAGTTCTCCAGAACCCCCTCTGTTCTTATCGTCGTGCGCCAAAGCTGGGATCTCTGCAAACGATTTCCTTGTCCATGGCAATGCTTTCAGTCCATTACTTTCTGTCTTCCTCTTCATCTCCCTTCCTCAACAGTTCCCGGGAATACTGTTTTAGCAAGGCCATGGATTTTGTTACGTGGCTATATCAACGTAGTGTTCTTTTCTGAACTCATACCAGTAGGTCTAGCTAGGTCATAGTGTTGTCAAGCGACATAAATGTTGACTAGACTCTCTTCGGCTTTCAGCTTTGTGGAAACATGCATCTTGATAACCCTACGCCAAAATCTATTTTTGAAGCACAGGTTCCAGCATTTTGACACACATCGCACATAATAATCAAGGATAACGTCATTTCTGTTTTGTGCGTATAAAAGGCTTAATTGTAGTATAAAGTTGATGCCACAAGCGGTTGCGAAACAACATATTGATGGACAAGACCTCTGAATCAGCAACCCCACCCCCACCCCCATCCCTCCCCATTTTCAGTATGAATTGTGAACGGAGAATACTTTGGGCAGACAAAAGGTTTAAAGTTTTTGTTTCAACATCATCATCTGCACAAAACGGAAGCTTGATACTGGGTTGATACAGGAGGAGCACAGTCTCGACGACATGGGAGTAAATGCTATGGAAAGGACGACGAAAAACAAACAAACAAAACTAAATAAACAAACAAGCACCCCCTCCTTCCTTCCTTCCTGTATTGTTTTAAACTTTACTTTATTACGTCATTTCATCTTTTTGGCAAGGGAACTGGTTAGGAAATGTAAGCTGTTATGACGGTAGGGACACTATGACCTTCCTTTCACAGGGAAAATGTCTGAAAAATGTGGACATTAATTCTCCATTTTCTTTCCCATTAGCTGTCTGTTCGATAATGTCGCGACTGTATGTATAACCTCCCGTCCTTTGTCTCCGTATGTAAATGGGTTATTATTATATAAATATAGCATTATGGATCAGTGAAAAGCGTGGTTCTCCTTTGACTCCCCCAAAGGTTTCCAGACATGTGTAGTTACCGAACTTTCCTTCTTAGTCTGATGTAGGTGTGTGGTTGTGGGTGGGGAGGGGGGGGGGTAGGTGCGTGCGTGCGTTCGTGTGTGCATGCGCGCGCGCGCGCGCGCGCGGGTGCGTGTATGTGTGTGTGTGGCGCGCGCGCGCGTGTGTGTGACTTTTTGGACTTTCCTTTCACGTTTAATGTGTGCGTGTGTGCGTGCGTTTGAGCATGCTCGCGTGCGTGAGTGTGTGTATGTATGTATGTGTGTATGTATACGTGTGTGTGTGTGTGTGTGTGTGTGTGTGTGTGTGTGTGTGTGTGTGTGTGTGTGTGTGTGTGCTCTCATTTAGAGGGAATGGTAGGATCTCACGGCGTGTCGTCTTAGAGCTGTGACGGTATGTTTCAAGGACCTGGCTACATCGTTTGAAGCTGTGGCATGCTTTCCTTTGCTGTCCTTTGGCATGTTGCGTTCTGCTGTACTGTTCTGTGCTGTGTTGTGCTGTAATGGTCTGTGCTTAGGCTGTGTTGTATTTTGTTGTCTTGTTTTGTGCATCGCTGTGTTGTGCAGTGTGGTTCTGTCCTCTGTTGTGTTGTGCTTTGCTGTGTTGTGCTGTGTGTGTGTTTTTGTAGTGCTGTATGGTCCTATGCTGTGTGGTGCTGATGTGGCGCTGTGCTGTATTTTGCTGTGTTGACGAGTGCTGTGCTGTGCTGTGTTGTGTTGTGCTGTGCTGAGCTGTGTTTTGCCCTAATGTATTATTCTGTTATGTGCTTTTCGGTGTTGTGTTGTGCCATGCTATGATGTGTTTTACTATGCTGCACTATGCTATACTGTGCTGCGCTGTTATAGGTTATTCTGTGCTGCGGTCCTCTGTGTTGCGCTGTTTTGTGCTCTGCTGTGTTGTGTTAGTTTGTGCTCTGCTGTGTTGTGTTAGTTTGTGCTCTGCTGTGTTGTGTTAGTTTGTGCTCTGCTGTGTCGCGCTGTTCTACACTCTGTTGTGTCGTGCTTGCTCAGCTGTGCAGTATTGTGTTCAGCTGTGTTGTGCTGTATTGTGCTGTGTTGTATTTTGCTGCGCTTTGCTGTGCTCCGCTGTGTTGAATGATCTTCTGTTACGCTGTGCGCTACTCTCTCTCTCTCTGTGTCTCTTTCTCTCCGTGTGTGTGTGTGTGTGTGTGTGTGTGTGTGTGAGTGTGTGTGTGTGTGTGTGTGTGGTGTGTGTGTGTGTGTGTGTGTGTGTGTGTGTGTGTGTGGTGGTTTGCTATAGCATATGCTGTGGTGTACAATGCTATGCTGTGGTATCTTATTCTGTGTATCTAGCGTGTAATGTCGTAAAGTGAGCAGTTTGGTCTAGTATGGTGTAGCGTAGTGTCGCATGGTGTAGTGTAGTGTAGTGTAGTGTATGTGGTGTGGTGGTGTGGTGTGGTGTGGTGTGGTGTGGTGTGGTGTGGTGTGGTGTGGTGTGGTGTGGTGGAGTGGAGTGGAGTGGAGTGTAGTGGAGTGGAGTGTCGACGGTATAGTACAGTGCAGTGTCGTGCAGTAAAGTGTTGCGCAGCAGAATGCAGTGTTTGTAGAGCAGTGTTACGTAGCACAGTGCAGTGTAGCGGTCACAGTGTTGTGTAGCATACACTGGAATAGTGAACATAAGAGTATCGGTATGAGACAGTACAGCGCTGTATAGAATGATGCACATAGTGTACAGCAGATAATGTAATGCTTTCATATTACCGTGCAAAGTGATATGATACAACATTGTGGAGTTTCTGTATATCGTTTTGTAGGATGGTGTCCTGTAGTAGAGTAAAAAGCATTTTTGTCTGATTTATTATACTCCCAGTTCCTATAGAACAGGGAGTACTTTACAATGGGAACGAAAATAATGCCTCTCTCTCTCTCTCTCTCTCTCTCTCTCTCTGTTTGTTTGTTTGTCTGTCTGTCTTTCTGTCTGTCTGTGTGTCCGTCCGTGGTCAAAATGTGTTCCACTCGCTCCAGACAAAACTGCTGGACCGATCTTTCTGAAAATTTGTAGATATGTTAATTATGGGTCACGGATGATGCCCGGTGTTTATTTTACCAGAATAGCCGTTACTAACGACTATAAATGATGATTTTGTGATGTACAGTTTACACAACAACGGTTTAACCAGTGTAACCAGATTGTGTAAGCTCCTCGGTATTTTAGTGGTTAGTATCCCCGCCTGTCACGCGGGAGTCCGGGGTTCATTTCCCCGCCGGGGAGAGCAGCATTCATTTTTTTTTCTTTTCTCTTACATACAAAATTTCTACCACCAAAAGGGGAGAAAGTGCTATAGTGACTGATTTCTATTTTTTTTTGTTTTGGTTTTTTTTTGTGCTACTGGGAGTACGTTTATATGCTTTGTATCTTGTTTTTCTTTCTGTCTCATACCCCATGCCACCTAAGTGGCATTACCTCCACGCTGCTCATTCCATTCCCTGTCCAGAACTACAGCCTTTCTTATCACACCGTAACCCCAGTGCCAGCAATCCACAGGGGGCAGTCAACGTCAAGTCATTACGAGGCAACTCATCCAAGGAGACGTTACACTGCTACTGTGTCACTTTGGTTGGGTTCAGCGGTGCCCTGCAATTCCCTGAGTTCAGCGTGCCCCCTGCAATTCCCTGATGTTCAGTGGTGCCCTGCAATTCCCTGATGTTCAGCGGTAACCTTGCAATTCCCTGATGTTCAGCGTGCCCTGCAATTCCCTGATGTTCAGCGGTGCCTTGCAATTCCCTGATATTCAGCGGTGCCCTGCAATTCCCTGATGTTCAGCGGTGCCCTGCAATTCCCTGATGTTCAGCGGTGCCCTTCAATTCCCTGATGTTCAGCGGTGTCCCTGCAATTCCCTGATGTTCAGCGGTGCCCTGCAATTCCCTGATGTTCAGCGGTGCCCTGCAATTCCCTGATGTTCAGCGGTGCCCTGCAATTCCCTGATGTTCAGCGGTGCCCTTCAATTCCCTGATTTTCAGCGTCATCCTGCAATTCCCTGATGTTTAGCGGTGCCCTGCAATTCCCTGATGTTAAGCGGTGCCCTGCAATTCCCTGATGTTCAGTGTGCCTTGCAATTCCCTAATGTTCAGCGGTGCCCTGCAATTCCCTGATGTTCAGCGGTGCCCTGCAATTCCCTGATGTACAGTGGTGCAATTCCCTGATGTTCAGCGGTGCCCTGCAATTCCCTGATGTTCAGTGGTGCAATTCTCTGATGTTCAGCGGTGCCCTGCCATTCCCTGATGTTCAGCGGTGCCCCTTGCAATTCCCTGATGTACAGCGGTGCCCCCTGCAATTCCCTGATATTCAGTGGTGCAATTCCCTGATATTCAGTAGTGCCCTGTAATTCCCTGATGTTCAGCGGTGCCCTGCAATTCCCTGATGTCAGCGGTGCCCCTGCAATTCCCTGATGTACAGCGGTGCCATGCAATTCCCTGATGTTCAGTGGTGCCCTGCAATTCCCTGATGTACAGCGGTGCCCTGCAATTCCCTGATGTTCAGCGGTGCCCTGCAATTCCCTGATGTTCAGCGGTGCCCTGCAATTCCCTGATGTTCAGCGGTGCCCTGCAATTCCCTGATGTTAAGCGGTGCCCTGCAATTCCCTGATGTTCAGTGGTGCCCTGCAATTCCCTGATGTTCAGCGGTGTCCTGCAATTCCCTGATGTTCAGCGGTGCCCTGCAATTCCCTGATGTTCAGCGGTGCCCTGCAATTCCCTGATGTTCAGCGGTGCCCTGCAATTCCCTGATGTTCAGCGGTGCCCTGCAATTCCCTGATGTTCAGCGGTGTCCTGCAATTCCCTGATGTTTAGCGGTGCCCTGCAATTCCCTGATGTTCAGCGGTGTCCTGCAATTCCCTGATGTTCAGTGGTGCCCTGCAATTCCCTGATGTTAAGCGGTGCCCTGCAATTCCCTGATGTTCAGTGGTGCCCTGCAATTCCCTGATGTTCAGCGGTGTGCTGCAATTCCCTGATGTTAAGCGGTGCCCTGCAATTCCCTGATGTTCAGCGGTGCCCTGCAATTCCCTGATGTTCAGCGGTGCCCTGCAATTCCCTGATGTTCAGCGGTGCCCTTCAATTCCCTGATGTTCAGCGGTGTCTGCAATTCCCTGAATGTTAGCGGTGCCCTGCAATTCCCTGATGTTCAGCGGTGCCTGCAATTCCCTGATGTTCATGGTGCCCTGCAATTCCCTGATGTTCAGCGGTGCCTGCAATTCCCTGATGTTCAGCGTGCCCTGCAATTCCCCGATGTTCAGCGGTGCCAGTTCTCATTTAACTTAGGCAGAGCATCACCCACTGACCCTGCTACAGACAACAATAACTACTTAGTCGCGGAGCCAGCATGAATGAGCATCCTCTTTCCGGAGGGCGCCGCCATGTCCCTACAAACGAGTCCCCATGAACTGAGCGACACTGGTGACCTGGATATGAACGCACCGAGGGCATAGACGTGGAGAGGAAATCGAAATTTAGGTCACTATGGAAGAGAGAGAGAGAGAGAGAGAGGAGAGAGAGAGAGAGAGAGAGAGAGAGAGAGAGAGAGAGAGATCTGAATAATAAGGAAAAACACAACGCCTAACTTTCCATCCCTGTAACCGCCCCCCCCCCCCCCCTCTTTCTCCATGATCTCCCTTTCTTGCTCCTACTCTCTCCCACCTCCCTTTGAACCCCCGAACAAGGAAAAACAAAAAGGAAAATGTCAAAAGCATCAAAGCCTTGGCAAACTTACTTTCCCTTCACAAGTCAGCTGGGAGTCTGGCGTGGAGTTCAGAAGACCCAAGCAACTATCATACTGGCTGTTACAACTGTACAGACCAGACGAGATAAGACCATCTCAGGAGACCATTCAACGGTTTTTTTTTTTTTTTTTTTAATTTCTTTCCCTCTTCCCTTTACTCTTTATTCGCTCAGCACAGTTCTCGGTTGCTGTCTTTCTCATCTGTTTGCTTTGTCTTTCTGTCTCTGTATTGCCTCTGTTTCTCCCTGTCCCCCCCCCCCCCCCCCCCCCCCTCCCTTCTCAGACAGAAGATTGTATTTTTCAAGTAAAATATAGCAGTATGTCCCCTTCAAAATGTCTTACCAAACCTTGACTTTTTCTCTTTTTCTCTGCATGGACTGACTGTTCACGTTTCTTTGCAGTTATCCCTAAATGTTCAGGTCTTTTATGCTGGCTTTGACTACTGCTGCATATCTCATGGACGTTTTTTTTTATTTTTAGTAACATATGCATTTTCCAGTCCTTGATCCTTTGCCTTAGATTTACTTGATTGCTGCAAGCTTTATGGATGTGTGACACTGACATCAGAACTGCCTACGTCTACACATTTTCACTCGGTTATAACATGTGTATCATATAGAGACAACAGCGTCTGGACTTTGGGTACAGTCACATCTTCGATCTCAGTCTTATTCGTATAGGAACTAGGAACGGTTCAATGTCTGAGCATTGCATTTACAAATTCATACAAGTAGGTGTTTTTTTTTCTTCTTAACACCGAGTTGAAGGTGATTCCTGTAGACATTTATTTATACGAAAAAGCACATACACTTGCACACATACATACACGCGAGCGGGCGCACACGTGCCAACACACACGCACACACAAACACACACACACGTACACACACACACACGTACACACACACACACACACACACACACACACACACACACACACACACACACACACAACACACACACACACACACACACACACACACACACACAAGCAATTGCATTTCAATGTTCCCTTCTGATATGACACATGAACGATCAGTGCAAAATTACTCCGCAATTTTTCAACCACAGACACAACAAATACATATATCCCCATTCAATTACAGAAAGGTCTTTCAGACTTGAAAACCCTGATTAGCACCTATTAGAGCAGAGGTTTTCTATAAATAGAAAGAAGTAAGAGTAAGATGATACATAAATATCACTTGCAAGGGAACAAATGTCATTGATATTAAGGGATCTAGACGTATTGTCTTTCAAAACATTTTATTGTATTGTGCACTACCATTTTGTGAATTTCTGCTGCTATTTGACTTAGATTTAGACTTAGATGCTCCCGTGTCTTGCGACGCATGAGGCAGTCAAGGTGTTCCACCGTGCACGGTCCTCAGCCAGTTTGCTAGTGTCACTCCATCCTCTGTCAACAAGTCCGAGGTCTCTCTGCTGTTCCCCACAGAAAACCAATCGCCATGGGTAATTCGTCACCAAAGACTTCGCCATGCTTACGTGTTTTGTCTGCATACAATTCTGTGTAC
>CM065714.1:70141592-70146592 GCA_033310375.1 Conus canariensis | reverse complement strand
TAGCTATATATCTATTCGTCTGTCTGTCTCTCTCTCTGTCTATCATCTATCAATCCATCCGTGTGTGTGTGTGTGTGTGTGTGTGTGTGTGCGTGCGTGCGTGGTGCGTGCGTGCGTGGTGTGTGCGTGTGTATATGCGTGCGTGTGCGTGCCTGTGTGTGTGCGTGCGTGTGTGTGAGTGTGTGTGTTGTGTGTGTGTGTGTGTGTGTGTGTGTGTGTGTGTGTGTGCGTCCGTGCGTGCGTGCGTGTGCGTCTGTCTCTGTGTTTGTTTGCATGATGTGATAGTTTTATTATCCTTCCACTTTCGATTTCGCTCTCTGTGCCTCTATCATCAAATAAAGGATAGAGAAATAAAGAAAAAGGATGAAAGAGATCAAGAAAGACAGATCGAAAGCAAACTGTTGTAACTGTTGACTTCAGAGTTCTGGAGGATCACCGAGGGAGGCCGTGTGTGTGTGTGTGTGTGTGTGTTGTGTGTGTGTGTGTGTGTGTGTGTGTGCGTGCGTGCGTGCGTGCGTGTGCGTGCGTGGTGTGTGTGTGTGTGCGCTGCGTGTGTGTGTGTGTGTGTGTGTGGTGTGTTATGTGTCGTATGTGAGTGTCGTGCTGCGTGCGTGCTGCGTGCGTGTGTGCCTGTGTGTGTATTGTGCTATGGGTATGTGTTGTGTGTGTTGTAGTGAGTGTAGATGCTGTGTGTTGGGTAGTGTTAGACCTTACTATCAGTCCCCCCCCCTTCATCAGATATCAAAGTAAACAAAACTGCGAACTATTCTAGGGCAGTTTCACGTTGCTTCCTCTCTCAAATCCATCCAATACACATTCCTGCCGTTCCAGTGCAAGGAGAGAGAGAGAGAGAGAGAGAGAGAGAGAGAGAGAGAGAGAGAGAGAGAGAGAGAGAGGGGCACTTAAAACACGTCTACAGTGAAGTTTTAACCCAGTTTGCTTCTTTGAAGTCTGTGAAAGTCACTGTGGAATTAGTGACATCTAGCACATTGAGAAACCAGAATGTGTTGCCTAGAAACCTCAGTAGTGTAATCTAAAATCAGTTCAGGAAACTCGTGAAAACAACTTTTCTCTTTGCACGAATTCTTGTCTTATCTTTGTGATTCTGTTGTTGACATGTATTCTCTCTCTCTCTCTCTCTCTCTCCTCTCTCTCTCTCTCTCTCTCTCTCTCTCTCTCCTCTCTCTCTCTCTCTTCTCTCTCTCTCTCTCTCTGCTAATCACAATAAACAAGACTTACATAACATCCTTCCAAAGAAAATTCAAAGTAGAAGAATGAATCAGACATGAGTAAAACCGCATGAAAGAGCCCTCGCCAATTTGTAATACCAGTCACAGTCTATTCACGACTTAGGTGTTTTTGTCTCGGAAGCAATATAGTTTTTGTGACAAGGTATTTGTTCGGTTGGCAACTAGCACCAAGGGAACTGATACTTAAACCCAGAAAGCTAAATTAGATATTTCTGTCTCCTTCTTGATTATTTCATTTCCTTTCCTCCCCAGAGGTTTTATGACAGCGGGCGCTTAACTCTGAATTTACCTTGATTACAAAAGTTTCTCAAGGTTACGAATAACATGTAAGACCAAATCTTATCTGGACTTGGGGGGTTTAAATGCCAAGGACTCATTCTTGCAGGATGAAGGGTTAACTTAGAATCTCAGCTGTGACTTTTTTTTAAACGCAGAGAGCTAGATGAGTTCTTCTTTTGTTGTGCAGAGTTAATGGCGCGAGCCATCAACTTTTAGTAGTTGATTCCAGGGAATGTTAGGATCTTCACAGGATTGCTGTTCAGGGAGATGTGACTTTATTCTGACGATAGAAAGCCCCATCCGTTGCAGTTGTTTGGTATTAGACATGAAGCAACCACCGGTGTGTTTTGCTGTGTGCGAAGTACTTGTGTGGTCAGCTGGTCAGCTTCATCGTCATTTTCATTGCCATGCTGGCATTTTTGGGTGTTGTGTGTGTTGTGTGTGTGTGTGTGTGTGTGTGTGTGTGTGTGGTGTGTTGTGTATGTGTGTGTTGATTGCGTGTGTGTGTGTGTGTGTGTGTGTGTGTGTGTGTGTTGTGTGTGTGTGTGTGTTGTGTATGTGTGTGTATGATCTGTGTGTGTGTGTGTGTGTGTGTGTGTGTGTGTGTGTGTGTGTGTTGTGTGGGCGCGCGCGCGCGCGCCGCGTATGTGTGTATGCATTTTCAGTAAAAAATAAAGAACACACAAGTAAACAGTTTCTTTCCTTTTTTTCAGTATAATTATCCGATAAAAGTTGTCATTTCACACGTTGAGTGCTGGTGTACAGACAGTTTGAAAATGCACAGAGCACATACACGATTTTAACAGCAGTTCACAAGACTTCCTTTTTGCAGGCAATCCCTGACAAGCAATCCCACGTTCTTATTTTTCTTTCAAGAGCCTGGCACCCCCCCCTCCTCTCTCTCTCTCTCTCTCTCTCTCTCTCTCTCTCTCTCTCTCTCTCTCTTCTCGTGTGTAGTGTATGTAGTGTGTATGTGTGTGTGTGTTTGTGTGTGCGTGTGCCTGTGTGTGTGCTTGTGTGTGTGTGTGTGTGTGTGTGTGTGTGTGTGTGTGTGTGTGTGTGTGTGTGTGTGTTTGTGTGTGTGTGTGTGTGTGTGTGTGTGTGTGTGTGTGTGTGTGTGTGTGTGTGTGTGGTGTGTAAAGTATAAACAAACCCAGGCGTTGAAGTGACGTTGTCAGCACTCTATCTGTCCAAACTTTTCGGTTTAGAAAGTCCGTCCTCTCGGACAAGCCTTTCAATTAAAGGAACACAGTGAAAATAGAAGTAAAGAAGAACAAATCTTCCAGTTGTTAAACCTGAGGATAGAAACCGAAAAACAAGCGAATAGCAAGTGCTCTGAAAGTCTACTTCTATGTGTGTGGTTCGGTTGTTGCTGTTGTCGTTGATGATGATGTTGTTTGAGGGGGGAGGGGGGGGGGGAGGGTAGGGAGTGCTGCTCTCTGTGTGTTTGTCTATCTGTGTGTCTGTGTGTCTGTGTGTGTCTCTCTCTCTTCTTCTTTTTTGTACTCCCAGTTCTTATAGAACGGAGTACTTTAGAATGGGAACGAAGAAATGCTCTGTGTGTGTGTGTGTGTGTGTGTGTGTGTGTGTGTGTGTGTGTGTGTGTGTGTGTGTGTGTGTGTGTGTGTCCGTAGTGTTAGCAGATATGTTCATAATGGTCACGGATGATACCCGATATTTTACTTTACGGTTATAGCCGTTACTAACGACTGTAACGGCCTGTAACAGTTTTTCTTCTTCATGGAATATCTCAGAAAGTGCTCGGCCGATCTTTCTGAAAATGTATAGGTATGTTATTCATGGGTCACGAATAATGCCCGATGTTTTAGTTTACCGTTATAGCCGTTACTAACGGCTGTAACGGCCTGTAACGGTTTTTCTTCTTCATGGAATATCTCAGAAAGTACGTAGCCGATCTTTGTGAAAATTAGCAGGTATGTTCTTTATTGTTTACGGATGATACCCGATGTTTTAGTTTACCGTTATAGCCGTTACTAACGGCTGTAACGGCCTGTAACGGCTTTTCTTCTTTATGGAATATCTCAGAAAGTACTTGGCCGATCTTTGTAAAAATTAGCAGGTATGTTCACTATGGGTTGCGGATGAAGCCCGATGTTTCAGTTTCCCGTTATAGCCGTTACTAACGGCTATATCAGCCCATAACGGTTTTTCTTCTTTATGGAATATCTCAGAAAGCACTTTGTCGATCTCTCTGAAAATTTGTAGGTATGTTCATTATGGGTCATGGATGATGTTTAGTTACCGTTATAGCCGTTACTAACGGTTATAACTGCCCATAACGGTTTTTCTTCTTTATGGAATATCCCAGAAAGCACTTTTTCGATCTTTCTGAAAATTTGTAAGTATGTTCATTTTGGGTCACGGATGATGCCCGATGTTTTAGTTTACCGTTATAGCCGTTACTAACGGTTATAACTGCCCATAACGGTTTTTCTTCTTTATGGAATATCTCAGAAAGTACTTGGCCGATCTTTCTGAAAATTTGTACGCATGTTCATTATGGGTCACGGATGATGCCCGACGTTTTAGTTTACCGTTATAGCCGTACTAAGGGCTCTAACGGCCCATAACGGTTTTTTCTTTTTTTTTAATAGAATATCTCAGACACGTACGTGGCCGATCTTTATGAAAATTTGTACGCATGTTCATTATGGGTCACGGATGATGCCCGATGTTTTAGTTTACCGTTATAGCCGTTACTAACGGCTATAACGGCCCATAACGGTCCTTCTTTTTTATGGAATATCTTAGAAAGTGCTTGGCCGATCTTTCTGAAAATGTGTAGGTATGTTCATTATGGGTCACGGATGATGCCCGATGTTTAAGTTTACCGTTATATCCGTTACTAACGGCCCATAGTGGTTTTCTTCTTTATGGAAAATCTCAGAAAGTACTTCGCCGATCTTTTTGAAAATTTGTAAGTATGTTCATTATAGGTCGCAGATGATGGCCGATGTTTACCAGAATAGCCATTACTAATGGTTACACCAGTCCAACACGGTTTTTCATCTTTTTGGAATATCTCACGCGTATTGAGGATAAACTGGGAGTACGTTTATTTGCTTTGCATCTTGTTTCTTTTCTTTCGCTGTTTCCCTTTAAGATTGAGGGGTCAGTTCCGGAGGAAGGGCTTGGTAAAGCAAAAAGTTTAGATAGAGTGCTGACAACGTCACCTCGACGTCTGGGTTTGTTTATACTTCACACACACGCACACACGCACACACACACACACACACACACACACACACACACACACACACACACACACACACACACACACACACACACATACACACAAACAACACAATGCAACGCACACACAGAGCACACACACACATATTCTCTCTCTGTCTCTGTCTCTGTCTCTGTCTCTCTCTCTCTCTCTCTCTCTCTCAAATGGAGGATATGTGTGTGTGTGTGTGTGTGTGTGTGTGTGTGTGTGTGTGTGTG
>CM065714.1:70121592-70124092 GCA_033310375.1 Conus canariensis | reverse complement strand
AGGGAACCATCGCAATCCCTCTCGAAGGCACATCTATTTGTATTGCCTGCTCCTAGGCAATATATATATATATATACTATATATATATATATATGTGTGTGTGTGTGTGTGTGTGTGTGTGTGTGTGTGTGTGTGTGTGTGTGTCTTGTTGATATGATGTCTTTGCATGTAGTGCTAAGGGCATGATACACATAGGTGTTTCTGCTTATCAAATCACCATAAAGATTAAGCAGCTTCACGAATCCTACACACCGGACTGCAGACATACGTTTCGCATTGTTCTATTTCTTGTTATTATTATCATTATCATTGACACTGATGATGTTGAAGTGGAGGAGGAGGAGGATGACGACGATGACGACTGGGACCAAAAGAGTAGAGCAGGAGGAGAGGAGGAGACAGTCCAAGAGGAGCAAGATATTGGAGTGGATGGTAGGACAAGCACACAAAGCAGAATACGTTGTTGCAGGGAGCGAGACGAGGCCTGATTCCTCAATGAATGTCTATTCCAGACAAGCAGAGAACAAAGTCATTAATTACCCTGTCTGCATGCATCTCATGCCAGAGTCAGACATATCCCAGCAACGGCAGCAGTAACAGTAACAGCAGCAGCAGCAGCAGCAGATATTTGATATTATAGCCTGTTCACTTCGTCGGATCTCTCATATAATCGACATGGGAATATCAGCAACTTGTCCACTTTTCTACACCGTGTCAAACTATGTTTCGAGCATTCTGTTCACATCTCCTCTTTAGCGACCGTCACTGCTTAGTCTCCTATCAATGTTGGAACATGGAACTGCTCAAAACATATGGTGGATTTGGGATTGTGCAGGGTTTGTTGGAGGACTTGTCGAAGCGATAAGTTGCTCAGAATGATGGATTTGTTTCCTGCGACAGGTCTCGTAAGTTTCCAGTTGATTCTGGGTTCAGTTACCGTGGTGACGAACACTTTGGCTTTGGTAATAGATGTGGAGCACTCAGCTGTGTGCTTGGCGAATACGAAGCATTCCTGTGATGAACACGTCGACTGTATGATTGTACATTTATCAACCTTGCAATATCCTTGCCTGATCATACGTTTGTTTACCTTGTGCTCTTTTTACCTCTGTTTTTTTTTTTTTTTCTGTTCGCCTGTCTCTTTTTTGTTGTTGTTGTTGGTCTGTTTTTGCGTTTTCTGTCTCTGTCTCTATCTATCCATCCATCTCTCTCTCTCTCTCTCTCTCTCTCTCTCTCTCTCTCTCTCTCTTTCTCTCTTTGTTTCTCTCTCTCTCTCTCTCTCTCTCTCTCTCTCTCTCTCTCTCTCTCTCTCTCTCTCTCTCTCTCTCTCTCTCTCTCTCTCTGAGTATGACGCATTCCTGTGATGAACACGTCGGCTCTATCATACATTTGTTAACCTTTGCGATATCTTTGTCTCTGAGTTTGTTTTTGTCCGTCTGTTTTTTTTTTCCTATCTCTATTTCTGTGAGTCTGTCTCTGTCTCTGTCTCTGTCTGTCTCTCTCTCTCTCTCTCTCTCTCTCTCTCTCTCTCTCTCTCTATATATATATATATATATATATATATACATTTGGTTGTGTCAGTGTCTGTCTCTCTGTTTGTGTCTGTGTCTGTCTGTCTGTGTCTCCCTCTGTCTCGCTCGGTCACTCCACGACATGGTAATATTCTTGTCACATTCACAGTAGGAAAAGAGAGGGGTCACTTACTGTTCTGCCAACTCGTCCGTTCGTAATCAATCTCCCCTCCCTGCAGTATGTGAATGCCTCTCAGTAATTACTTTCTTCTAGCTCTTACAAATTCCAAAGTGTAATGCCCAGACACATAAGCTAAATGAGGTCGATGGTCATTTTTAGACAACTTCTTAATGCAATTTTCCCCCCATGCAACCAGCGTTGTCTTAGTATAGTGATTCTCAAACTGACACATCTTGCCTGTTGGTAGGTCTGTATGTCTCCATCTCTGCCTGTCTGTCCGTCTGTCTCCCTGTATCTCTGTGTTGTGTGTGTGTGTGTGTGTGTGTGTGTGTGTGTGTGTGTGTGTGTGTGTGTGTGTGTGTGTGTGTGTGTGTGTGTGGTGTGTGTGTGTGTGTACATGAGAGAAAAGATGTCATTAGCGATATTCTTTCCAAAAGTTGCCATCTTATCTTTAAAGTAATCCTATTTCCAGCGTGAACAAGGGTAGCACATCGATTTTTCAACGGCCGTCAAGATCGGCTTGTCAGCTAACCACTGTTACTTTCATCTTACGGAAGTGAGCATCAGGCTTTCCCTCAGAACTACAGAGACTTTAAAGAAAAGCCTGAGATATTTCAGGATACTAAGGTGAAGGGAGGGATTAAAAAAAAAAGACAAGACACAAGGATGTATTTTTAGCCGAATTGCTACGCGGCAAAGATGTTCCATAGGCAGGTATATGTAGGGGTCCTCAGACGATATCATAACTTGCCGATCAATATATCTGTTCCCAGTCAAGTGCATATATTCTTAAGAGAAACAGTAAGTG
>CM065714.1:70111592-70116592 GCA_033310375.1 Conus canariensis | reverse complement strand
CGAGGGGCGAGGATGGAATTGTTTGCAGAAAACACGGGATAGAGAGGAAAGGGGAATTGCGTGCGTATCTGGAAGGCGGAAAAATGTGTGTTGTACGCCCCCTTCCGGAACAGATTCTAGGTTTTAATATTGATTTACTATCATGTTGATTTATATTTGTGATTATTATGTGTTCTGTATTTCTATCTTTCTCAGATCATGCTATTCGATAGATGTAATGTTTGACAATGCATATGTATATATGTGCGCATGGTGTTATATTTGAATTGTAATGTTATCGTTTTTAATCATGATCATTCATTACTATTGTTATTGCTATTATTATTGCTTGGAAAGGACTGTGCGACAGGTGGATGTTTGGTTAATGGTTGGGGTGTGGAGGGTGGCTTTTGTGTTTGAAATGTTTCTTTTTCATTTTTGAGGGCAAGATGCAAACAAGCCTGCCATGTGCTTATTCTTTTCCCTCATTAAACAAATTTCGTTCGTTCGTTCGTTCGTTCTCTCTCTCTCTCTCTCTCTCTCTCTCTCTCTCTCTCTCTCTCTCTCCTCTCTCTCTCTCTCTCTCTCTCTCTCTCTCCCTCTGTGCGTGTTTTAAAAGATGTTTTCTTACACATACTGAGCACGCGTGCGTGCTTGCGTCCGTGTGTGTACGTGTGTGCGTGCGTGTGTGTATTCGTGTGTGTGTTGTGTGTGTGTGTGTGTGTGTGTGTGTGTGTGTGTGTGTGCGCGCGCGAGTGTGTGGTGTGTGTGTGTGTGGTGTGTGTGTGTGTGTGTGTGTGTGTGTGTACACGCGCACGTGGAATTCAAGTACCATCAACTACAAATATTACAGTAAAAATGCCATAAACCATATTTTTTTCAGAACTTGCCATTTGAATTTTAAAGCAATTTCATTTCCTGTGCAAGCCATTATACCACATTGATCTTTTAATTGGCATCAAGATCATTTTGTGAACGTAATCACTGTCACTTTAACTATACGTAAATAAGCAGCATGCGTGTCTTCAGAGGTATATTCTTTATAGGAATATCTCTGATATCTAAGAATAGCCGTGTGAAGGGAAGAATTGAACAGACAACGCAAAAGAACGCATTTTTAACCCACTTGCGTCGTTTGAGAAACCATTCCATAGGCAGATATACAGGGGTTCTCATATTATTTCAAAATGTCCCACAGAACTGTTCAAGATTCCAGAGAAGCACAACACATTCAGGGCACAGACTGAATCATGAGAGAGCAAACCTTATGTAAATTTTACAAATTATTTGACTTTGTGTGCACACGCACGCGTGGACTCACTTATGAATGTGGCACGCACACACACACGCGCGCGCGCGCACGCACGCACACACACACATACGCACACGCGCACGCACGCACGCACGCGCGCGCGCACACACACACACACACAAACACACACACACATACGCATTCGGAAATGCGCGTGTGGGTGCGTGCATTCTCGAGCATGCACATGCACACACATACACGCACACACGCGCGCGGTTGAACATATTTCACATAACGATCAAAAAACGGAAACATTTTCTTGAAAAATGTCATGTAAGTTTGAACGGAAACATTTTCTTTAAAAAAAAAATTTCATGTAAGTTTGAATGGAAACATTTTCTTTTAAAATCTCATGTAAGTTTGCAGAAGAGAAAAACTAGAAGAAACGTGTGCTTGACCTCATGCTAGAAAACGTACACCTGACTTGACCTCATGCTAGAAAACGTACACCTGACTTGACCTCATGCTAGAAAACGTACACCTAACTTGACCTCATGCTAGAAAACGTACACCTGACTTGACCTCATGCTAGAAAACGTACACCTGATTTGACCTCATGCTAGAAAACGTAACCTGACTTGACCTCATGCTAGAAAACGTGCACCTGACTTGACCTCATGCTAGAAAACGTGCACCTGACTTGACCTCATGCTAGAAAACGTTCACCTGACTTGACCTCATGCTAGAAAACGTAACCCGACTTGACCTCACGCTAGAAAACGTAACCTGACTTGACCTCATGCTATAAAACGTGCACCTGACTTGACCTCATGCTATAAAACGTGCACCTGACTTGACCTCATGCTAGAAAACTGCACCTGACTTGACCTCATGCTAGAAAACGTAACCTGACTTGACCTCATGCTAGAAAACGTAACCTGACTTGCAGGACCTCTGGTTCCTTTCCCTCCCCTGGCCTCGTTGCTGCAGCGTCCGCTGTCAAAATGCCGTCGCATCAGTATAATCGGATCATTGATGTCGGTTTCCATTTTCTTTATTTTTTTTCTTTTCATTCTTCCCCATCCCCTAAAAATCAATTTGGCGTCACTCTTCATTCTCCCCTTCCAACCTCTCAAAAGCGCGTTAAGTTCGTGTTAAGATTATAGCGGTGGGCGGGTTCGTTGGGATGAACGCGGCGGCGTTCTCCGGAGGGCAAATCACTCATATACGCTGGATCCGCCACTATACAGTTATTGTCGTCGGTATGGGACATGAAGGATAGTATGCTAGGCTTGTGATAGGAAATCCCCGGTGTAGCTGTGTAAGTGGCGGTCAGAATGAGTGGTACAGAGTGATGCTACTGAGAGAACCGGGAAACATAAGAAAAATTGGCAGGAGAGAAAACAAATGAATCAACGATGTACCCTCATCTTGCTATGAATTCAAGACCTGATTTTCAAAACCTCTGGTTCCTTTCTTTCGCCAAGCCTAGTTGCCGGTGGGTCTGATGTCAGAACGGTATGGGAATTCGTATAATCGGATAACTGATGCCATTATTTTCTCTACCTTTCTTTTGATTGTTCCCCATGGCTGAAAATCAGTTTGGCTTCACGCTCATTCCATCCTGCCCTCCCATATTCTCAGAAGAGCGTTAGGCTCGTGTTCGAATTATCGGGATCAGCGAGTTCACTGGGTGTGTATTTTGATGGACGTGTTGGCGCTTTCCCTAGGGGGAACGTGCTCACGATGGCTCCACCAATAAGCAGGAACTCTCGTCAGCATGGGACATAGCATGTGGTGCCACCGTATGTTGGGGACATCCCGGGTGTGTCTGTATATGAGCGAGCCAGAAGAAGTGGTACAGGACTAACTCTACTGAGGAGTCACGGAGAATTAGACAGTACCCCCTGCCTAAAGACCAATTTGCAGATGACAACAAGCAGCAGAAAAGGTGCCAGACCTCACGCTAGGAAGCCTAGACCGAACCTGTCAGGTCTTCTCACCCCTGTCTTCCCCAAAGCTTCGACTGTCAACTTGTCCGCTGTCAAAGCGCTGTGGCATCAGTATAACTGGATCATTGATGTCATGTTTAGATTCTTCCCCATTCCCCGCAATTGAATTCGGCCTCGATCCTCATCCTGTCTTCCCACACTGTCAGAAGTAGGAAAAACAATAAAATGAAACAATATAAAACCAAATGAAATGAGATTAAACTGAACCACATGAAATGAAAAAAAATAGAGTAGAATTGAATGAAATGAATGAAATGAAATAACGTCAACCAAAGCAAATGGAATAGAATAAAATGAAATAAATCGAAATGTATTTTTTTCAAAGACATGCAAGGGTTGGTGTAGTGGCCAAATGGTGTGTGTGTGTGTGTGTGTGTGTGTGTGTGTGTGTGTGTGCGTGCGTGCGTGCGTGCGTGCGTGCGTGCGTGTGTGTGTGTGTGTGTGTGTGTGTGTGTGGTGTGTGTGCGTGTATGTGTGTGTGTGAGCGCGCGCGTGTGTATGTGTGTGTGTGTGTGTGTGTGTGTGTGTGTGTGTGTGTGTGTGTGTGTGTGTGTGTGTGTGAGCGCGCGTGTGTGTGAGCGTGTGGTGTGTGTGTGATCATCAGTGACAGAAAGATGGAGAAAGGAGGGGGGGGGGGGGGAGCTGATAAAACGAGAGCAAATGTGGCAGAACGAAACAGATAGAGAGTGAGAAAAACAGAAACTGAGACTGAGACAGACCACGGTCAATCTAGTGTAAAATGCACTTTTTATATGGAGGGGTAAATGTGCGAGAGCGAGAAGAACGTTAGGAGGAAGAGAAAGTATGCGAGCGTGAAGAGTTCTGTAATTTCTTCATATAGTAACCATCTGTATTGTTCGAAAGGGACTCAAATATTGCCATAATGTCTGTAATATTCGAAACTGACTAAAATTCAATTTCATAGAGTCTGTTCCAACTCAATATGACGCAATCCTAAACTATAAACTATATTGGGATAAACATGGGAGGCGGGAGGAGGGGGGGGGGGGAGGCTACGTTATCTATACCGTACGTACTATTCTGGATCATGGAATGGTTGTTGCTCTCATGAACATTAAATGAATGCAACTCAAACTTTAGTTCATATAGCTGGAGCATATTCTTCAATACGATTTGTTTCATTTTTCCTTTGACTAAAAAGGACATGGCTGCAACAACTTCCGACCAGCTCCCCTAAACTTCCTACGTCATTCCGGATGTGGATCCATGATTAAAAAAACAACAACAAACAAAAATTAGCGAATGAAAGACTTCCATCTCTTTGTGGTGTGCTTCCATCAGTTTGTGTCAATGGATCAATAAAGCCACGTCAATACCGTATGTGTGTATGTATGTATGTGTGTGGTGTGTGTGTGCGTGCGTGCGTGTGTGTGTGTGTGTGTGTGTGTGTGTGTGTGTGTGTGTGTGTGTGTGTGTGTGTGTGTGTGTGTGTTGTGTGTCTGTCTGTCTGTCTGTCTGTATGTCTGTCTGTGCACCATTTGGAATGTAACAACCGAATAAAACCGATCATTTTGAAATATTGAAACCAGCCAGTCTGACAGCATTGGTTTGACTCCCATAAGAAACAACAATGGTATGTATTTTGCTGTTAAAAAAAAAACGTGTGATATCTTTAATCCATGGATATTCTTTTTTGGTCACAATTCAGACTGTCGTGAATTTTTATTTCCAGGACGAAAGTTGCATAAGAGAAAGATTAGGTTAGCGACGTTGGTTTACTGCACGCCAGTGCCCTG
>CM065714.1:70104092-70106592 GCA_033310375.1 Conus canariensis | reverse complement strand
TCAGAAAGAATCAGAATCGAAGAATCAGAAGAATCAGAAGAAGAATCAGAAGAAGAATCAAAGAATCAGAAGAAGATCAAAGATCAGAAGAAGATCGTAAACGAGGATAGGAGTAAGAGGGAAAACAATACATTAACAAAGAAATCAATTAAGCTAACCGCCTACGGACAAACAACGAGTCACTTAAAAAACTATCTTCAATTTTAGGCGCGCCAAAAGAATCTTATAAAATAAACAAACAAACAACATCAGATTACTGGTCCGCAGGGCAGGCAAACATAAGTGATAAGAAAAATGGCATTTTAAAAAAAATGAAGAAAAGAAAAAAGAAAAAAAAAACCTGCAACGAAACAGGAGTAAGAGATAAATGAAAAGTGCTTATGAAATTATGAACGATTTTGGCCAGTGAAAAATGCTGTGTTGAGCAACGCAACCTCGTATTTCATTTCTGCCTTCCATAAAACGATCGAATTATTCAGAACTAAGTTTTGCTGTTCAAAACTTCCATCCCTCTGTAAACAATGCACCAATGGTAAGAGAGGCACATGCACTGCTAGAAAAATAAAAACGTGTGACATCGTTGTCACAACAGATTTCTCTTTATAAGATTCAGGGCTGCTTTACAATGGTTATAATACATTGCCATATTCCTGAGCCATCCATCTGACTTACGTGTAATAGAATGTAGTCACTGTGTTTTGGTCGTCCGTGTGTGTGTGTGTTGTGTGTGTGTGTGGTGTGTGGTGTGTGTGTGTGTGTGTGTGTGTGTGGTGTGCGTGCGAGCGCGCGCGCGCGCAGGGTCCAATGACCTTTGATCCCTGGACACCCGCTTTTCCCTGCATGAAGATGTCACCGACTTCTGGAATTCATAGATCTGCAATTAGCTGTTTTTACAATGCGTTCATTTACTATTATCGCTGTATGCACTGACAAAGCAGGTGCTGATTGACATTATAGATATACATATAAAACCAAATATGAAATTACGTTCTGTCAAGACCACACCATCTAGATCCAAGTAAAATGTATTACTAAACCAAACCGAGATAAGCCCAATATATATACATACAATAATATATATATATATATATATATATATATATTATATATATTGTTATATTAAAAGCAAGTTAAAATCAAGCTTTAAACCATCTACAAATTTGTTTCACGCTGTGCGGTCGTCAGGATGTGCGATCACTCCTGACGACCGCACAGCGTGAAACAAATTTGTAGATGGTTTTAGAAGCTTGATTTTAACTTGCTTTTAATATAACAAATGTCGCTCCACTGAGGTTGAGCACTGTTTTTAAGATTGCGCTGATCCTCAGTACCATTTCTCTCTCTCTCTCTCTCTCTCTCTCTCTCTCTCTCTCTCTCTCTCTCTTATATATATATATATATATATATTTACAAATGCAACTATGTAAGACCAGAGAAATTAATTGATGGTGAAGCACAATGATGTATCTTGACAAATGCAGCTTTGTAAGACCAGACAAAAATTATTTATGGCGAAACACAATGAGGTCACTTACAAAGTGAGGTGACTGCAGGCGGAAATTGAATCAAACTTCAAAGAAAAAAATGTTATTCCGCCAAACAAACGAAACAAAAAGATATTACTAGACGAAACACGACGCGTTTTGACCTCTTTGGTCTTCTTCAGGCAAGACAAACAGCATCGAAGACAATGGAAACGAAGGACGAACAATCACTTAGCTCCTCAAATGGGATGTGGCCCACATCCATTTTGCGCCCAGTTTGATGAGACAAATGATTGCTCGTTCGTTTTCATTGTCTTGAATATTGTTTGTCATACCCTAAGAAGATCAAAGAGATAAAAAAAAAAGCACCGCTTCTTGTCTTGCGTTCTCTCTCCTCTCTCTCTCTCTCTCTCTCTCTCTCTCTCTCTCTGTCTCTGTCTGCGGATTAGCAGTTTTTCTTTTAATTTTTTATCATAATAAGTGAAACAACATTATAGCAACGCATAGAAACAGTGTTATTTGCTGCGGGTTGAACAGACCGTCTCAATTTTTTTTTAAATACACGATATATGTTCACCGTCTTTCCAAAATGGTAGAAATGTAAAATAGGTGAAAGTTATGCGAACACCAGAAATAAATGTATCTAATAAGTTAGACGTCATGCACGTTTCCGTCAAAATAGGACGTCTTTAAGTTACATCAACATTTGATGCTGACGCACAACTGGACTGCGCCGGTGTTACCACGTGAACATTTGTACATTGAGTCCAAATACCAAAGCGTGTAGGAGAGATGGGCGGTCGTGTTCAGATGAGTTAGAGGACATGAGTCAGGGATAAAAGAAACAGAGAGGATCAGGATACTGGAACGTGTGGGTGGAGAAAGGGGCGGAGCGAAGCTGGTGCAGAAGTCGTGAGGGTTAGATAAAGTAGAAACGCTCATGGGGAAGAAAGAGAACGTTGAGAAAGGCGAACAAAGATTTGGCTGTTTGATGTGGAATAGGTCTTTCCCTGCTG
>CM065714.1:70094092-70096592 GCA_033310375.1 Conus canariensis | reverse complement strand
ATTTAGGCAGGCAGCCTCTGTCTTTGTGCTCAGACGATGCAGTTTACCTTTCCTATGCGGTTTCTGATCTGAATCCGAGTAAAGATGGGTTTGTTTTTACATCTCTCTGTCTCTCTGTTTCCCTGTCTCTGTCTCTGTTTGTCTCTCTGTCTCTTTCTATATGTCTGTCTGTCTGTCTGCCTGTCTCACACATAATCATACCCCCATCTCTCTCTCTCATTCAGATATCCACACACACGAGTGCAAGTACAAACACACACACACACACACACACACACACACACACACACACGCACGCGCACGCACGCACGCACACACACACACACACACACACACACACACACACTCACTCACTCTCTCTCTCTCTCCACACACACACACACACACACACACACACACACACACACACACACACACACACACACACACACACCTTCCTCATGCTGCACGTATTACTCGTGCACTTCCGAAATCTGGTAGATCCGACTATATAGTGTCATTGATGGGGAAAAGCAGTTTTTCTTTTTACTTTTGTTATCTTCAGTCCCAGAGATGTAATTACCCTCCCCCCTTCTCTCTCTCTCTCTCTCTCTCTCTCTCTCTCTCTCTCTCTCTCTCTCGTCTTCTTCTTCTTCTTCTTCTTCTTCTTCTTCTTCTTCTTCTTCCTACCCTGACCCAATTTCGTCTCTGCTCTCAGCGTACAGTGAACTATCATCCCATTCACTGGCCGAAACACCAGAC
This sequence comes from Conus canariensis, assembly GCA_033310375.1. NCBI lineage: Eukaryota > Metazoa > Mollusca > Gastropoda > Neogastropoda > Conidae > Conus > Conus canariensis. The sequence continues at coordinate 70,095,851 of CM065714.1, read as the reverse complement.
AACACACTCATATCTAGCAGCACCCTCTTCTAGAGCATCAACACCCTCGAACGCACGGCCGCGGACATCAAGCCTTGTTTACTGTCTGACATAATCCAAAGCAGGGAAAAGCAAACAGCCATAACAAACAAAACCAGCTCTGCCGCTCAAGCCAACAAAACAAAGGAATTAACCAAAACCCAACAACAAAGTGGATACTAAGAAAATCGTCCGGAGAATCTTATCTGAGACAGAATGACGTAAAGAAGGGAGAGGACAGAAAAGTAGAACAAGAGGAGAGAGAGAGAGAGAGAGGAGAGAGAGAGAGAGAGAGAGAGAGAGAGAGAGAGAAAGAAGAGAGAGAGTCCAACTCGCTCCCCACGCCCACCTGTGTCTCTCTCCCCCACTTACCCCCCCCCCCCCCCTTTTTTTTTTTTCCATATCTCATTTCTCTAACCTTTACCTTTGCAGGGATGCATTAGGAGAGTAGATTATAATATTTCTGTTCCAGATTGAATGACCTTTGTCAAAGTGCTGAATTTCTCTCTCTCTCCTCTCTCTCTCTCTGTCTGTCTGTCTGTCTGTCTGTCTGTCTCTCTGTCTGTCTGTCTCTCTGTCTGTCTGTCTCTCTGTCTATGTCTGTCTGTTTATCTGTGCATCTGTCTGTCTGTCTGTCTGTCTTTCTCTCTCTCTCTCTCTCTCTCTTCTCTCTCTCTCTCTCTCTCTCTCTCTCTCTCCCTCCCCCCCCCCTCTCTCTCTCGTATTATTTTGTCTCTGTCCTTCCAATCCAAGACGCCTGGGCCCACTCTGATCTCTCCTCTCAGTACACGTGGACTGTCATCTCATTCATTGGCACAAACATCAGACAGCACACTCATAACCAGAATCACTCTCTCCTAGGGCATCAAAAACCCTCGAACACACGGATGTAAAGCCTTGTTTACTGTCTGTCTGAAATAATCCCAAACAGGAACAAGCCAACAGCAACATCAACGAAAACAGCCCAGTGCTCAAGCAAACAAGCAAATAAACAAACGAACTAACAGAGCTAAACAACAAAGTGGAAACTCGGCGAATCTTCCAGAGAACGTCATCTGAAAGAGAATGGCATAAAGAAGGGAGAGAATGAAAGAAAGGAGGGAACAACGGGACCAGAGAGAGAGAGAGAGAGAGAGAGAGAGAGAGAGAGAGAGAGAGAGAGAGATACAGGCAGACAGACAGACAGAGAGGTTCCAGCTCGCTAGCTCACCCCGTTTTTTCCATATCTCAGTTGCATAATTTATCTTTACAAGGATTATTTAAGACAGCAGGCTACGAGACCTCAATCTAAGATTGAATGACGTTTCTCAAAGTTCTGAACCTCTCTCTCTCTCTCTCTCTCTCTCTCTCTCTCTCTCTCTCTCTCTCTCTCTCTCTCTCTGTCTGTCTGTCTTGTCTGTCTGTCTGTCTGTCTCTCTCCTCTCTCTCTCTCTCCTCTCTCTCTCTCTCTCTTAGCAAATTAAATTCAAATGATCGCTTCAACACCTATTATCCATTTAAGTCTCCCTTACAACCAGAACCTTATCTAATCTATTTAACGGCTAGCAAATTTAAAATGTATTTCACGAGATTTCGTTCGTCTTGGGTAAAACGACCTGAATATGAATAGCAGATACAAAGAAAATTATCAAAGCATGTCCTTTTTATTAGCAACTTGAGAACGAACTCCACTTTCTAATGAGATGCAATGCTTATATGCCTTTCAGAGAAAAATACATACTGTCTCACAGACAATTTCGGA
>CM065714.1:70079092-70081592 GCA_033310375.1 Conus canariensis | reverse complement strand
AAAAAATATCGCAACAATGACAAAAATGACAAAATTTATCACAACAGTGACGAAAATGACAAAGTATATCGCAGCAACGACGACAGTCACAAAACATAATACAACAACGACGCAAATGACAAAATATCTCACAACAATGACGAAAATGACAAAATATATCACAACAATACGCAAATGACAAACTATATCACAACAATGACGAAAATGACAAAATATCTCACAACAATGACGAAAATGACAAAACGTATCACAACAATGACGAAAATGACAAAATATATGACAACAATGACGAAAATGACAAAATATATCAGAACAATGACGAAAATGACAAAACGTATCACAACAATGACGAAAATGACAAAATATATGACAACAATGACGAAAATGACAAAATATGTGACAACAATGACGAAAATGACAAAATATATCACAGCAGTGACGAAAATGACAAAATATATCACAACAATGACGAACATGACAAAATATATCACAAGAATGACGCAACTGACCAAACATATCACAACAATGACGAAAATGACAAAATGTATGACAACAATGACGAAAATTACAAAATATCTGACAACAATGACGAAAATGACAAAATATCTTAACAATGACGAAAATGACAAAACGTATCACAATGACGAAAATGACAAAATATATCACAACAGTGACGAAAATGACAAAATATGTCACAACAGTGACGAAAATGACAAAATATATCACAACAGTGACGAAAATGGCAAAATGTAACACAACAATGACGAAAATGACAAAATATATCACAATGACGCAAATGACAAAACATATCACAACAACGACGAAAATGACAAAATACATCACAACAATGACGAAAATGAGGAAAATAACCGTGGGAGGAGAGTGAGCGTGGGGAGGGGGGGGGGGGGGGGTATGTCTGACAGTACCACTCACGGCAATAATCATTCCCGAAGAGTTGGGAGGAGAGGGAGGGGGGGGGGGGGAGGGGGGATATCTGACGATGCACTAACAGGAATGACGATCCTAAGAGAGTTTAGGGGAAGCGATCTGTCAGTCACATCACTGAAGGGCAATAAGCACTCAAAAGAGTGGGAGTGGGGGGGGGAGGGGGAGGGGGATTCTATCTAACATTTCATTAAAAGAAAAATGACTGTCTCGGCGAACGAAAGCGACAAACAAATTACAAGACAAAACACGACCTCTTTTGGTCTTCTTCTTCAGACAAGACAAACAAATTTGAAGATAATGAAAACGAAGAACGAACAATCACTTATCTCTCTCAAATTGGACGCAAAAATGGATGATAGAATGCCAGTGTGTGAGGAGTTGATGTTTGTTCTTCCTTCGTATTCATTGTCTTCAAATGTGTCGGTCTCGCTTGAAGAAGACCAAAGAGGTCGAAACGCGTCGTGTTTTGCCTTGTCATTCGTTTGTCTTTTTCGTTTTGGCGGTTATACAAAATCTTTCTTTTAAGTTGCTCTCGAATTTCCGCCTGCCGTCAACTCACGTTGAAACTAACATGAGAATGACGGAAATAACCACCCCCAATGAGAATGGGGATGGGGGGGGGGGGGGGGGGGGGAGTTGAGAGTCTATCTACTCCCACACTGAGAGATATAACCACCCTCAGGAGAGTGCGAACGGAGCAGGGGGTGATGGGGGGTAGGGGTGGGGGTTGGGGGAGGAAGGGAAGTCTTTCTAACGTAACACTAACGGAATAACTATCTCAGAAAAGAAAGGTGGGGGAGGGGTGGTGGTGGTGGTGGTGGTGGTGGCGAAATGTGCCAGAGCCGTAGCAGAGTGTTTATCAACATTGTGATGTGCAATGCAACGTAAATCCGTGTAATGTACTACAATAGAGCAGCGCTGTGAAGTGTGGGGTTGCCTACCGTAGTGTAGTGTAGTGTAGTGTAGTGCAGAGCAGTGCAGTGCAGTGCAGTGCAGTGCAGTGCAGTGTAGTGTAGTGTGTAGTGTAGTGTAGTGTAGTGTAGTGTAGTGTAGTGTAGTACAGTGCAGTGCAGTGCAGTGGCAGTGTAGTGTAGTGTAGTGCAGTGTGGTGTAGTGTAGTGTAGGGTAGGGTAGGGTAGGGTAGGGTAGGGTAGTGTAATGTAGTGTAGTGTAGTGTAGGGTAGTGTAGTGCAGTGGAATATAGTGCAGTGTAGTGTATATATGTAGTGCAGCGTAGTGCCGTAGAGTGTAGTGCAGTGCAGTGCAGTGCAGTGTAGTATAGTGTAGTGTAGTGTAGTGTAGTGTAGTGTAGTGTAGTGCGATGCAGTGCAGTGTAGTATAGTGTAGTGTAGTGTAGTGTAGTGTAGTGTAGTGTAGTGCGATGCAGTTTAGTGAGCTGCAGTGTACTGCAGGGCAATGTAGTGGTGTAGTATAGTGCAGTGCGGTGTCGTGTATTGTAGTGTAGTGTAGTGTAGTGTAGTGTAGTGTAGTGTAGTGTAGTGTAGTGTAGTGTGTAGTGTAGTGAGGGTATGATTGTTGCCGTTTTTCTGAC
>CM065714.1:70056592-70069092 GCA_033310375.1 Conus canariensis | reverse complement strand
GACGGGGGTGGGGGGTGGGTGGGGATGGGGGAGTGTGATCTTTGGACTCAAATGCTTTCCATCCGTGGCATATAGTCAGCAGAGAGAGAGAGAGAGAGAGAGAGAGAGATCGTGTTGGGTTTCAATGACTGTTCGAGCCATTGACTTCCGTCTATCGCTCAATGAACTTTAGTCTGGCGATTTAGAAAAAAAAAAAAAAAGGTTGTTGCGACAGACACCGTACGTAACAGGCGCGTGAGAGCTGGAGATACAGTCGCGACATTGCTTAAAGGAAAACGAGGAGGCTGTATTGTCTGAACTACAGTGGACAACATTGTTTGGGTTTCCTCTATAAGCTTATGGCGCTTTTAAATGATGCAGCGCTACAATCACTGTTGCTTTGATTTCGTTTTATTTTGTATAAGATCATTAGATTTGTATCGGTAGAATTGTCTGTTAGATTGAAATTTCTGTTCCTTTATTTTGTCTTTGTTTTCATATTAAAAGATGATGCTTCAGCTCTCGTGTGTGTGTGTGTGTGTGTGTGTGTGTGTGTGTGTGTGTGTGTGTGTGTGTGTGTGGAGAGAGAGAGAGAGAGAGAGAGAGAGAGAGAGAGAGAACACGTGCGCGTACGCGCGCGTTTGTGTGTGTGTGTATGTGTGTGTGTGTGTGTGTGTGTGTGTGTGTGTGTGGTGTGTGTGTGTGGACTGGAAGAAAGGCTTATGAGTTTATGACCCGTTTCCGTATTGGACTGACTGCCATGGAGTCTTTTGTCCCTTTGTCTGTCTACATGTTCATCGATTTGTATACAGATTCTCTCTCTCTCTCTCTCTCTCTCTCTCTCTCTCTCTCTCTCTCTCTCTCTCTCTCTCTCCCTCTCTCTCTCTCTCTCATACACACATATATACATGCATACGCGTGCACGCATGCATGCACGCACACACGCGCGAACGCGTGCACGGACGCGTGTGCGAATATACATGCACGCGTACAGGCACGCACTCACGTGCACATACACACACACACACACGCGCGCGCGCGCGTGCGTGCGATACAAATACAGCCTGTTACAGCTTCAAGTATGGGCACAGCAGGCTACATCTGTTTGGCTCTGTGCACATCACTTCTGGTTTGCAACTGCCGTAGAGAAGCATTCATTTTGTTCGCTGTAGCAAACAGCAGTTCACCATAACTGGGTAGGTAAATTTCGCTCATAAATCAATTAAAAAAACAAATCAAACATATATGAACATTCGCCACCAAAAACGTCTAAGTCAACAACAGTCCAACGCATAGAAAACGACCAGAGGATAAACTGCGTTTCTTAATTTGTTGTTGTGTACTCAAAATACGTATCATATGTTCCTCGCCCATGGCATCAACAGTCACGCGTGTCTCATGTGTTTTCGTTATATTGTATCAAAACAGAAATGGTACCAGGAAGTTGTGTTTTTATCGAAAAAAAAGGTTTTAGAAAGATAATATACTGTTTGTTGCCAGAGCTTATTCTGAAGTTGTTTTTTTTTTTAAACTTCCGTTTCATCGATTTGTTTTACAAGTGACGCTGATGTGTGCCTAGCAGAAATAGGATGTGAATATCAATACATGTGTGACGTGGTATTTTGTGGCACATTTAATAGGCTTGACACATACATTTTATTGAAAGAAAAGTATTCCTCTCGTGATGATGTGTTTTCCTGTTACACGAATAATATGCTGACTTATTGGTATGGTGAATCCATAATAAGTGTGTAAACATGTTTTCTTATTGCTGCAATAGTGTACGTGTAATTTTCTATTTTTAAAATGACGATTTTTTCACATTTCCTGAAATATATTATATATCATATTATATGTTAAGAGTACTTACATAGCGCCTATCCCCGGCCGGAGACCAAGCTCTAAGCGCTTTACAATCCGCATTCTCGTTTACACAACGGGCTGCCTACCTGGGTAGAGCCGACTGAAGAGCTGCCTGTTTGGCGCTTCATTCAGTCGTTTCCGTGTCTTTCAGTCAGTATGGTTCACTCAGTTTAACAACTCTTTCATTCTTTCGATTTTTCACTCAGAGTGCATGTCATGTGTAACGTGTCATCCATACCAACGGCCAAACTGGCCTTCTCTTCCGAAAGTTGGTGATGGGATTTTACATGTGTGCAAGATGCTATGCGTGCGTTCACACACGGAACCTCGGTTTCTAGTCTCATTCGAAGGACGTTTTTTTGTTATTGTTGTAACAAGGACTTTTCCTCTTTCGGCGATAACGTGCTTTTTTTTGTGTGTGAAAATAATCCCCCAACTCCCCAGCTGCCCTCTCCTGTCCCTCACCCCCCCCCCCACCCCCCATCCCCACTCCCACTTCATTTACGTCCTCCCATCATCACCAAGCACAAAAACAATGCTTTCAACGCAGAGAACAGAGTGGGCAGGTAGCGTCTCTGCCTTCATGTCCATACACGCACACCCACGTAAGCGTATTCATCAGGACGTCATTAGCTTCTGATGAGCTACTCGGTCGTGGCCCTTTGGGGCTCATTAATATTCATGAAGTTCCGGCAGAGAGGGATGACAAGGAATGATGAGTGTGGGGGTGGCACTCCCGTTTTGTACCCTTCGGTTGCTGGGTTGAGTTCGGTCGACGAACTAATAGTGGTCTATGATGGATTTTCTGAGTGGTTAGCTTATACTTTTCCCAATGGTTCGATTGTACTGTACTGTATTGTATTGCTTGTTATTACGGTGTATTTCTTTGTATGTTATGGTATTGCTCCGCGTTTATGACGAGAGCAATGTGTTGTTTTCTATCGCGTTGCATTGTGTTGTATATTGTATTAAATTGTCTTTCACATTGCATTGTTTTACGTCGCGATATATTGTATTGCATTGTACATTGTATTGCATTGCACTGCAGTGGGCTGTATTGTGTTGTATTATACTGCATGTTCAGGACTCCCTATCTCATTAATGTTTAAAGGGTTGCTGAACTCTCTTTTCCATTCATAAAGTGTATTTTCACATACATTTCCAAATTTTCAAGACGTAAATCACATACATTATCAATGATGTGATAAATGTTCAAGTTAAAAGTTTGTGGTTACCAATTATTGTAGTCTTTACTGCTCTAGTAGTTTGAATATGTTCTTGTTCTTTGAACTACGTTCTTGTTCGATGATAAGAAAAAACAGTTACACTTCTTTTTCTTCATACCACGCTCAGACCACGAAAAAAAAAGAGAAAGAAATAGGTGGAATATCCATGCATGATATTGCAAGAATTAGATTAGGGCTTGAATACTACTACTAAATTAAAGCTCATAATATTTTTATGCCTTTTCCGGCCCCGTTATAATGTGCATGATAATTGCTGAAAACGATGCTCAAGAAATAATGTTGAATTTACCTCTTCTATCAGGGTACTATCTGTTGACATGCACGTGTGTAGTAGTAACAGCAGTAGCAATAGTAGCTGTTGTTGTTTTACGTCTGTTCACATCTGCGACAGTAGATGTGCGTGCGTACGTGCGTGCGCGCGTGCGCGCGAGCGCGCGCGCGCGCGCGAGTGTGTGTGTGTGTGTGTGTGTGTGTGTGTGTGTGTGTGTGTGTGTGTGTGTGTGTGTGTGTGTGTGTGGTCAAAGACAACACTCAATAACGTGGGCCAGAAATTCTCAATGGTAGAGCGTTGGACTCCTATTCTTTGTGATCCTGGTGATGGGTTAGGGTTATGGGTTCAAATCTCCATCGGGTCGTCGGTACAGAGACCTTTTTTTTTTTAACTCGGAGTTTACATTGCTTTTGACTCCATCTCCCGAAATATAATTCGAATGGGAAAACAAACCGAGGTTTCGTGCGAAAACGCACGCTCAGCATCGTGCACACATGTCAAATCCCATCACCACTATTCAAAACTGAAGGCCAGTTTGGCCGTTGGTATAGATAACAAGTGCACACGTAACATGCAGCCTCTGTGGAAAAAAATTGACAGAGTGAGTGAAAAACTGGGTGACTAATATTTCACGAGAAATTACTGGATGTAGCGCCAACTAGCAGCCGTTTAGTCGGCTCTGCTCAGGTAGGCAGCCTGTCCTGTAACCGAGAGCGCTGCCTGGGAAAACGCTTGGAGCTTTTTTACCTATCGAGGACAGGCCATATTCAAATTACAATAATGATGATAATAGTTATAATGATAATGATAATAAGAAGAATACTAATAATGATAACAATAATAATAATAGTAAAATGATAAAAATAAGAATGATAGTAATGATAATGATGATGATAATAATAATAATTACAATAATAATGATGATGATGATAATGATTATTGATGATGATGCTGGTAATGATGATGATGATGATGATGATGATGATGATGATGATGATGATGATATGATAGGTCACTTCCCCAAATGGCTGTTTTCTACTTTTTTTTTTCAACAGTTTACTTCATTGATTGCATTGTACCAGACTACACTGTAATAGACGATGGTTCGGAAACCTGCAAGGGAGCTAACCTGCGCTAAAGATCGCCTTCAGCGAGAGTGACTCCGCCGTTTTCACAGCACAACAGGCAGCGGTGGGCAGGCCCAAAGCAAATAATCCTCATCAGTCAGCCTAACAGTGTAATCAGAGGGAAAGACAGACAGACAGACAGAGAAAATGCCAGAACTTGGATGTGAAAAGGTGCGCCTCTAAGGCAGACAGTCCATATCCCGATCGGTCTCGTGGCGTGCACTTCAGATCAAATATTTGACTCTCTAGACTTTTTCCCCCTTTACTTCGCCTATTGACTGAGAAAGGGTAACTCTATTTGCAATGGAAAGCCATGAGTTATCTTCTCCGATTTTTCGCCCAGAGCAGATCTATTGTCCATGCTGTACTGTGTTGTATTGTATTATGTTTGTGTTGTGGTGTGTCGTGCTGATGTGTAGCAGCTATGCTACATGTACTGATCGGTGTGATATACTTATGTGCTGTGTTGGACTTCCCTGTCACAGAGGTAGCGATCCTAAAAAAAAAAAAAAAAAAAAAAAAAAGTGACTGCTCGATGCATCTCTCTCTCTCTCTCTCTCTCTCTCTCTCTCTCTCTCTCTCTCTCTCTCATCTGTGTGGTGTGTGTGTGTGTGTGTGTGTGTGCGTGCGTGCGTGCGTGCGTGCGTGCGTGTGTGTGTGCGTGCGTGCGTGCGTGCGTGCGTGCGTGCGTGCGTGTGTGTGTGTGTGTGTGTGTGTGTGTGTGTGTGTGTGTGTGTGTGTCTGTGTGTGTGTCTGTGTGTTTTCCCTTGGCTTCTTGGTGTCTTTTTTTCTGTCTTTCTCTCAATCTTACTTGCTTGTTCTCTTTGTTTTTGTTTCCTTTTCGTTTTCATGTCTTTCTGTCTGCGCCCCTCTCCTCCCCCTCCCTCACTCTTTTTTTTTCTTTTCTCCTTTTTTTTTTTGCTGTCCCAACCTCTGCGTCACCTCAGAGGCAGTACACCCACACCGCTCATTCCGACACCCCGTCCACAGTCGCAGCCCGGTCGGCTCCGCCGCAGCCCCGGCACCGGCAATCCACAGGGAGCAGTCAGTGTCAAGTCGTCAGGAGGCAACCCACCGGAGGAGCACTGCACTGCTGTCGAGTCACTTCGGTGGTGTTCAGTGGCGCCTGTTCTGATCTAACATACGCAGGACACCACCTACTAAACCCCCTACTGACGACAATAATTGCTTAGTCGCGGAGCCGGCGTGAGTGAGCTCTCCCTCCAGAGGGCGTCACCACGTCCGTCCGACAACCTCCATGGACTCGCCGATACCGGTGACCCCGACAGAACCAAACCAAGGCCACAGACGTGGAGAGGACATCGAAATTGAGATCACCATGAGAGCAGGGCATGAAGGGCCACAGAATTTGAGACTTTTTTTTTTTTTAATGCTGATCGATGAGAATGAGGATGATTAAGACGATGCTACGGATTTCCATTTCGGTCTGAGACTACATGACAGGGCTGTACTCTACGCTTCTTTTCATAATATATCCCGGCGTCAACCAGGCCCGAGAGATACAGGCACCTGCAGTGTTGGTCAGGAAATTTGAGCAACACTCTCAGAAACGTATCCATTAAGTGGATGAAACTCGACTGTGCGGTCCCAGTCTTCCCAACTGAGTCCGCAGCAAACTCAACTCTGGGTAGGAGCCGGTCGGGGCAGAAAACCCACATGACTCTGATGGGATTCGAACTCACGACCTCCCAGCTGGGAGTCCGCGACGCTAACCACTTCGCCACGGCGGCTGGTTCTTTTTTTCCTTTTTTGCTTCATGTCTGCTTGTCTTTATGTCTATCTTAATGTCTATATTCATTTTCTCTTTTTCCCTTTTACTCTTTTTTTCTGTCATTAAAAAAAAAAAAATTTCTGTTCTTTCTTGCTTTGTTGATTTCATCCCCCCCCCCCCCCCCCCCCCCCCCCCGCTCACCCCCCTCACCCCTTTCTTTGTTGATGTCGGGATTTTTTGTGCTTTCTTTTCTTTCTCTTTCGTGTTTGTTCCGAGTCCTTTTTGTTTTCTTTCTGTTTGACTTTTTTTTTTTTTTTTTTTGCCCTTTCTTCTTGTTCCCATGCTGTCTTTCTGTTTTCTTTTTCTTTTCTTTTTTTTATAGTTTCTTTTTGCTTTCATTTTCTCTTCCTGGTAGTGTTTTCTTTTTTTCCTATTCTCTTGCTTTATGTCGTCTTTGTATCTTGTTTTTTTATGCATTTCTCCGAATTCCTTTCTTCCCTCATAGCCTACTGTCTTTTTCCTTCCCCTTTTCCTTTTCTTTATTCTTTTCTTTGTTTTTTACTTACTTCTTTCTGTCAGCCCATTTTTTTTCCCTTGCATGCTTTTTTTTTCCCTTGCATTTCTTCTTTCTCTTTCTTTTTCTAGCTTTCGTCAAGTTCTTGTCATCCTTTTCAAAAATTTCTTCTTTTTTTTTCTCACTTTTTATTTCTTTAGAATGAAAATGTCCATGTCATTTAGCCAGAATTACTTCTTTTATTCTGTTATTTCAAGCTCGTAAGATGCGTTCCGTCCAAGAGAACACGCTTTATTTGACTCCGGACCATCACTACAGCTTTAACAGAGGGGAGAGAGAGAGACGTTCCGGCCAGGCAGGGCAGGGCTGGGAATTTGGACCGGAACATTACGTTTAGTAGTCGATGCTATTTCCTCTGTATCAAGAATCAAGACTGCGTGTTGAATACTCTGATTGCGTTCATGCATGTTCTAGGTGAAACAAGTATTCAACGTATACTGTTTGAAGCGTCAGTGCGTGCGTGCGTGTGTGTGTGTGTGTGTGTGTGTGTGTGTGTGTGTGTGTGTGTGTGTGTGTGTGTTTGTGGCGTGCGTGCGTGCGTGCGTGCGTGCGTGTGTGCGTACAGAATGATGAGGTGGAGAGGAGGAGAGGGCAGGATAAGGCGTAAGGCGAACAATTCCTCGCGTCATTAATAAAAAAAAAAAAAAAAAAAACCCAAACGACAATAACTACTGAGAAAGGTTTGAAAATAAAGGAGACAGGGAGAAGGTCTGACGGAGGAGAGAGGGTATGACAAGAGATAACGAAGCTGCCGATAAAGTATGAATTTGAAACTGTTCACTGACAGCATAACTATAACAACCGTCAAATCACGCCTCTTGAACAGAACTTGTTATCAAGCCTCTTTAGAGTGTAGTGAACAGAACAATTTGTGACGCCGACTTTCGGCTTCTGGATGATGCACATCAGTAGACCCCCAGACCGGTTATGTCAGTCAAGGCATGACACTTAACAACATGTTATTCCACCTGTTAGTGACACAAAACTCAGGAGGACAGATTGAGGGAGCAGGGTGCCAACGCATTTTTTTCTGTTAGAAGCACTATCAGAGAGAGAATTGCTGCCTTCCCGCCCCTAATCTGGAGGGCTTTCTCCAGGGAGATGTCTTCAGCATGTTTAGGAAACTAGGATATTCAGCCATCTGCAGACCGCTTTCATACAAAGTTATGGAGTTGGTTGGTTGTTTGTTTTTTTCTTTTCTTTTTTTTTTTCGCGTACGCAGGCTGATACTCCTGCGGACACTCCCTGTGTAGACAAGCAAGGATTAATCCCATCTACCCAACAAAGGGAGTGGAGTTTTGTGTGTATGACCGTTTTTTTTTTTAATCCCGCCATTAAGGCAGCCATACTCCAACTTCGGGGAAGGTACACGCTATGTGTAACGTGTCATCCATACCAACAGCCAAACTGGCCTTCTCTTCCGAAAGTTGGTGATGGGATTTTACGTGTGTGCAAGATGTTATAGCGTGCGTTCAGACACGGAACCTCAGTTTCTAGTCTCATTCGAAGGACCGTATGGGGAATGGAGTCAGAACCAATGTTAAAATCCCCCTATACCGAAACGGCCCGATGGAGATTCGAACCCGCAACCCCAAGATTACGAGTCCGGCGCTCTACCACTAGGCTATTCCGGCCCCCGAGTTGGTTGTTTCAAAGCGAGGTGACTACAGGCGAAAACTGAAACAAACTAAACAAACAAAATACCATTCCGCCGGACGGAAGGGACAAACACATGACAAGATCAAACACAACGCGTTTCAGCCTTCGTTCTTCTCTCCTTCAGGCAAGATGAACGACATTCAGGACAATGTGAAAACGAAGATCGAGCAATCATTTATGTCTCCTTAAATTTGGGGCGCAACATGAAATTGTTTGGTATATGGCGGCAACAGTGGGTTATCCCTTGTCTGTTTTGCTGTGCAGTGTGCGAGTGGGAGGGAGGGGGGGGGGGGGGTCAACTTTTTTTTCTTTTCTTTTTTTTCTTTTTTCGCCCCCAACGAAGAAAATGTCACGTTTTGTAGAATTCAAATATACTTGGGACTTTTCCACACACAAAAAAGACGTGACCTTCTCCAGACGTTGACGTTTTTATTATAGTGGATGGCTCTACAATATTCGTCATTCTGTCCAAACCATCATTTTCCGCTTGCGCACTGGGCATTGTGGCCTGCGTGCCCACCACAAGAGGATAGGAGCCGCAGACTCAGCCCTGTGTCCTTGTGGACAAGCCGACCAGACACCAGCACATGTCCTCCAGGACTGTTCCCTCAATGATGAGAGACGAGTGCGAGCCTGGCCGGAAGGGGCGGACCTCAAGACAACTCTGGGGGACTGCCAGCGATCTCTGCCGGACTGGCCGGCCAAGTTTTGCCGCCACACTTGGGGTCCGGCTGTAGCTGCGTAGCTGTCGAACGCTGAAGAAGTCATTCTGTCAAGCCTAGAGCTGCTACACTTCTGACGGTCGAGACCATGCCAGCGATAAAGTTCACCGAGGACAAGCGAGCGCGAACGCACGCATGCACGCGCGCGCGTGCATGCACGCACGCATACACACGCACACACACACACCACACACACACACACACACACGCCACGCACCGCACGCACGCACGCACCCACACATACTACACACACACACACACACACACACGCACACACACAACACACCCACACACACACACACCGCACGCACGCACCCGCACGCACGCACGCACGCACGCGCGCCGCGCACACACCCGCACACACACACACACACACACACACACACACACTCACACACACACACACACTCACGCAGCACTGCGGCATCCAAATACGGCAGTTCTTGTCTCATAAATTGTGACTGAGTTTTGAATAACCATCGATTAGGCAGATGATCAATACACATTAATCCACCAATGGAAAAGGGAGTACCTCTCTCTCTCTCTCTCTCTCTTCTCTCTCGTCTCTCTCTCCCTCTCTTTCTCTCTCTGTCTGTCTGTCTCTCTGTCTGTGTCTGTGTCTGTGTTTATCTGTTTGTCTATCTGTCTGTGTTTTTATCTCTCTCTCTCTCTCTGTCTCTGTTCTGTCCGTCTGTCTGTCTGTATAATTGTCTGTCTGTCTGTCTGTCTCTCTCTCTTTGTTTCTGTCTGTATATATTTTGTCTCTCTCTCTCTCTCTCTCTCTCTCTTTCTCTCTCCGTTCCTCCTCACTCACTCACTCACTCTCTCTCTCTCTCTCTCTCTCTCTCTCTCTCTCTCTCTCTCTCTCTCTCTCTCTCTCACCCAAGCCTTAATTTAGCATCTCAGCAGTACATCCTTGGACTTTGTTGTAAATCTTCTATGGTCAATGCCTGCCGCTCCGACCAATGTGCGCTTTGGGAGTGTTCTGGTGCTTTCAAGCGTGGCTACTCACCAATGGATTTTTGGACTGGTTTACTCGTCAGTCTCCGACATGCCAATTCCATCTGGAAGGGTTGAAGATTTATGCGAGAGAGAAGTCGGCCTTGAAGTCAATGTCTGTCGCAGCTGTAGCCCGTGTCACGAGAAACAAACGGTGGGGGAGGAGTGGAGAGAGAGAGAGAGAGAGAGAGAGAGAGAGAGAGAGAGAGAGAGAGAGCGAAAGTGAGAGAGAGACAGACAGACAGAGAGTCAGACAGACAGACATAGAGAGACAGAGTAAGAGAGACAGAGACAGACTGACAGAGAGAGAGAGAGAGAGAGAGAGAGAGAGAGAGAGAGAGAGAGAGAGAGAGAACGTCGGCCAAATATGCACGTGCAATCCCATCGGCCGCAACGTAAATAAGTTATCACAGTCAACACGCGCGTGCCAGGTGACCCCAGGGTCACGACTCGACTACGTGCGTCTCTAGGGCGCGTCGCGAAGGTGAAGGTGAAACCGGCTCTGAAAGGCAGTAGCATCATGGAGTAGAGTGGAAATGGCGGGCGTCTTCTCTTACTAAAGAATGGCCAGGAAGCTATGTGCAGCACCGAGTACAGAGTTACCATTTTTAAGGTCCCCCCAAACGCTATACATTCTCTTTATTACACTCCGGAATAGCTCAGTTGGTAGAGCATCGGACTCGTAATCTTGGGGTTGCGGGTTCGCATCTCCGCCGGGCCGTTTCGGTACAGGGGGGTTTTTCCCTCGGAGTTAACATTGCTTCTGACTCCATTTCCCACACAGTCCTTCGAATGTGACTACAAACCGAGGTTCCGTGTGAGAACGCACGCACAGCATCTTGCACACACATAAATCCCATCAGCAACTTTCGGAAGAGAAGGCGCCAGTTTGGCCGTTGGTATGGATGACACGTTACACATAACATGCACCTTCCCCGAAGTTGGAGTATGGCTGCCTTAATGGCGGGGTAAAAAAAATGGTCATACACACAAAAGTGTCAGAATAATCAGCATGATGATTGTGGACACTAAAAGAAAGAAGAAGAAGCTGCACCTGGCTTTTTTTTCTCTCAGAAGATCATCCATTACCCAAAGATATTCATCGCACAGTCGTGCCCTTGACCCATACTTTGGCTGACTGTGAGGCAGATGTCATGTTCCGTTTCTTTCTTTTTTTTCTATGCAAGCACGATCCACGTGACCCTTCATTTTCCTGTCGTTTGCTAGACTTTTCACTCCAAAAATCCTAGTGCCATATCAATGGCGTAGAAACACAAGGAGTCCACAAATCATGCATCATTCCGATATTGTTTGCTAACGTATGGCATTGAACTAATTTACTGACCCCAGACTCCAGGATGAAATAATTCTTTTTTACATTCAGAACTTTTTTTTATTTTCGCAAAGCGAGGGCGATTTGTATCTGTTCAAACTTTGTTTTTGCTACTTGACCTTTGCCGTAACCCCGAACTCTGACCTAAGAATGGCAACTTGACGTGCTTGTTGAGCGTTCTCTGAGCTTCATGTTGAGTGTGCACACTTTGTCATCATTGACAGCTTAAGGACGTTTCTGTGGAGGTGGGGGGGGGGGGGGGAAGAGGGGATCTATGGGGAGGGAGGGAGGAGAGATAAAGAAGGGGGGGGGGGGCAGGGAGATGAGTGAATTACGTTGACAGGGTGTACAGAATTTCAATTTTAGTACCATTTGTCGAAATCAAGCGTGTGCACGCTCGCTCGCTCGCTCGCTCGCGCGCGCGCGCGCGCGCGCACACACACACACACACACACACACACACCACACACACACACACACACACACACCACACACAGAGAGAGAGGAGAGGAGAGAGAGAGAGAGAGAGAGAGCGTACTGCTGCATCAAAAATAACGATTCTTTTCTCATTTGATTGTGTGTGTGTGTGTGTGTGTGTGTGTGGTGAGGAGAGAGAGAGAGAGAGAGAGAGAGAGAGAGAGAGAGAGAGAGAGAGAGAGAGAGAGAGAGAGAGCACTGCTGCATTAAAAAATAACGATTCTTTTCTCCTTTGATTGTGTGTGTGATTTTAACTGACGTTCAGTTTGGCAGATTATCAATACACATCAATCAGCCGAGGTGGGAAAATCGTGTCTCTCTCTCTCTCTCTCTCTCTCTCTCTCTCTCTCTTCTCTCTCTCTCTCTCTCTCTCTCTCTCCTCTCTCCCCTCGCGCGCGCGCGCGCGCGCGCGCGTAAAATGGGCTAGAGCTGTTCTCTGTGCTTCATTTTGAATATGTGCAATGTGTTGCTATTGTCAGCTGAAGGGCATGTGTGTGTGGAGGGGACGGAAAGGAGA
>CM065714.1:70046592-70051592 GCA_033310375.1 Conus canariensis | reverse complement strand
TTGAGCACTTTTAGAATCGTTTTAGGCTGTGCAACTACATTGATATATTATATATATATATATATATATATATATTATATAATAGAGAGAGAGAGAGAGAGAGAGAGAGAGAGAGAGAATGGTACTGAGGATTAGCGCAACAACATTTCAAAAAAATGTAATCTATGCCTTACAGAGAAGTACATTATACTATGTAAACCACAGTTGGCAACTCTAAATGTTAGAACAGAAATGGTTAACAATTGTAGACACAGATGGAAGTTCCTATCAGCGAATAAAAAACCAACACCTGAGAAACTCATGTAGCACGGAAAAAACAACAGCAAACCAGCTAGCTATATATACACTACTCAAAACAATTGAAGTACCACTTAGGAAAACTGCTGTCATTCGAAAGAAAACAAAGCTGAACATAATTTAATGATTGAATATTTTATTTTTATTATTCCTCAATCCATTCAAATTTATTCAAACACCGTGACAAAAAATTATCTTTGTTTTACACTTGATTAAAGAGGCATACCCCAAAATGAAAAGTAACAAGAGTCTATGGTAGATGTCATGATGTTAATAACGGGTATGACCACCGTTCGCGTTCAAACAAGCGTCACATCGACGTCTCATGGAGTGCACCAGGCGGCGGAGAGTGTCCTGGGGGATCGCCTGCCACTCCTGCTCCAGCAACTGAAACAGCTGGTCCACGGTGTCTGCTGGAGGGTTGTGGGCCCGCACTCGCCTCCCCAGCACGTCCCACAGATGCTCTATGGGGTTCAAATCTGGTGACCTGGCAGGCCAGTCCATTCTTGTCACCTGCTGCCCTTGTAGGAACTGATTCACGATGGCGGCGCGGTGGCACGGCGCGTTGTCGTCCTGGAACTGGGCGCCCTGGCCAACTGCCCTCAGGGCGGGCATCACAAGGGGGCGGATGATGGTGTCGCGGTAGGTGGCACCGGTCAGGCGGCCTTCAACACGGTGTAGGGGGGTCCTGTGACGTAGGCTGAACCCACCCCACACCATCACGGACCCACCTCCATAGCGGTCATGCTCCCTGACGGCAGCGTCAACGTAGCGTTCTCCAGGACGTCGCCAGACGCGAACCCGCCCGTCGTTGAACCTGAGGGTGAACCTTGACTCGTCTGTGAAGAGTACTGTTGCCCATTCAGCTCTTGTCCACCTTCTATGACATGCTGCCCAGGCCCGACGATGAGCTCGATGCGCTGGGGTCAGTATTGATCTCACTGCTGGGGACCTTGACCTCAAGTTGGCGTCGTGGAGCCGGTTCCGAACTGTCTGGGTACTGACGTTGACGTTGCTGGCTTGTCGTAGCTGGTCTCGGAGTACTGTGGCACTGGCTGAACGGTCTCTCAGACAAGCGATAACAATGAACCGATCCTGCTGTCTGGAGGTGCTTCTCGTCCGTCCACGTCCCTGCTGTTCTTCAACACTTCCAGTGTTAAGCCAACGGTCTCTGAGCCTCAGAATGACTGGGTGACTCACTCCAAGCCGTCGACCAATCTCCCTCAAGCCAATACCTTCTTGGTACCATGCTATCGCTCTTCCTCTGTCGGTGTTGCTTAGTCGTTGTCTCGCAGGCATGGTTAAATCTTCCTAAATTTCGCGACTTTTTATACCCGTCAAATGTGCTAACTGATTGCAATTCTGCTCAGAAAAGACCTTGCTTTCACGTGCATCACATTTTTTTTTCTTGCTGTGTCTGTGTCAAAATCTGGGAGCGACACAAGTTCGATAATTTCTCGGGATTTTTTTGCCTCAGATGCGACGCGGTAGATAACTGCTGACCGACTTTAACATAACAAAAATGCACGAGGAGTAGTATTTGAGAACCGGGTAAGCTTATCCAGCAGAATTTATTCAATTATCAATATTAATTGGTTTATCAGAGCTTTTTAAAAATTGCATACAAAAATTAGGGGTGGTACTTCAATTGTTTTGAGTAGTATATATAGGTGGCACTGGCAATACAAGCTCATCACATCCTGACGACCGCACAGCGTGAAACAAATTTGTAGATGGTTTTAGCAGCTTGATTTTAACTTGCTTTTAATATAACAATATTATATATATATATATATATATAAAATTGTTGTCGGTATTACCACTGCAAAAAACCATTAAGAATACACAAACCAAGAGCTGTACACATATTTAACAAACATTTACCATAGCTATTAAATACATTATCTGCAGATTTTCTTACATAGCCATCCAAAACAGAAAGGGTGTTCAACTGATCACAAGGTACATTATTGTCGTCAAATATATCTGGAGAAAAATTGAAAGTTCTGCTATTTAAGTCTCCAGAAACAATCACATGTGCATCATCAAACTGAGTCATACAAGCAAAAAGACACGCTTCAAGTGCACTTATGCCATTTTCAATATCAAAATGAATATAAAAAGATGAACCAACAGGTGGAACATAAGTACAAGCATAGATGACATCCGTTGATAAACCAAAAAGACTCTTGTCAATCAAAAAACAAAAGAACATTTGGACAGTCTGTCTTGATTTCTTTTATATAAGACATGAATTCATTTCGGAAAAGACATGAGTATGCCGCCTGACATTCTTCCTTTTCTGGTAAATTTAATGGCAGGTTTAGAAAAGATAGTATAACCTGGGAATGTAACATATTGAAGATCATCTACAAAAGTTTCAACTAGACAAATGACATCAAAATCAATCAAATAGGACATAAAATCTCTATCTCGTATTTTGGACAGAAGTCCACTTACATTCCAATGTATGAATGAAAAACAAACCTCACATTTTCTAAAGACTTCACTAACTTCAATATCAACAGTATTACCATTCATACATTCCTTTCCATTTTGAGATCTTAATCTTTGATTCATTGGGGAAATGTTGAAATATGCTGGAGGTCGGGTCGGTGACTTTTTTGTGAAATTTTTAATGCATTGTTCGACGAAGGTATTTTTCCAGATATCTGGACTGATTCTATAACACTTCCTTTATTCAAAAAAGGTGATGTTAATAATCCCAGTAATTACAGAGGCATATCTTTGTGTGATATCAGCAGTAAAATATATAGTGCAGTTATAAATAACAGACTTCAAGAATGGATAGAAGAATATAATTTGACAGGTGAACACCAAGCAGGATTCAAAAGAGGATACTCAACAGTTGATCATATGTTCACTTTGTTGGCGCTAATACAAAAACAGTTTTGTTTCAATCGTAAGTTATATGTTGCCTTTATTGATTTTGAAAAGGCGTTTGATTCAATAGAAAGAAACTTGTGGCCAATCCTTTTGAAAAATGGAATGAAAGGTAAACTGTATCAATGTGTTCGTAGCATGTATGTCAATGTAAGAGCTAGGGTCAGATGTGGTGCTAATCTAACTGATTACATTAACTGTACTCATGGGGTGAAACAAGGTGATGTATGCAGTCCTGTTTTATTTTATTTATTCAACAATGAATTAGCACTGGAAGTAATAAGAGGAGGCCGACATGGTGCAACGTTTACGTATGACTATTTTGAGCTGTTCATATTGCTATTGGCTGATGATGTGGCTTTGTTGGCTGAAACAGTTGTTGGTCTACAAACCCAGATAAATAGTTTGCATCGCGCAGCGTCAGCCTTACGTTTAAAGGTAAATATGGATAAAAGTAATGTTGTTGTATTTAGGAAAGGGAGGCATTTATCTGCATATGAAAAATGGACTTTCAACGGTATAACTATGCCTGTCGTTAATTCATATAAGTACTTAAGAATTTACTTTTCTACGAGACTTAGTTTTGTAGCAGCTTGTAACAACCTTTCGAGTAGAGCCAAAAATGCCTTGTTATGTATTTTGCAAAAACTCTTTAAGTTGAAAAATAATTCCCTGCATACTTTTCTTAAACAGTTTGATGCACAGATTCAGCCAATTGTATAGTATGGTGCCGAGTTATGGGGGTTAGAAAAAGCAGCTCTACAATGCGAAAAGGTCCACTTATTTGGGCTCAAGAGATTTTTAGGAGTTGAACTGCGGACACCCAATGACCTTGTATATGGCGAAACGAACAGGTACCCTATTTACATAAACTCGCCATAAAATGTGTTAAGTTTTGGTTAAAATTAACAAGAATGCATGAGAGCAGATTACCATATAAGGCCTATCGTATGTTGTTTGATTTAGATGAACGTGACAAAAGAAACTGGGTCTCAAATGTTCGTTGTAAACTGTATCTGTTTGGATTTGGTTATGTTCGGTTGAATCAAGGCGTTAATGCGACTGCGATTTTCTCAGAGTCTTTAGAGATAGACTAATTTTGTGCAGGTGGCAGGAATGGAATTTTCATATGGATAACAGTGAAAGATTTATTTATTACAGGTCCTTTTGTTCGTACCTGATGTTAAAACTTATCTACAGCTAAATCTGGACAGACACTTAAAGTATATAACGACTAGATTCAGACTTGGTATTTCTGAGATTGCCGAGCATTATTACCGTTATCGTTCTCATAGTGAAGCAGACTTAATATGTCCACTTTGTAGAAAGGATACAGAAAATGAAGTGCATTTTGTGTTGTGTTGCCCTGCCCTGCACAAACTAAGAGCTCAGTATATACCAATCAAGTTTTATAAATTCCAAGCCAGTTTAGATTGGCTCTTCTTACGGCATGTACTCATGAGCAAACTGTTAAGAATTTGTCAATTTATTTATTCAAAGCATTCAAGTTGCGATCGTGTTTTCTGTCATAAAAAATTATTTCGAATATGTATTTGTTTATGTTTGCGTGCAGTTGCTCAGGTGCTAAGATGACTGTAATTAACCGCAATCCCCTTCACAGGGGCTATGGCCTAAAACGTGAATAAATTATCTTGAGTCTTGAGTCTCTCTCTCTCTCTCTCTCTCTCTCTCTCTCTCTCTCTCTCTCTCTCTCTCTCTCTATTTCTCTCTTCTCTCTCTCCATAGAGGAATCCAGCCGATTACTCCATCTCCAGAGTCTGGAATCTTCATTGTCAATG
>CM065714.1:70036592-70041592 GCA_033310375.1 Conus canariensis | reverse complement strand
ACAAATGGCATCAGCTCTGCCCTGTGCCGGTGGAAACAGGCGACACGCACGCAGACACGACTGACCATGAACACCAACGCACACGAGTATATACGGGTACACAGACACACGGACACGCAGACACGCACACAGACACGCATACGAGCGCGCGCGCGATCGCGCGCGCGCACACACACACACACACACACACACACACACACACACACACACACACACACACACACACACACACACACACTCACACACAAACACACACACACACATTCACGCACACACAGAGACACAGACACAGACACACACACAGACACAGACACACACAGAACACACACACAATATATATATATGTATATATATATATTTTTTTAATATATATATATATATATATATATATCTATATACAGAGAGAGAGAGAGAGAGAGAGAGAGAGAGAGAGAGACAGACAGACAGACAGACAGACAGACAGACAGACAGAGACAGAATGCAATGTAGAACAGTCATTTGGGCTGCACAACAGAGACAGAATGCAATTTAGAACAGTCATTTGGGCTGCACAACACCATCCATGACACCAACCACCACATCCATTACCTTTTCCTATTCGTGTCATGGCAAATTTTGACAGAAGCCAGAATTTCAGCTGTAAATCTTTCATGTGCTGTAACAACAAATTAAAACGATACGCGTGTGTCTGAAAGTAGCTAATTCCTCTGCTGTTACCAAAATGACAATGCCAAGTGTATTTTTTTTTAGAAAGGATGGGAAGGGTGGAGAAGAAGAGGGAAGGAGGGATGTAAAAAGGGAAGGAGGGATGTAAAAAGGGAAGGAGGGATGTAAAAGGGGAAGGAAGGATGTAAAAGGCGAAGGAGGGACGTAAAAAGGGAAGGGAAGGAGGGATGTAAAAAGGGAAGGAGGGATGTAAAAAAGGAAGGAGGGATGTAAAAAGGGAAGGAGGGATGTAAAAAAGATAAGGAAGGAGGGATGTAAAAAGGGAAGGAGGGATGTAAAAAGGGAAGGAGGGATGTAAAAGGGAAGGAAGGATGTAAAAGGCGAAGGAGGGACGTAAAAAGGGAAGGGGGATTAAAGGAGGAGGATGTAAAAAGGGAAGGAGGGATGTAAAAAGGGAAGGAGGGATGTAAAAGAAGGAGGATGTAAAAGGAAGGGATGTAAAAAGGAAGGAGGGATGTAAAAAAGGAGAGGATGTGGAGTCAAAAAAGGAAGGAGGGATGTGTAAAAAGGCATTGAAATGTCAAGAACCTCTTCTCTAACAGCAAATCTTATCTCGTGAACAGACCATTTTTTGTCACGTCTGTCTAGAATGATCTTCCGTCTCCTCAGTCAGGCTAATCACCGGAACCTGGCATGGTTGTGTGTAAACCCACTCACGGTTTCCAGCAAATAACACCATGTAACTGTCACACAACACTCAGAATGATTACAGACTTGCTGAGCTGAATGCCAGGGCAGCCTTCATGGTAGGCGCCCATTCACAAAGATTTACTGCCTCCCTGCTGCTAATTGAATGGTCCTTCTCCAGGAAGAGCGTCCACCACACCACAGAGATTAGAATCCTCATTAATTTCCATACCACGTTCGCACAAGATGATAAAGTTGTTCGAGTTTGTTGCCGTTATCATTTGTTATCCAGAATCCTTTGCTGATATATTTCTTCCTTACATTGTACTATGTGTCTATAGGCTTCGCTGGCTTGATTTCTTATTACGAAAGCGTCTGTGTTGTAGATTTCAAATAAAGTCAAGACCATTTGTCTAAGGTTTATAGCACCAATGAGGTTTTTTTTTTTTTCACATGCCAATTTCATGCGCAGTGGTTTGAAAATAAGGCAGTAGAAAATTGACCTTGAATTTGAATGAGTTGATAGTTTTATTACTGCTATAGCCCAAGGAGAGAGGAGAGAGAGAGAGAGAGAGAGAGAGAGAGAGAGAGAGAGGAGAGAGAGAGAGAGAGAGAGAGAAAAGAGAGGAGTTCTTATGACGCTAAATCCCATGCGAATAGCCTACCGCAGTCAGATCAGCACGAGCCAGTCGAACTCAAGGTCACGACTTGACTGTGTCTCTTGCTGCCACGATTCAGTGGGTAAAACTGGTGTGAAAGGCGGATGCATCTGGAGTGGAGAACAACCGTCTTCTCCTGAACGATCGCCTTGAAGTTCTGAGAATAGCGGCTCGTCATGTTTGTTGACATGAGCGTTGTATGAGCTGCACGGTGGATGAAGCACCTTTGAATATAATCAACAGCAGAAGGGAGGGTGTGTGTTGGTGTGGGATGGGAGGAGTGAGGGAGGGGAGAGAGAAGGTAAGGGAGGGGTGTAAGGAAGGGGAAGGGAAGAGAAGGGAAAATTGAGGTGAGGGAAGGTGGGTAGATGAAGGTTTTATAGATTTTATAGAGTTGTTTGATATACTGCAGCCTCTCTTTTTTGCCCTTTATAGCATAGGTCTCTACTGTTGCTCCAAACATCATGTGACTATCTAACATTATAGCTCTCTCAACAGCTGCCCTCTATGTTTGGTACTTTCTGTTTATGCATGGTTGTTTCAAAAAAGGATTTAGGGGGATGGTAAGGGGAGGGGTAGTTCTTTTTCCTTCAAGGGGAATAGCGGTGAAAACTGGCACACAACAAAACAACTGCAGACCGATACAAGTTCAGTCTTTTTATATGTGTGGCACATGTTACATTCACTCATGCCTAGTATGCAGGTGTCTACTTTTGAAACAGTCAAAACCTGCTCAGCTCTTTGCAACATGCATTCTGTTGAATGGAGTGTTCCGTGCTTCTGAATATGTCTATCTCAATACATAGAAAAATCACAAAATTTAACCATTAGATATCATCGGTACGTTTTATTTGTCAATCTGTATTAACTGTGATTTAAAACAATGAATTACACTGTACATGCACTGCGGTTTGTTTTTATTGTATAAAGACTTAAGAACATTGCAGTATGTTTTTTGTTACATTTTTCTTAATAAAACTTAAGATGATTTAAATCTTGCATACCAGAGACAAGACTGAAAAAGAAAGGGGAGGTGGGGGGGGGGGGGGGGGGGCTTTGATGGAGGAGGTGGTACTGTCCTGTCTGCAATTCAACTTCCGTCTGTTTTCACTGAGTTTTGAGGGTTTGATTGAAAGGAAAATCATGTGGCAAACCAAATCGTTCTCCATTAGGAAAACTCCTTTAAACACAGACCTATCTCACTAAAAAAAACAAAAGCAAAGAACGCTTAAACGAACATTGGTGTCTCATCAAGGTATTGATCAACTCATCAATAAGCCAGCCAGCCAATCACATTAGGCGGACAGTCAAGCTTATTACGTTCCATTGACCCACTTTTGCTTTAAATGACTGCTGACTTTGAGGTGGAACTCGAAAGACCATTCTGTAGCACTGATACGTGAGAACTATTTGTCTTCTTCCTTTGTCAGTCTGCAAGACAAAGGAACATCAGAGAACTCTGCTTGCCTGATCTCATGTTTGTTGGTTAGTCTGTCCGTCTGTCTGTCTATCTGTCTGTCTATTTGTCTGAGCAACATGCAGGAAATCAATGCCTTTTAATGGCGTGGCTTTCAGAGATGGAAGACCTTGTCAAACAAAGATAAATACTAGGGATGGATGATGGAGCAGGACTATTAACAGGGCTTCTTGTGCGTGCATGTGCGTGCGTGTGTGTGTATGTGTGTGTGTTTGTGTGTGTGTGTGTGTGTGTGTGTGTGTGTGTGTGTGTGTGTGTGTGCGTGTGTGTGTGTGTGTGTGTGCGTGTGTGTGTGTGTGTGTGTGTGTGTGTGTGTGTGTGTGTGTGTGTGTGCGTGCGCGCGCGCGCGCGCGCGCTCATTTTTGTACAGCAGTTTAATATCTATTCACTAAAAGTTGCATAAAATGCAAGAGAGAGAGAGAGAGAGAGAGAAAAGCAGACAGACAGACAGACAGACAGACAGACAGAGAGATACACACAAAGAAAGACAGAGAAAGACAGACAGAGACAGACAGACAGACCAGACAGACAGACAGACAGACAGATAGACAGACGGAATGTCGATAAAGTTTTACGCACGCCAAACCCCACGACGATTAAACTATCGCAGTCGGGACAAGCGTGAGCTAGCTGAACTCAAGGTCATGACTCGACCACGTCTCTTGTGCGCCACCATTCCAAGGGTAAAACCGGTCTGGCAGGCGGCGACATCTGGCCTGGAGAACAATGGCCTTCTCCTGGACGATCGGCAGGAAGTTCTAACAGCGGCACGTCATGTCTGTAGACATGAATGAGCGTTTGTATGAGCTTCATGGTGGACAAGCACCTTTTAACATAACTGACAGCTGCAGGGAGTGTGTGTTTATTGGTAGGTATAGGAGAGGGAGGGAGGAAGAGGAAGAGGTGTAGTGGAGGGAAGGGGAGAAGAGGGAAAATGATGAGGATGGGGAGGTGGATGGAAAAAAGATTTTATAGACATGTTTGATCTACTCTATTTTTTTTATATATAGCATAGGCCTCCACTGATGCCCCTTTTTCCCTCCCTCCCATGTTCAGTTCAGTTATGCCCATCCCCACACTGGGACATAGGCCGCCGACAAGGTTCCTCCAGCTGCCCCCACGTGTGGCCCATCTTCGTGGAAATCTGCGTCCAGGTCACGTCGCCATGTGTTCCTCGGCCGGCCTCTCTTCCTTTTTCCTTGGGGGTTCCACCTGAGGGCTTGTCTCGTGGTGTTGGTGGCTGGCTTACGCAGTGTGTGGCCTATCCACCTCCAGCGGCGTTGTTGGATATCAGCTCCCGCCGGCTTGTCTTGTCTGCTGCCATTGCTGATCTTGTCAGGCCACCGTATCTGGAGGATTCGTCTCAGGCAATTGTTGATGAATGTCTGGATCCTCTTGGTCATTGTTATGGTGGTTCTCCACGTCTCGGCTCCATATAGCAGAACGGACTTGACGTTGGTGTTGAAGAGCCTGATCTCGGTGTTGACTGACAGGTCTCTTGAACCCCAGGC
>CM065714.1:70014092-70031592 GCA_033310375.1 Conus canariensis | reverse complement strand
GTCTGTGTCGTTGATGGACCCAAAGGAAACAGCGGCTAACATGGACTGGCACCGACGACTCCTTGTCACTAGAAAAAAATGACAATTCGAAGATTACCCCGCCTTGGGAACTCCAGCTGCAGATTTAATGTAATGGTTCATCCCCAAAACCTTTCCCATGTATGGTCATGGCCATAAAGCAGGGGGGGGGGGGGGGGGGGTTCAAATCAATGCTAGTTCTCTAAGGTGGGCTGCTACTCAAACCAGATCAGCTGGTTCTGAGACCCACCCTCGCTCCGGGTGAAGATCAGAAGCTATCAGATGGCTGTGTGAGACACGCACTTCGTCATGCATAGCCTCTGACAGCTTCTGACCTTCTGAGCATTTTGTACCTAGGGATACCTTGAGCTCGCTACTACTTCCGCCGTTGGCAGTCTTCACTGCTGCTTACATGTTGGTGTTGAAAAATGGATGGAATGTTAGTCAAGAAACAAATAAACACAATTAAGAAGGTGCCAAAAAAGCTTTTCAGCAAATATGTTTATTTAAACATGACAAATCCAGGCATTACAGTGCATCAAACAATACATCCCAGACACCTGTCAGCAACAGCGTCATCCTGATTCCATCCGACCACCGGAGTTCAGCAGCTGAGCAGTTGAGTCCCCCCCCCCTCCCCCCCTCTTCCCACCCCTCCCCCCTTCCCTATAGTCTGACTTTCTAACCCGGTGAGTCTGGCTTCCAGTCGAATAAACTCATTGAAAGCCATCATCCCTGCCATCTCTCTATTTTGGGGACCTTATTAAAGCTGAGAATAGCCTGGCGACTGTGGCTTCCAGTCCGATAACTCTGAAAGTCATCATCCAAGCGTCTTCCTTTTGTTTCTATGGAGAAGAGGTAGGGGTAGGAGGGGACTAGGGGAGGAGGGAGAATGGGGAGGGAGGTAATGGAAGACTCAAGAGGTTTGTGTGATGATGTTGGAGGGTTGGTTGAGGGGGGCTGGGGAATTGGACGGGAAAACATTTGTATTTGTAGTGGTATAATTATGAGCAATTTTCCAGGTGTTACTTCTCTCTCTCTCTCTCACTCTCTCTCTCTCTCTCTCTCTCTCTCTCTCTCTCTCTCTCTTTTTTTTTTTTTTGCTTGTTTTTTCCCTTCTCTTTTCTTCCTCTTCTTCCCTCGCTCTCCTTATCCACTTTGTTATCTCCCTAAGCCATCTTTGTCTTTCTTGTGTGTGCCCTGTCTTCCATTATTTGTGTGTATGTTGCTGTACCATTTTTGCACTCGTACATCTGCTGGTAATTTGTCATACCTGTATCGCTCAATTCAGACGTAGAGGCTACCATGCATCATACTTATTTTCAGACCATGACCGGTCGCTCTAAACTACTGACCCTTTTCTCTTTGTGTTTCTATATCTGACTTCTTGCCTCCCTTCATTTGCTCACCGTGTTCCTCTCTCTCTCTCTCTCTCTCTCTCTCTCTCTCTTCTCTCTCTCTCCTCTCTCTCTCTCTCTCTCTCTCTCTCTCCTTAAGCCTTTTCTCTGTTTCTGAACTGTCCTCACTTCTCCACTTCTGTTTCTCTACATTGCCATTTTTCTGCTGAGAGCCATCTGATGAATACTGTATTTGTTCATTTTTTTAAAAATGTCTGTGGTCTGTGACGTTCAAGATAAGATTTGTTGAAAAGTCATTTACCTCCGTTGTAATGTGTGTCAAATAAGCATTACTCTCCACCTTGTTCTGTGTGTTTCTTTGTCTGTCGGTTTGTTTTCTGTAACTCTGCAATTTGCTTTTAATCTCTTACAAAAAAAAAAATGAAAAGGGTAAAATGGCATTATCAAATTCGCATCGTGGTAGAGGCTCACATCTTACTGAAGGCACGCAGCACTCCGTAAGATGGCTCATGATTGGCTGAAATTACAGTGAAGCGTCTGACGAGTTTGTTCTCTATCAGAATGGCAATCCTTCCCCTGCCCCCTCTTCTCCACACGCCCCTTCTCCTTCTGCAACCCCACTCCCCCCTCCACAGCTACTCTCCAAGGAGACGTGTGGGCAGCGCACGAGGTTTGCTACGTATTGTCAGATATCATTGGCCACCTGCCCCGCTCATGGCTCCAGGCAGACACGTCTCTCCCTTGTGACCCAAGAATTGTGATGTATTAGAAAAGTGTCTTGTTACCATCAACACCAGGCAAGCAGCTGATGATTACAGCTTCTTCGCAAGAGATGCAGGCGGGGCAAGGGTGGGGTGGTGGGGGTTGGAGTTAAGGTGAGGTGGGCTGCAGAGGGAGTGGGATAGATGGCGGGTATGCCGGCGGGGGAATGGGATGGGCGGGTGGGGTGGAGTCTGATGATTGTGTCTGGAAGTGGCAGGTGGTCAGTAGCTTGTTGTTCAGAGAATTGATTGACAAGTGGTGTAAAACGTCTGCATGCACAATAATGTGTTGACAATTCACAAACACGCTTACAACACTCGCGCGCGCGCGCGCGCGCGCGCGCACACACACACACACACACACACACACACACACACACACACCAACACACACACGCACACACACACACACACACACACACACACACACACCACACACACACACACACACACACACACACAACACACCACACGTGCACGCACTCTCACACATGCATACACACTCACTACAACTTTGGCTATCTCTGTCTGTATCTATTATACATATATATTGTATTCTGCACAGTTCTTAGCCGCTGAGAATCCTTGGGTTATTGAACACCAGAACTGACCACTCAGACTGTTCCATATCTTTTGTTTCTCCTTTGCATCATTGAATGGATTCTCAAGCATAAGCTCAAAGACTGTCCGCTACATTTTATACTGTTTGCATAATGTTTTTAGTTTTTCAGCAACTTTTCTCCTCTCCACACTTTCGTTTTGTTTCATTTACTACCCTTTGCTGGCTGCTATGAGGGTGCTGCTGGATTCTTCTTTGAACCCTTGGTGGTAAGAACACCACAGAATTATGGACTGTGGTGTGTCTCTATTTGACACCAAGAGCACAAATACAATCAGCCGTGTTTTCCTGGTGAGTTCGTTCTAGCGGACGAAAAGTCTAGGAGCGAGCAATATGAATGGATCTGCCTTCAAGAGGGATTATGATGGATCCCTCATACAGCTAGCGAAGGATATATATATATATATAATATTTTCTAAATTTCAGTGTTTCCATTTTGTTCATCTTCAACATTTTTTTTAAAGTGCAAATTTTTGCAAAGTCATTAATGACGGGACAATTGTTAGTCTGCACTTGTTTTCCCCCAACTACTTAATTCTACAGTATTATGTTGTTTGGTCACACGGTGGGAAATTGCATCTCTTAGGAGATCCAAGTAAAGTTGCTCTGCACAATTCTTAGCCGCTGACATTATTTGGGTTATTAGAGAGAGAGAGAGAGAGAGAGAGAGAGAGAGAGAGAGATGTAAGCGCACAGTCGATCAAGCGCGCACAAGCATTTCTTCGTCCTCTCGCCTGATGTCACTTTTTGTGCACTGATATTGAACTGAAAACACACACACACACACACACACACACACCACACACACACGGAGCTATATCTTTTTAGGGCCGATGAGAGAAATGAATGGTTTTAATTCTTATACCCCATGGCCTTTCTCATCAAATTCTCACACTTGCTGTATTCACCGGTGTCGCCTGTCCTATTCACGTTTTTCTGACCGACTGCTTGAAACTGATCCAAAAATAAATGAAAAGACCGAGACCATCATCAGGAACGAAGGAGACGTTTACCGTTAACTTTCCAAGCATAAAGCTCACCCACTGGAGAAACCCTTTAGATCGTCAGTATTCTCTACTTCGTCAAGGAGAGCACTAAATCTATGCAACCATCTGGAATGAGTAAGCGGCTTATTGAGGGGCATAGTTGGGTTTTCTTTGGGTGTCTGTGATTGTGGAAAAGAGTAGGAGACGGGTATCAGCCTGTCTGTTGGCTAACAGTTACCAGGGAAACTTCAAGTCAGAACTATTTACGGCACTGTCGACCTGTGGTCCAGAGATGGAGGTTGCAGCTGCGTGCCGAGACATGATGAGCCACCCACTCTTTTTAACTACATGTTTCGTTCAGTCAGAATTGTCTTTTCCTACTTGTCAATGCATATGTTGTTCAGTTAAGGCTTCCTTCTACTTTTTTGTTCATACATGAGTTATTCAATCAGTACTTCTTGTTCTTACTTTTTATTACAGGCCTCGTTCAGTTAGCACTGTCTTTTTTTTCTACTTTTTCCAACAATGAGCTGTTCAGTCAGCATTGTCTCTTCCCACTCTTTGGTACCTGCTGTTCAGCCAGCACATTGTCTTACTTTTACTACATGTGTCGTTCAGACGGCATTGACGTCTCTTACTTTTTTAATCACATATGCTGTTTAGTCACTATTTTCCCCATGTTTCACTACATGTGCTGTTCAGTTGGCTCTTTCCTTTTTCCTGCTTTTCACATATGTCATTCTGGCTTCGTCTTTTTGTACCTTTCTGTACATACGTCGTTCAGTCAGCTTTGCGTCTTTCTACTTTTCAGTACATGTGCCATAGCTCTGGCACTGCTGGATTTTGAAAACGGTTTGCAGTATACATAAGGGAATTAAAACAGTAGGTCCGTTTCCTGGCCGCAATGGTAGGATGCTGAACTGTGATTTTTCTTTTCATGGCGACGAGAATACGACCAAATGTTAAATGATGTCTCTGTAGCATGTCGTTGTTGTACTAATACAATCACACAAGGTCTACTTGGTGCGGGTGGTGGTGGTGTGAAGCGAGGAGGGGATACCACCCTAGAGACAAAGGTCAATTTTTGACCAGCGTAACAAATGTTTCTGTCCACCAGATAGAATTCAATGGCTCGCCTGTGCTACCAGAGAACTGTTTAACTGATACATTTTAGCGCCCCCTTCTCAACTCATTCACCTTTCATTTAAACGAAAAACAACAGGAAAACTCGAAAAAGTGTTACTTCGTGATAGTCATAATGACAGAGATGTTGGACTGTACCTGTCGTCCCCCACTACCGAATCGGCATCTGTGTTGTGCTGACGTTGTAGAGCAAAGCTGGGGTGACCTCTCCACGGTACAAGACTGTGCATGAGAAACTGGGGGTCAAGGTTGTTGCCCATGCAGCAGGACCTTCCACTCTGTTGTCGATGGATCTGAAGGAAACAGAGTGGCCAATACAGTTTGGCACTGATGACGTCGTGTTGCTGGAAGAACGTCAAATCGTACATGAGAATACCTTGGCTATTCCAGCTGCAGATTTGACCTCAAGGTTTACTCTTAAAGTCTTTCTCAAGATTAGCCTGGCCAACATACAGGGAAGGTTTTAAATCAGTTTTCGTTCATCCAGCAGAGCTGCCATACAAGGTTGACAAAACCCATCCACCTGAGATTTTCTGCTCTTCTGTCAGTAGAGACAACTCCATCGGGTGAAGGTCAGGAGTTGTACTCGATGGTCAGATGACGCTCATTTTCGGAGCATTTCGTAGGAACAGACAACTCGACCTTGCTGCCACACCCAGAATTGACAATGTTCATTGCTACTTCTATGGAAGGGAAAAGTTAAAGATTTCAGCCAAACAACAAATAAACATACCTAGATAGGTACAAAGAAACGTTTGCTACAAATATATCTCCTACAGACATCATACATCACATACAGGAAGCAATGCCTGAACAGTGTGTCCCAGATGGCCGTCAGCCTTTTGCCTGTTTCTGAACTGTCCTTATTTCTCCACTTCTGGTTTCCTACATTGCCATTCTTCTGCTGAGATCCATCTGGGGAGTATGGTTTGGGGTCATTTTCGTAATGTCTGTGATCTGTGACATTTGAGGAAAGATTTGTCAAAAATTCAATTTATCTGCTTTGTATTATGTATCAAACAAGGGATGTTTTCCCACGTTGTTTCGTGTGTTTATTTTTATGTTGGCTTGTTTGTTCACTAAACATGCAGTCTATTACCATCTCTTTAATGAAATGTACAAGAAAAAAAATGATGAAAGGTAGCACGACAAAATCAAATTCATGTCGTGGGTCAAATTTTACTAAAAGCACGCATACGAAGGCTCCAAGTTGGTTCCGGATCAGTTGAAATTACAGACAAGCATCATACAGGTTGTTATGTATTAGAACTGACAACGTTTCCCATCCTTTCTTGCACACACACACACACACACACACACACACACACACACACACACACACACACACACACACACACACATGCGCGCGCGCGCCTCTTCCCACTCTTAGCCCACCCCTCATCCACAGCTCCTCTCAAATCAAAGAGAGGGCAGCAGCGAGGTCTGCCACACATGTCGTCAGATGTCATGGACCACCTGTTCTCGCCATGGCTCTGGGCAGACGCATCTATCCCTTGTGACTGAATAATTGTGATACATCAGAAAAGTGTTTTGTTACCATCGACACTGGACAGGCAGCTGAGGGAGACAGCTGCTTCGTCAGAGATGCAGACTGGACGAGAATGGTGGTGGTGGTGGTGGTGGTGGTAGTGGCGAGTGGGGTTGAATGTAAAGTGGGCTGAAGAGGGAGTGGAATGGATGGGTAGATCAGCGGTGACATGAGCTCTGTGGGCGGGGCTATAGTCTAGTGATGTTGAAAAATGTCTGGTGACAGGTGACAGGTGGTTGGTAACTTCATGATCAGACGAATAGTTGACGAAGTCGTCTGTAATGCATGCATGCTAAGTAACTCGCTTCCAACATACACAAACACGCTTTCAACACACAAATAAACGCACACACATGCAAACACACACATGCAAACACACACACACACACACACACACACACACACACACACACACACACAACACACGCACGCACGCACGCACGGACGCACGTACGCATGCGCGCGCGCGCGCGCGCAAAATACTCATATACACACAGACTTTATTTTACGTGATTGGATTCTCTCTCTCTCTCTCTCTCTCTCTCTCTCTCTCTCTCTCTCTCTCTCTCTCTCTCTCTCTCTCTCACCTGTATAAGCACATGTACACACACACACACACACACACACACACACACACACACACACACACACACACACACACACACACACACACACACAGAGCCACGCTTACACCCCATGGACCACCCATGATAACGTTTTGTTCATTAAGATAGTGTGTTAGGGGAGAGTGAGTCACAGGCAGTATACACTCAGAAAAACAGCAACAACATCAATACCAACTAAACAACGACAACAACAACAGCAACCAGACATGTATGAATCCCCTCCCCAGCCCCCCTCCCTCCTTCGTTTTCAAACAAGCCTTTCATATAAATTATTTTCGACCACTCTAACGGTACACAAGCTCTCAGAGCTGTGCATGAATGCATTTTTAAAGTGACAAGGTTTTTCTGTTTCTGTCACATCTACTTTTTCTGTCTCTATTTGTCATCGCTTCACAACCCCTCCCTACCTTTTTTGTTTCCGTTTTCATAAGGACAGTGCGAGAAAGAAAGAGAGGGAGGGGGGGGAGGGTGTGTGTGTGTGTGTGTGTGTTGAAGCTATATACAAATCAGTTGCAACTTACTATTGTGTTTTCGTTTTCTTCTAGGAGTTCATTCCTCTTCCCCATCACCCGTCAGTACTAAGGTAGTTTAACCTCCTCGGGGGTCAGACCATAGTTGGCCAATATAATTATGCTGCTGAGACTTTCTCACCCTTCAATGCCACATTCATGTTCTTTCTCTGCATGTATCGGTTCTCATCCATGTTGGTGCCAGACACACTTCTTACCTTCCTCCGTTTGCTCACGTCCTTCCTGTTCTCCTCGGTTCTGCTCTCTTCTTCTGGGCAGTCATCATTTCTCCACTTATGTCTTTCTATTTCGCTATTGTCCTGCTGGGATCCACCAGAAAGTATTGCGTTTGTTCTTTTTTTTATGTCTGTGATCTGTGACATTTGGAGAGAAACTGGGAATAATGCATCACAAGAATATCACTTCACTCTTTGTTTTGTGGGGTTTTTTTTATTTGTACGTTGACTTTGTTTCCGCTGGCGCTGGAATCTGTTTCTGTCTCTAATGAAATGTACAAAGAAATGAAAACGGTAAAAATGGCAAAAATACGTTCATGTCTTCTAAGAGGCACATCATCATCATCGCCTAAAACAATGTTGTCACTACAACCATCAACCATGCTGTTCGACAATCATGTAACCCCTCTCCTCCCCCCCCCCCCCCCTTGCGTCTGCATAGCAAATATTAATTCTACAACTGCTATCGTCATATTATTACTAAATGTGGAAGTAATCCTCTCTTTATTATTTTTTTAAATGTTTTTATCACCATCATGATCATGATCATCATCATCTTTATTACTAGTACTACTATCATTATTATTTTATCATCATTGTTATTTTAACTCACACTGTCTCCTTCCCAGCAGCTTTATTTTCATTCAACGTCCATTCTAAGCTGAATTCGAGAAGACAGGTGATGGCCCGTTCGTTGTTTTCATTGTCCTGAATGTTGTTTACCGTGCCTGAAGAAGAGTAACTAGGTCGAAACGCGTCGTGTTTTATCATGAAATTTATTAGTCCCTTTTGTCTGGCAGATCAGTAATTTTCCTTTTAAGTAAGCATCTGGCATGTGTTTTTTTTCTGTATTAGAACACTACCTCTCCTACCCTCCCGCACACATTCCCTGCCCTCTCTCAGCCCACCGCACACCCCACGGCTACTCTCAAAGTGTGGGAAGCAGCCGAGGTCTGCTACGCGTCACTGGATCGGCCACCTGTCCTGGTCATGACTCCTGGCAGACACGTCTGCCACTTATGACCAAAGAGTGGTGATCTCTCAGAGGAGACTCTTGTTACTATCAACACTGGAGGGCTGGCAACTGCAGGAGACAGCCACTTCGTCAAAGATGCAGACTGGGGGAAGGTGGGGGTCTGGGGGGTGGGGGTGGGAGTGGTGGTTGGGGGGTTGGATGAGTTTCAGGTTGTGATGGGCTGAAGAGAAAGTGAGAAGGATGGTAAGGACTGTGGTAGAATGAGATGCGTTGGTGGGGTTTAGTTTGATGATCTTTGTGATCAGATTTGGTTGATAGCGTGTCTTTTATGAATGCATGAAGGTTTAGTAACACGCTTACAACACATATAGACACGCTTAGAACACACACACACACACACACACACACACACACACACACACACACACACACACACACACACACACACATACGCACACAAACACACACACACACACACACGCGCGCGCGCGCGCGCGCGCGCGCACTCACGCACACACACTTACCTCGGTTTCTGAATTCAGATGCGAACACAACACTATTCGTTTCTGACGCTGGACGATTACGATAAGGATTTGTAATTCTTATATCCCCACCTTTTCTATTCTGTTCCCCAGGCACACATAATACAACTATCAACTCTCCTATTTTTTTTTCTGAAGGAAATCGAAAAATTGATCCCAGAATTAAAAACCTAGAGGCCATCATCAGAAATCAAAGAGTTTCATCAGTAACTATCCAGACCCAAAGAGTATCCCTCGGAGAAGACTGCCTTTCGAAATTGTCAGTATTTCCTGGTTTGTCACGGAGAGCTCTAAATCTTCCCTGCCATCTCGAATGGTAAAGCGGCTTATCAAGGGGCTTTGTCGGGGTTTCTTTGGGTGTCTTGTGAGGAGAAGATTTGAGCCTTTGGCTTAAGAGTTACCGTGAAACTTCCAGTCAGAATTATTCACAGCGTCTTCAGATTGAGACCCAGGGATGGATGGAGGCTGCGGTTGCTGTGTCTAGAAATGTTAAGCCGCATATCGTTTTTCCCTACGTGTTGATCAGCCAATACTGTCAATTTTTTTTCTCTCTCTCTCTCTCTCTATATATGTGTGTGTTCAGTCGGCACCAACTTTTCCTACATTTTATATTTCCTTCATGTGTTTTTCTGTGTGCAATGTCTTATCTTGTGGTTTTTTTTCCTGCATGTGTTGATCAGTCAGCTCTAACGTTTTTTTTTTTTTTTACTTCTAAATATTACTTCTAACTTCACCTCTAACTATTTCAAAGATGTGTCGTTCAGTCAACAAAGTCTTATCCTACCTTCTGTCACAGATAACATTCATTCTAGTTCGGTCTCTTCCTGGCCTTCACGTCATGTGTCACAACAGCCTTGTTGTCTCCTACTTCTTTCAACATGTGTCATGCAGTCAGGACTGTCGTTTCTCCCCCCCCACCAGTGTTGTTCAGTCAGGCCTGCCTTTTCCTACTATTCACTACACGTGGTGTTCACTCAGCACTGTCTGTTCCTAGTTTTCCACCTTGACACTGTTCTTCCCCACTTTCACTATGCGGGGTGTTCAGTCAGCACTACGTTTTCTTGCTTTACACTACATCTTTTATTCAGTGAGCATGGCCTTTTTTCTACTTTACACTACATATTTTGTAGAATGGGAGAGCGAATGGGAGAACCATCCGGCGATCATCAGGAAGAGTGGCATGACACACATATAT
Organism: Conus canariensis; assembly: GCA_033310375.1. Taxonomy (NCBI): domain Eukaryota; kingdom Metazoa; phylum Mollusca; class Gastropoda; order Neogastropoda; family Conidae; genus Conus; species Conus canariensis. The sequence continues at coordinate 70,021,074 of CM065714.1, read as the reverse complement.
CCTCTGAATTCCAGACTCCAGTGAAAGAAGAAGATGACATACGGAAGAAAATGAATAATCCTAAAAAAAGGAGAGATGAAGGCTTTGTCAGAAGTAGAGAAGACAGGGCAAGAAAAACTCCGGGCAGACCACGAGTGCTTCCTCAGAGACTCCCTCCGGATCGCCAGGAACCTCTCAGAGCAGTCAGAATCAGGGACACTCACAGCAGACAAAGAACATTTTGAGCAGCATCTCAGGAAGACATATTACGATCCTCAGAGCGAAGCACCTCTTGAAATTCGGAGCTTGGTGCGGCCTGCAGCGCCAGAGTAAAAATTCAGTGATAGACCAGCTACTGCGACTGGATGTGTTTATTTCACCAGTGATTTCTCGATATCATTCATAGAATTCATTTTCAGCACTACAACAGTGTCTTTTTGTTTGCATTTTTTTCACATATGCTGTGATATGCCTAACAATAAATTAAGAAAAAAAAGTGAAATTCATCCTCTCTGAAGAAAACACACTCTGGTCAAAGGTAGAATTAGACGAATCAATGTGGAACCATTGTTTATGTTCATCTAAGCCTGGTGTCCCCAACCGTAATGTGGCAAAAGACGTTCTGTGTCATCTATTGGTTATTATGGCAATATCTTTCTCCGTTTCGGTTGCACTTCTACTGCTATAAAAACCAGTTGTATTTTACATCTTTCAATACCGTTTTGTTTGTAATGATAAAAAAGAACTATAGTTCTGTGTTTTCAAATTCCAACATTAATCTCTTCTCATATCCATGGTAATGCAGCTATTTAGGAACAAACAGGAGAAAGCAACGTGAAGAAGTGATACCTGGACATAGCCGTAATCTTTCCAACTGCTAGCGGGGGTTATTTCAGAACTTCCCCTCCACCGCACCCCCCCACCCCATCCCCACTCTACACAAACACGCCTCTTCCCCTTCCTCTCCCTCCCGCCTAACTGCATTCCATTTCACTATCACCCCCCTCATCACAACTCGTCCCTCCTTCCCTCCGCCCCCCCCCCCCCCCGCCCCCCAGTCCTCCATTCCTTTCCATGTTTTATGGTATCTGTTGATGGTGCCAGACTCTTGGACGGGCCGGCTATCACCAAATATTACCCTAGGCCTGCTGATTGACGGCGGATGGTTGAGAGTCTTCCCCCTTGTCATCTCGGCGCGGCCTTGTTCAACGTTGTGATTGATATTCTGTTCCTTCTCCAGTCACGATGTGGGTTCTGTCACAGCCTTCGGCGGCCAGAGGAGAGGAGACAGGCGTGTTCTGCTGATACACTGGTGTCTCGTATGTTATGACAGGCATGCTTTTCCTTTCATACACGTTGTTAGTCGTCGTCGGCTGTTAGGACTTTCCGTGTCGGTGCTCTCTCTCTCTCTCTCTCTCTCTCTCTCTCTCTCTCTCTCTCTCTCTCTCTCTCTCTCTCTCTCTCTCTCTCTCTCTCTCTCTCGTTCGCTCTCGCTCTCTCTCTCTCTCTTCCTTCTTCTTCTTCTCCTTCTGTTGTTGTTGCTGCTGCTGCTGCTGCTGCTGCTGCTCCTCCTCCTCCTCCTCCTCCTCCTCTTCTTCTTCTTCTTCTTCTTCTTCTTCTTCTTCTTCTTCTTCTTCTTCTTCTTCTTCTTCTTCTTCTTCTTCAAGGTAACGCTGGCTGTTTCACTGGTCGGAAATAAAAAGCCAACGTTGCCTTGAAGAAATCTGTTTTAGATGTGTTTTATCTTGTCTACGAACATAACAGTTTTTACTTCAGGCCAGCCATGCTCTTACAAAAACAGGAGGGTTGCCCTTGTTGTTGCCCTTGTAGTTGTTGTTGGTGTTACTGTTGGTGTTGTTGTTGCTTTCTTGTTGTTGCTCTTGTTGTTCTTGTTGTTGTTCTTCTTCAAAATTTCCATCCTTTCAGAAAATATTTACTGATGGTTCCAAGTCTGAAGATGGAGTGGCCTGTGCAGCCTATTGCCCTGGTGCTCCTTCTCAAATATTATTAGAACATATTCCATCAGATGCTTCTGTTAACTCTGCTGAACTTACAGCTCTGGTTCTAGCACTGAAGATAATCTCTCAATCCACAAACAAGGACTGTCTGATTTTGTCTGATTCACTGTCAGCTTTGGAGGCGATAGCTGGCCGTAACCTCCATCATCCCGAACTTCTACACGTTTTTGAACTTTTTACCTTGTTGAAAGTGGAAGGTCACAACATTGTTCTTACCTGGGTTCCCTGTCATGTTGGCATCGGAGAGAATGAAATGGCTGATCATTTGACCAGGAATACCACAACAGGGAAACTGTTTAACATATCTATTCCCTACACAGATTAAAACCAAAAGTTAATGATTATGTCAGAGACCTCTGGCAGGAGGATTGGAATACACAGGCGGATAACAAACTCTTTCAGATCCGTCCAAACCTAAAGAAGTTCCTCTCATCTACGTCTGGTGGTCGCAAAGAAGAAACGGTTCTATGCTGACTGCACAGGCCATTCGGTAGAAAGAAACTCGTGGAGAGCGTGGCAGCAGAGAGTCCTCAGAAGAGAAGCCCCCTTCAAGCAAGTGTTTCGGCCCTTATCTCCTGACACTCTAGGGGGGTTGGGCCACACCCGGTTCATGACTCCGGATGTCCCTCTGCTGCCCCTTTTTTTTTCCCATCTTGGGACGAGCCATGGCTGGGATTCGAACCCATGACCCTCTGGACATGCTCATTTTCCACTTAATGACTCGCGCTTTAACCACTGAGCCACAGGGACACCTGATATTTGTAGGAAATTTAAGCCTTATGAAGTTCACTTTTGTTCCTCCTTGACCAGATCCAGTTTGAACACCTTTCTGCCGCTTCTGCCATTGCTTTCAGGGCTCTGGTTTTTTCCTTCCCTGCAACTGAGAGCTGTTTCATGAGGCTGTATGCAGACGTTCCTACAAACCCCCTAGCTCCAATTTCTGCAGTGAGGACTTTGACCTGATAGCCTTCTCTCCTCAGGCTGTTTGCCAGATCAGCATACTTTTCAGTCTTGTAGATTTGAGCTGCCTCCATTCTGTTCTCATATGGTACTGTGAGCTCGATCATGATCAGCTGCTTGGTTGACTTAGAGTGGACTACTATGTCTGGTCTCATGCCACTCTTGCTGATGATCTCTGGGTGACTCTTCCATTCTGGGAGGTCTGCAGTGCACTCCCAGTCATCTGCCCCGTCCAGCAGACTCTGCCTGCATGTTGCGAGTGGCACTGTTGTTCTTGGCCATGATTTGCTGCCTCCAGCCGTGAAGAATGTTGCGGGTGCTTTTGGAGTCCTGATTTTCCCTTTTGTGGTGTTGGTACTAGCCCAGACTACTTGTACAATCTCTTTGAGCACTTGGTTGTGCCTCCATGTGTACCTTCCTTGAGCCAGGGCTACTTTACATGAGCTTAGGACATGCTCCACTGTTTGTTTTTCATGGCAGAGGGGGCATGCAGGATCGTCTGTTTTCCCCCACTTCACCAGGTTTGCATTTGAGGGCAGAAGGTCATATGCAGATCTGAGAATGAAGCTGATCCTGAGAGGGGCCATGCGCCAAATGTCATTCCAAGTGAGACTTCTTTGGAGTGCATTCTCCCACGTTGTCCATTGCCCTTGCTGGCTCTGCTGGACTGCTTTTTGGAGTCTTTTTTGGTCTTCTTCTTTTCTCATCTCCTGAATCATCATGTCTCTTTTGGCTTTTCCTTTGGCCTTTGACCACCATTCAGTTTTGGTCACCCCCAGTCCTTGTCTGTTGGTCTGTGTGTGTCCTGTTATTTCTCTGATCTTGAGACTTTCTTTTGCAGAATCCATCGCCTCTTGAACTTTCCATTTTCTGCCTGTCTTCAGCTGGGGCTTGATTGCTTCTACCACCTTGTCTCCTGAGTCCTCCAGCATGCTTTGAAGTCTGATCTTCCCTGCTTTGTATTCCTCCAGGATGGATTTCAGTGGTAGTTTCAGCTTTGCTTGGCGACAGTACAGTGCTATGTCAGTCAGACAGGGTGGGACACCAAGCCATTTCCTTGTGAACTTGTTGATTTTGGCTTCCATTGCCTCCACTATGCTGGTGCAGATGTCGTATATCATAAGAGGCCATAGGAGCTTTGGTATCAGCATGAACTGCAGACACCAGACCTTGTATTTGCCAGGGAGCCCACACTGGTCAATGGTCTCCAAGCCTTCCTCCGCCATCTGCTTGGTTTCTTTTGTTCTTTGTGTGTCTTTCAGCGTATCATCATACCATCTTCCAAGGCTCTTGACTGGTTCTTCTGTGACTGTTGGAATGGCCTGGTTGGCAACACTGAAGACCACAGATCCGGCCACTTTTCCTTTCCTCAGTGAGAGACTCCGTGATTTCTTTGGCTTGAACTTCATTCTGGATGAGGCAACTATGTCGTCCAGCCTCTCCAGCACATGACGTGTCTCGTCTTCTCTGGATGAAATCACTGTAGTGTCATCCATGAAGGCCTTGAGAGGAGGCATCTTGTATCCATCGCCAAGGTCTGTTTGTCTCGCGTTGTTTGTTGCTGCTTTCAAGATGAGTTCCATTGCCAGCACGAACAGTATTGGGGAAATTGCACAGCCCATTGCAATACCCACTTCCAAGTTGATCCAGTCTGTTGTGTACTCCTTGGTAGAGAACCGCATTGAGAAGCCATTGAAGTACTTCTTGAGCATGTCGCGGATGTTCTTTGGCACATGGTACATCTCAAGAGCCAACTGTATCATCTCATGGGGCACAGATCCATATGCGTTTGCCAGATCAAGCCACACTACGTCCAGGTCTCTCTTTTCTGTTTTTGCTTTTTGGATTGCGTCCCAGATCATTGTGGCGTGTTCTACACAGCCAGCCACGCCTGGGATGCCACCTTTCTGGACTGACACATCCAAGTACTTGTTTTCCATCAGGTACTTGGTCAGCCTTGCTGCCATGACAGAGAAGAAGATTTTCCCTTCGACGTTCAGTAGTCATATTGGCCTGAACTGGCTGATGTCACTTGAGTTTTGCTCTTTGGGGATGTACACACCATCTGCCGTCATCCACTGGCCGCTGATTTTCTGGTTTCTCCAAGCCGATCGCAGCAGCCTGTGGAGCCACTCCAGCACCTTGGGACATTTCTTGTAAAGCTGGTAAGGTATTCCGTTTGGCCCTGGTGATGATTTGGCTCTGGCTTTGTCGACCACCTTCTTGATTTCCGCCAACGTTGGAGGCTTGCCATTGAACTGTTCCTCAGGGTTGGTTGGCCACACCAGACCTTGAATGTCGAGTGGTGCTTTGCTCTGTGGGTCAGAGTATGTTTTCCTCAGATGCTGCTCAAGAACTCCTTTGTCCACACTTAGGGTCCCAGATTTTGGCTGCTCAAACAGTGTTCTGGCAAACTGGAAGGGGTCTCTGAAGAAGCGCTCTTGTGTCTTCTTCTTTTTGCTCTTCCTCTTCCTCGCAGATTCCGCTTTGCTGAGGGCGCTGTGTTTTTCTTTCAGGTCTTTCCACAGTTTTTCCAAGCCTTGTTTTTCAGCTGGCAGTGCGGTCTTCATTTGCATCTTGAGGTTTTTCTTTTGGACCCTGATCTTGTCCATCTTTTCTTGGCGTTTGGATTTCTTTGGAGGTGTTTTCTCTTTGGGTAGTTTTGCTCCATAGGCGTCTCTACATGTGGTATACACAATGTCCCCATATGTGGCTAGTTTGTGTTCCAGGGTGCTTTTCCCTATCAGTGCATCGAGTCTTTGGACGATTTTTGCATCCAGTTTCTCCCAATCTTCAGTTTCGTTTGCTCGTGGCAGGTTGAGTTTCAGGCGCCTGGCATCGAGGGCCTGTGCAAATTCCTCATCCGAACCAACAGCGTGGATGTCCTTGGCACTGTGGTTTAAATCCTGGCCTTGGTCTTCCGACGTCTTATCTGCTGATGCAGTGCGCTGCTGCTCATTCAGATGAGTCTTCACACATCCCATCTTTGTTCTGTGGATCTTCATGCCACGGGTGGTAGCGAAACGCTTTCCACAGACACATGGATATTCCATTTGGTCCATGTTCATAGTCCGTTTGGGATTTGCAGTCATGATTGGTTGAGCACCGATGGATTCATCATTCTCTCCCCCTTTCGGTGAATCCTGGGAGCATCTTTTCCTTTTATTCTTAGTAGCCACATGTTTAAGGCAAAGTGGGGAGCCAGCCCACAGAGCCCTTGGTTCTGGTCTTTCCCAGTGTCCTCCGGTCTTTCCCGGACGTCCTCCGGCCTATTCCCGGAAGTCAATGGTTTACCCATGCATCAGTAGAAAGAAACTCGTGGAGAGCGTGGCAGCAGAGAGTCCTCAGAAGAGAAGCCCCCTTCAAGCAAGTGTTTCGGCCCTTATCTCCTGACACTCTAGGGGGGTTGGGCCACACCCGGTTCATGACTCCGGATGTCCCTCTGCTGCCCCTTTTTTTTCCCCATCTTGGGACGAGCCATGGCTGGGATTCGAACCCATGACCCTCTGGACATGCTCATTTTCCACTTAATGACTCGCGCTTTAACCACTGAGCCACAGGGACACCTGATATTTGTAGGAAATTTAAGCCTTATGAAGTTCACTTTTGTTCCTCCTTGACCAGATCCAGCTTGAACACCTTTCTGCCGCTTCTGCCATTGCTTTCAGGGCTCTGGTTTTTTCCTTCCCTGCAACTGAGAGCTGTTTCATGAGGCTGTATGCAGACGTTCCTACAAACCCCCTAGCTCCAATTTCTGCAGTGAGGACTTTGACCTGATAGCCTTCTCTCCTCAGGCTGTTTGCCAGATCAGCATACTTTTCAGTCTTGTAGATTTGAGCTGCCTCCATTCTGTTCTCATATGGTACTGTGAGCTCGATCATGATCAGCTGCTTGGTTGACTTAGAGTGGACTACTATGTCTGGTCTCATGCCACTCTTGCTGATGATCTCTGGGTGACTCTTCCATTCTGGGAGGTCTGCAGTGCACTCCCAGTCATCTGCCCCGTCCAGCAGACTCTGCCTGCA
>CM065714.1:70001592-70009092 GCA_033310375.1 Conus canariensis | reverse complement strand
CCTCCTTTGAAATAAAAAGCGGTGGGAGGGGGGGGGGGAGGTGGAAGGAAATCGGCGACATGAGGGTAACGAGAGAGAGAAGGGAGAGGGGAGATAGAGAGGGAGAGAGAGAGAGGGGGGGTGGAGAGAGAGAGACAGGGGGGAGAGATAGAGAGGGAGAGAGAGAGAGGGGGTGGAGAGAGAGAGACAGGCAGACACACACACACACACACACACACACACACACACACACACACACACACACACACAGACAACAACAGACACAGGCAGACAGACAGACAACAACAGAGACAGACAGACGGACAGACAGACAGACTGATAGATAGACAGACAGATTGAGAGAGGTGGGAATGGGGGGTGGGGGGTGGGGGAGAAGGAGGAGGAACAGAAAGGAGTGAGAGGAGGGGAAAGGAGGAATGATGGCAAAAAAGGAGACGTAAATGTGTGGTCAGTTCCAATGACATGTTTACAGCTGATTATAAAAGTGTGAAATTGATATACTGTCAGTGCAACGGCAGCGCTACAAAAAGAAAATTCCAGAATGTTGAAAATGTGTTCCACCACTCCCACCTCCCCAAAAGAAAAGATCGATCGCAGCAGTCACGTCATATCATTATTATAACCACAATTTCAACAGCATAATCACTGGTATTAGAACAGTTCAAAAAAGATTTTTAGGATATATTAAATTAAACAAGAAAAACAGAGTGCTTGTATTACGCTACGACGTCTAGGTACTTATGAGAAGAAGAAGAAGAAGAAGAAGAGAAGAAGAAGAAGAAGAAGAAGAAGAAGAGAGCCAGGCAAAAAGTTTAGTGACGTCTGCATCGATTTTTCAACATTATGTCTATATTATTCTCTCATTAATGCATGAGCTTGCCTCTTTGTTTACTTTTGGCACTTTTAACGAATGATTAATTCTATTCATTTATTGAATCAGGGGCCATTTACGTGTGAATAACGTTGTGTAATGTTTGCAAAGGAGTTCGGCTAATTCAATGATGACCCATTAGAGAGACAAGAAAAAAAGAAGAATGAAGGACTGCAAATTCCCTCTAGGGGCAAAAACACAATTAATTAAATGATGGAAGCACAAGAAAAAAAATGTAAAACTAACAATGTGGTATAATGAAGTTCTGGTTTAAAAAAAAAAAAAAAAACTTCATCAAAACATAAGTTTTACATAAAAAAACACAATATGCCGACGAGAGTGAACTGATGGTCGTATTTGTCGATGACATGATAGACTGTAGAAGACAGTGCTTTTTTTCTTCTAAAACGTGAATAATGATCACAACTTTCAGTGCTCGAGCTTGTGTGATTAATGCTGTGATAATGTATCAGGAGAAATTGGATTTTTCCTCATTCATTATAATGAAAGGAATAAAATGATTAAAGATACAGATCTTTAAGGAATATGGAAAAAGACAGCATTTAAAGTGCTAACTGGGCGTAGTATTTTTCCAACATGCTTAAGGAAATGACGACACACATTCGCATACACTGTTATCAAGGGAAACACATTTCTGAAATCATTTAAAGCTATAATGAGTAACCAACTCAGAAGATCCAGCTGCCACTTTTGCCTGAATCATTAGTTAAAATACGACTTTAATTTTCATGTAAACCTCGATATTTTGTAGCATAGAGAACAAAGCCATTATGAGCATTTTCTTCAAATAAGCACCAGTAGAAAACGTAGTTTAAAAAAAACTGCCATCATTCACATCATTGTTCAGACTTGTTCTCCCTTTGACATGATTAAGTTTGGCTTGAAAAAGCAATGTAGAACAGACGATGACATATTCTATTGTGCGTGTCTAATGGATATACATGTCTATGTAGAGCAGACGAGAACATATTCTACTGTGCATGTCAAATAGATATAAAAACTATGTAGAGCAGACGAGGACATGTTCTATTGTGCATGTCAAATGAGTACTTTCTACATACATGTAAGCTGCAGAATATTTTTGATGACGCAACTTATAACCATCGGTGTATCCTTTTTAAGTAATGTCACTCAGTTAGATGGCCACTTTAATTAATCAGTTTACATTTCATCAAAACTGAATGCCCGGCAAGCCTCTGATGCATAGTGATGGACATTATTGACAGTGATGTTTGTTCATTTGCTAGTGTGTAGTTTTCAAGACTATTTAACGACAACCTCTGACACTGGCACTGTTATAAGTGACAGAGCATTGATTGGCTGTGCTGGAATCGTTGATGACTTACTTAACACATGCACGTACAAACTGAAATGCCGTTGAGTTGAACGCTAAACCAATCTTGTAAAAATTGATAAATGAAACATATATAGTAAAAGAAGGAAGAAAAATAGCTATAACACATACATGATGTAAATAATTAGTTGTATGGTAATGTGTCTGTGGAGATCATTGTGGGCCTGTGCAGTGGGGGTGGATAGATATACGCTAGTTTTTTTTATTATATTGATGCCGAAAGGACAGAGAGGGTTCTCAGTCTGAAAAATATCTTGTTATTCTTGCATGGTGCGTTCAAAATTGTCAATCTGCGATTGCCAAAGCGCCAAGACTTTGACGTGATTCGTGTTGTGTTGGGGACGATGAAGTGCAGAGCCACTGGTTTAGACCGGTCATAGCAGATGTTGACCAGGTGTCTAGAAATATGCGTGTCAAGTATACCGGATGTCTCACTCGCATAGATCATATCGCACGATATACAGTAGATAGCGAACAAAGTGTTGAGGGTCTGACAGGAGAACGTCAGAAAGTTCCAACGAACCTTTAAAGCCATGTTTTTGCACCAAACCTGACTCCATCCTACATGGCCCCAATATAATCATGACAAGAACAAATTCTAAGACTTTCGATTATCCGGTTACATTGTTTTGTGATGAGAAAGAAGAACACGAACCTTTGATATGATTATTAGCTAGCATGCAGCTGCTTAACTTGGCATTTCAGTTTCCTGGCCTTCAAACTCGATGACAAGATGTCCTTTATATTTGTGTTTTTAAAAAGAATACAATTCATGGTGAAGGTGTCGTCTTTCAGGAGTGAAGCTGCAGCCTTGGATTTATCTTATTTATTCATTTCTTCTTCTTTCTTGCAACCTCTCTCTCTCTCTCTCTCTCTCTCTCTCTCTCTCTCTCTCTCTCTCTCTCTCTCTCTCTCTCTCTCTGCATGTGTGTGTGTGTGTGTGTGTGTGTGTGTTGTGTGTGTGTGTGTGTGTGTGTGTGTGTGTGCTTGTTGTTGTTGTTGTTGTTGTTGTTCTTCTTCTTCTTCTTCTTTTTCTTTTTCTTCTTCTTCTTCTTCTTCTTCTTCTTCTTCTTCTTCTTCTTCTTCTTCTAACTTCTCCTCCACCTCCTTCACCTCTTCCACCACCACCATTACCACCACCTCCTCCTCCTCTTGCTCCTCCTCGTTTTTCTCCTCCTCCTCCTCCCCTTCCTCCTTCTCTTCCTCGTCCTCCTCCTCCTCCTCCTTCTTTCTGTCTTTCTTTCTTCTCCTAAGAAGATTCCGTTACTTGACATTTGATTCTTCACAGCCTATGCATTTGCCACAATGGGTTTGAAATGTTTCTTACGTTGAGGTAGGAGTCCAGCCAACATTCTTTCTGGTAGCGTTTTGTTGGCGACTGACCGTGTGTTTTGAGTGGCTGACCGTGTGTTTTGCGTGTTCTGTTATCTCTGTTTCAGGATCCATCCCAGACATATGCCTTCGCATCGACTTCACGCAGGAAGGCACGGGCCGCATGGAAGGCGCCCCGGCGTGTATGACAATAGTAGGTCAGCTAGTCGCATCTGCACTCTGTTGATTCCAGACTAGAATTCAAATCTGAGTGTATTTTGAAAAAAAAAAATTCCTACCATCACCAAACATTGCAAGGAAATTGGGATGTGTCTGTGTGGAAAAACTTGAGAGTGAAGTGTGTTACATTTTACTTTGCGCGTGTGAAATGAATATGAAATATGATGGCCTCCAGAGACCATTGGATGTCTGCTGTCTGTTTTGAAATGTTGTCTTATTTTGTGGTAATATTTTCCACTTCCGTACGAGTTTTTTCTGTTGCCAGTTTGTTCTCTGCAATTTCTATACAAAACAAAAACATGTTGTGTTATATAATGCACTCGTGCAATTAACTTTTAAAATTTATTGAACCTGTGGAATAAGAGTTTAATCCTTTGCTTTTGGGTCTGTTTTATCCTCTCTCTCTCTCTCTCTCTCTCTCTCTCTCTCTCTCTCTCTCTCTCTCTCTCTCTCTCTCTCTCTGTCAGTCAGTCTGTCAGTCTGTCTGTCTTCGATTAAAAATGTTTTGTATTGCCACCTCTTTTGATTGTTCTCGTCGTAGAGCCGAAATGTATCTTGAATCAAAGAACAATTCTAAACTATCAGGAATTCACTGCCACCATTTTATACAAACGACCGAAGAAATATGCCCGGTGAGTAATAGTAACCCATGAGTGATCGTTGTGGTGTTTGAGTACATAGTCTTTCTTTCGAATTGCTTCATTTTATTGTATTTTATTTTGTTTATATTTCACTTTACTTTGTTTGCATTTCATTTGGTTTTATTTTCTTTTATCCTGTTTAGTTTCGTTTCATTTTATGTTATTTTGTTGTTTTTTTTTTTTATTTCATTTCATTTTCTGTCCTTTTTTTTTCTTCATTTCATTGTATTTTATCTTACTTCATTTTTTTTAAAATTTCATTTTATTTCATTTTATTTCCTTTTATTTCATTTCGTTTCATTTCATCTTATTTTTTTGTCCAGGGGCCATTCGTGTGGCGGCCCCCCTACCGGTGGGGGCACTGATCCTGGCAGTCTGCGGCATCGCGCTGACCGGGCTGGGCAGCGTCCAGAGAAATGGCAAGACGGTCATCGCTGCCATCGTCTACATCCTCTCAGGTAACTGAGGAACTGGAAGAGGAGGAGGAGGAGAGGGCGGCGGGGGAGGGGGGGGGGTTCTGAAGGGATACGGATGGATGGGGCTGAAGAAGGATAGAGGAGATTAGCAGGGTGAAGAGAATTTGCTAGGAGTGGTTGGGGCTAGTGGAGGTGGTTGTGTAGGACAGAGGGGAGGGAGGGGGGGGGGGGAGGGGGGAGAGAGGGGGTGGGTGGTAGGGGTACTACAAGATTTTCCATTTTGGGTGCGTGACATTTCCTTTGTCGTGTGTGTTGTGTGTGTGTGTGTGTTGTGTGTTGTGTGTGTGTGTGTGTTGCTAGTTTCCATTTTCGTTGAGCTGTCTGTCTTTGTCGCTGCCTCTGCCTTTGCCTGTCTGTCTATCTATCTGTCTGTTTGTCTGACTGTCTGGTTGTCTGTCTGTCTGTCTGTCTGTCTTTCGCTCTCTGTCTGTCTGTCTGTCTGTCTCTTTCTTTATCTCTCTCTCTCTGTCTCTCTCTCTCTGTCTCTCTCTGTCTGTTTGTCTCTCTGTCTCTGTCTCTGTCTCTCTGTCTCTCTGTCTCTGTCTCTGTCTCTGTCTCTCTCTCTCTCTCTCTCTCTCTCTCTCTCTCTCTCTCTCTCTCTCTCTCTCCCTAGGAAAGCAGTTTTACAGCATCTTAGGCTAACCTTGCCCCACAAGGCACGACGATACCCTTGGTGGTTCAGAAGGAGACGAAAGGGCTCATCCATCAGCCTGGAGTCCTCGGCCATCGGTGATTGACTTCCCCGCCATTAAGGCCACCATCACTGCTCTACTGGCTGATCAAGAAGACATCGCCCTCGTCGCTTGCGGACAGAAGAGGCTGCTGGTCCTGCCAGGAGCATTTTCGTACAGGCTTCTCCCGTCCCCCCTTCCTCTCACACAGACACAGACACAGACACATTGACACACACATAGAAACACAGACACAGACACAGACAGACAGACACGCGCACACACATGCACGCACGCACGCTAGCACACATACATGCACGCACGCGCGCAAGCACGCACACACGCAGACACAGACAGACAGACAGACAGAAACACACACACACACACACACGCGCGCATGCGCGCGCACGCACACACATACACATGCACGCACGCACGCACGCATGCACGCACGCACGCACGCATGCAGGCAAGCACACACAGACACAGACACAGACACACACACACACACACACACACACACACACACACACACACACACACACACACACACACGACAAAAACGAAACAGGGCGAACAAAATCAAAACAGACTAAAAGTCTTGTGTGTTGTCTGCAATGTACAAAATATCAAGTACTGCCCATGGCGTAACACAGGGAACACACTAAGCATTTGAGAACACAAGGGGGGGGGGGGGGGGGGGGGGATGACACTATCAATGACACGTAATTATATCGTTTACGACGTAAGATATCACACTACATGATAGTCTACATTATTATTATCTCCATATGGCATATGACATATATATATATATATATTTCAGTGAATCTATCTATCTATCCATCTATCTATCTATCTATCTGTCCATCTATCTGTCTATCTATCTATTTATCTGTCTGTCTATCTACTTTTTATCTATCTATCTATCTATCTATATATATATATATATATATATATATATATGTATCTATCTATCTATCTATCTATATATATCTATCTGTCTGTATCTCCTCTCTCTCTCTCTCTCTCTCTCTCTCTCTCTCTCTCTCTCTCTCTCTCTCTCTCTTCTCTCCGTCTTTTCTATTGCATTACGTATCATTATGTATCACATTCTTCTATATTCTGTGTTTTATTACTCACCGTAGATTTCTCAGTTTAGCATTGGAACCACTCACCCTAACCTCTGGGGATAGCGCCTCCCCATGGATCAGGCCCTCCTCCACCCCCCCCACCCCCCACCCCCCCACCCCCACACCCCCACCCCCACACACACACACACCATACATTTGTCTCGTTCATGTCACTGTACGTTTCTGTTTACCAATCAAAGTTCCTCCATCTCCAAACATCGTTTTGCCACACAGGTCATTTTGTTGGTTTCTCTTATCCACCGACTGTCTGATCCAACCCTGCAGGTGTCTCTGTCTGTCTCTCTCGGGCCTGGGTGACGCCGGGATACACTCTGGAAGGAAAAAGTACCGCTGACCTCAAATGAAAACAGCACTCCACAGTATTTGTTCACGAAATAGATTTGAAAAAAGGATGTTTTCCATTGAGTGGCACCGCGTGCTCTGTTCTCATGATGGTTTTCCGTTTCGATTTTTCATCCACAATTGTGTCTATTAAGAGTTGACGCTTTTAGAAGGTTGCTGCGATGGCCCTGGTTTCCAAAAAAAAAAAAAAAAAAAAAAAAAAAAAGACGCGTAATCGATCTGGCTCTACAAACAAATAACAGCGGGAAAGAAAAATAACAACTCAACCACAATAATTGCCATGCGGTCTTCAAATATGAGGTACAGCAAAACGGTTGATACTTGGTGAATTACAAGCGCACGGCCAAAGGGACACAGATTAACTTGTAAACCGAATACAGTCACTTACGAAGAGAGCGCCGTACATCAGCGACCTCAGT
>CM065714.1:69996592-69999092 GCA_033310375.1 Conus canariensis | reverse complement strand
GTCAGCTTAGTTTTGATCTTGTATTGCTCCATGTAACTATTCATCAAATGAATCTGGATGACGTATGCACACTTAACGTTGTTGACGATCATGGTCATCAGAAAAAAAAAATCAGCCCTTATAACCAATTTCACTGCAGTAATAATGATATTACTGAGTCAAGTATCAATTGTCAGCTTAGTTTTTAATGTTATATTGCTCCAGGTAACTATTCATCAAATGAATCTGAACGACGTATGCACGCTCAATGTTGTTGACAATGATAGTCATCAGAAGAAAAACAAAATCAGCCCTTATTACCAATTTGACTGCAGATGCGTTTCAGTGCCAGTGCCATGTGTGTGTGTGTGTGTGTGTGTGTGTGTGTGTGTGTGTGTGTGTGTGTGTGTGTGTGTGTGTGGTGTGTGTGTGTGTGTTTATCTTTTCATTGGTCTTCAAAAGACTTAGTGTTTAAAATCCCAAAGTTCAATTAGCTAGGAAGGAGTTAAATGTCCGCTCTGTCTCTCTGTCTCTGTCTGTCTCTGTCTCTCTCTCTCTCTCTCTCTCTCTCTTTCACGCACCTCACACGCCACGCACGCAGCCGCACGCACGCAGCACGCACGCACGCACGCACGCACGCACCACACACACACACACACACACATCAATAAAACAACAACAACAATAATCGCACTGGCACCGAAAGACATCTGAGGTAAAGTTGGTAGTGAGGGCTGTTCTTTCTGGTGATCATATACATACATGTGTGTGTGTGTGTGTGGGGGGGGGGGGGGGGGCAGAGAGAGAGAAAGAAAGAAGACAGACAGACAGACAGACAGAGTCTACAATGGACAATTTTCCCTCTCTCATCTTCTGTGCTACTCCAGAGACTTCACCCCCACCACGCTCATTTTGGCTCCCCGTCCATAGTCGTACCTTGGCTTGTCCTGGGGTGTCGCAGCCCCTTCCCCAGGCAATCCGCAGGGAGCAAACACTGCGCTGCTGCCCAGTCAGTTGGGTAATGTCTAGTTTGGCCTGCTGCGATCCAACGCACAGCAATACGCCATCTGATAACCCCTCACCTATGACAATCATAGTTCAGTCGCATGGTCTCTGTGGACTCCCTGATACAGGTGATCTCGACACAAACTCGCCAATGGCCCACAGACAAGGCGAAGACATCGAAACAGAGGTCAGCAAGAGAGCAGGACATGAAGAATCACTTTCTATATTGATCGATGAGGATGAAGGTGATGAAGGTGCTGATGCTATGGGGGTTCGTGTGGGCATTGAAACAAAAGTATTGACTATTTAAATGTTAACATTGATATGAAAAAAAGGAAACACCTTGAAGATGGCGATGCAGTAAAACGTGGTAACAGACCGACCGACCGACCCGACCGACACGACAGACAGACAGACAGATAGAATGACTCAGGGATAAATGAATTATAGGGGAATAAATTCAGAATCCACGGAGAGGATTTGTCGTTCATTAACCAAAGAAACGGATGAGAGCATAAACATTCATTAACCTTTACGTAGCTTGAAATTAATTTGAAAAAAAAAATTGTTCAGCTAGATGGGCCTGATGAAATCGCCTCCAAACAAAATTCAGAACTGAAATACTGTTTTAATACTTGCTTGTGAATCGGAGTCATTTGATGAGTACATCCTCTTGCACTCAGCAAAGACCATTATTCATAACACATATACTCATCATTAATACTAAGTTGCGGTTCATGTTTCCCCCACCTGATTACGATTTCCTTTGATCTCAGCCATACTGAGGTTACCTGTGTTTGTTTTTGTACTAACAGTTCTTATAGAACAGGGAACACTTTACGACTGGACTGAAGAAATGGTGTGTGTGTTGTGTGTGTGTGTGTGTGTGTGTGTGTGTGTGTGTGTGTGTGTGTGTGTGTGTGGTGTCTGTCTGTCTGTCTGTCTGTCTGTCTGTGTGTCTGTCTGTCTGTCTGTGTGTCCATCCGTGGTCAAAATGTGTTCCACTCGCTCCAGACAAAACTATTGGGCCGATCTTTCTGAAATTTGTAGGTATGTTCATTATGGGTCACGGATGATGACAATGTTTTATTTTACCGTTATATCTGTTACTAACGGCTATAACGGCCCTAAACGGTTTTTCTTCTTTATGGAATATCTCACGCATATTCAAGATAAACTGGGAGTACGTTTATATGCTTTGCATCTTGTTGTTCGTATGCTTGTTCTGTGTCGGGCATTCAAGATGAAGCGTTTCAGCCGTTCTGGATTTAGTGGTCATTTGTACATTTTTTGGTGCTGTCGCTGTTCTGTGCATGTGCCGTTTAGGGACACACGAGCAAGCTTCAACCTGTTTCGTGCTATCTAATTGCGTTTGTGCAAGGTGCATAGGTACCACAAGTTTTAGAATGATAACCTTCTTACTTTACTGTAAATTGTATACCGGCAAAGACAGCGGTAGGTTGTGGCAGACAATAAATCCCGTTTGACTCAAGGCCTGGTGGGGGTTACACACAAA
>CM065714.1:69981592-69991592 GCA_033310375.1 Conus canariensis | reverse complement strand
TCCGTTTCATTATCATTCCGTTTAGGATCCACTTCATCTTCAATGTATTTCGATCTGTTTTGTCTTTAAGACCTGGAGACCAGACGGGTAGTATTGTCTATATAAACTACCACCCTTCTGTCCCAACACACCATCTACAGTGTAATAGGAAGGTATCACCCCAAACTAATGCTCCTTACGGATACCCATTCATCTAACTTAAACGCAGACAAGACAACACTGAACAAACAATGTTCTTTAAAAAAAAAAAAAAAAAAAGAAAGGAAAAGACAGATCGAAGCCTGCTAATGTAGCCTTACACAGCACATGCGCAGAGCAACGACACTAGCAGAAATGCACAAATAAGCATTTATTCCAGAATGGTGTCGCCGCTTCATCTTGACTACCTGACACAGAACAGGCATACGAACAAAACCAAACACAGGTAAACACAGTGTAGCTGATATGCAAAGAAATCATGAATGACGTGAGGAAACATGAACATCCACGCTGTTTACGTCTCGCTGCCTTTCAGCTGGGTCATGAAAATGTCCCGTAACCAGATCTGGTGGCGAAGTAGATGTGCAGGAAGTAGCTTTTTGTAGTATCCTGTCGGCATACTTTTGTGGAGAAAAAAAAAAAGTTTTCAAAACACTTTGCGCGTGAAGTCATGCATATCTTGACGCGTTCACATCTGGAAGAATACATTTCTTTCATTTCACATCGTAATCAATGGCGCCGCCGGAAGTCACGTGACCGTGCCTCGCTTGTACAACAAATAGTAGTCAAGAACTGGACAGACTCGTTTTGAATTCTAAAAACATGATGAAAGCATTTGATTCCGTATTGATTTGTTCTACTGGCCCTCAACCTGTTAGGTTGAAGATTGAAATTGACAGGTATCAAAGGTCAAACATGCTGATCGCACTAGAACATTTTATGCACCAGTCGAGCAGTCAGTATTTTGTCGTGAATTTTTTATCGCATGACAAATCTGAAAAGAAACAGGTTTGAAACACACAAAATCCATGCCTTCACCTCTCTCTCTCTCTCTCTCTCTCTCTCTCTCTCTCTCTCTCTCTCTCTCTCTCTCTCTCTCTCTGAACTGCAAGCTGTTTGACAGCAATTAATCCCTCCTAAGTACTTAAGAAAACCTTGTTTCTTCAAACTGACTATGTTAATGGCATCATTGGATGAAAACACAATTCAACAGTTCGCTTTGTATTTGTATAAGGATTTAGAATACGAAATGATATGTTAAGACCTTAAATTATGTGTTAAGCTGGTTAAATGAGTTTCATATGCATTTACCCCCTTCTAAGGGGCTATGGCCTTTACGGATAAATAAAAAAAAAGTCTACGTCTCTCTCTCTCTCTCTCTCTCTCTCTCTCTCTCTCTCTCTCTCTCTCTCTCTCACCCATGCACACAAATATGCCTGTGACAGAGACAGACAGACACAGACACACACACACACACATACATACTAATACAACCCATCCACAAACACGTAATTATATTTGCATAATTATATTTATAAACACATAGATACGTAGATACATACATTCATACATACATACATGAATGCATGCATACATACATACATATCAATTACTTTAATGCATCAACTTGTCAAATCAACAACAATGCACACTAGTCCAGATCGCAGGCGCATCGATAAAAGTTATCTTTCACATACTCTCTCTCTCTCTCTCTCTCTCTCTCTCTCTCTCTCTCTCTCTCTCTCTCTCTCTATTCCCCCTCTTTCTCTCTCTGTCCCCACGTCCTTCTTTCTCTCTCCGGCTGGCTCCAATTCTTTGTCTGTCAGTGCTTTGTCATGTCTAATACTATTTAAAGCACAGTTTGAAAGTCAACATCTGTCAGTTTCAAGGCTGGTTCATGAGGTGATTCCGCCTTGACCAAACACGCCTAGATCCAATCATGACAGACATGCTCAAGTATTTTGCGAGTTGTTTACATTTGGTTATGGGCAGTCCTAACATTGAAAGTCCTGAAACCACTCTTTTATGAACCATGGCTAGTGAACCTATTACTAGAACAACCACTTTCGTGCTAAATCCAGCATCACTAAGAGCATAGCAAAGAGGCGAGTACTTTTGAAATTTGCTCTCATAGCATGTTTGTATGAATGTGTCAAATGGGGTTGAAACCTCGATGACGAATGCCACCGAGTTTCGATGGTCGATGAAGCATAGATCAGGTTTCAGCCTTGGTAGATCTTCAACATCGTTTATATAGACAGGCCTGTTTTGAAAAACATCCACAAAATCCGTCACAATGCATTTCTGTAGCTCCTTTCTGATGATTTCAACGCATCTGTCGCGTCGTGTCTTTGTGTGTAGAGGCCCCTCAGTCGACGACATCCATTCAAGGCATGGGAATTTGTGTCAGAACGAAACCCGCACAAAGCACACACTCTCCGGTAAGTATCAGGATAGTAGATGTTGTTCACTGCATTGGTCTCCAGCAGCTGTAGACGTCATTTGCTGACGAACCTGGTTATTTGGTCATTGACGTTGGTGTTGGTGAGGTGTCCTATGGAGTGGGTCATTGCCACATCCGGAATTGCATCCTGCGTGATTCTCCCTTGTTGTTGCAGCTGCCGAAAATGGTGTGTATCTTTGTCCATTTGCATTCTCTTGATTGCGCTGTACAATTGTTTAGAATTACTGTAGCGCATTTGAACTATCCCATCATCAGAAGCTGGGAGTACTACTCTGAAACTGTCGCTGTTTTCATCGAATTCCAGCTTAAGATCCAGTCGCACCCACAGCTCATGGAGCTCAACGAAGGAAGAACGTGACCAGTTGACCTTGCTGCCTTTCCTTACCTTCCCTTCGGTGTCTGTGGCATATCCTCCAAAATTGCTGTCGTCTGGATCTGCGTGAGGCACTTTTCTCTTTTCCATGTGGAGACGGAAACTGTTGCGCGCTACCATTCTGACATGTTGGTCATCACTGTTCAGAACAGAGATCAGGAATGAGATGTGTTTACATACATACATACATACATACATACATACATACATACATACATACATAATACATACATACATACATACATACACACATACATACATACATGCATGCATACATACATACATACATACACACACATACATACATACATACATACATACATACATACATACATACATACATACATACATACATACACATGCATACATACATACATACATACATAACATACATACATACATACAAAAGGAGGCTGGGAGGGGGAGATGGGGTGGGGTGCCGTCAAAAGGAGTGTATGGGAGACAAGGAAGAAGTTGAAATTACTTGTTTATATGTAATTCTCTGTGTTCAATTCCATCGCTGTTGGGAAGGAAGCTATGCACATGAATGTAGTGTGATCGACCTCTCTTTAATAGATTGAACCCACATACAATGTAGTGTGATGGACCTCTCTTTAATAGATTGAACCCACATACAATGTAGTGTGATGACCTCTCTTTAATAGATTGAACCCACATACAATGTAGTGTGATGGACCTCTCTTTAATAGATTGAACCCACATACAATGTAGTGTGATCGACCTCTCTTTAATAGATTGAACCCACATACAATGTAGTGTGATCGACCCATCTTCAATAGATTGAACCCACATACTATCATTAATATATAAAGGTAATTAAACGGGTAAGATTAAGTTAAGAGTGTGGGGGGAAGGGACGGAGGGGTAAGGTAAGGTAATGTTGCTTATAGCCCAGCCGACCGCAAAGGGCCATACCAGGGCTGTCACTGCGTTGAAGTCAACTCCCAAGTCATTCATTCACACAGCTCTTTAAAACACATCTTCTAAAAACACACCCGAAATTTGTTTTTAAAATCTTTCCACTGTAAAATCTCAGATCAGAAGAAAAATGTTAATCTCTTTCAAACAATTCAAAGATCACATCAGGCGGAACATCTCTTAACAAGGTTTTCATGGAATCTGCTGTCAAATGTTTATGTCTGATATCATGCTAATTCCCAGCACTCTAAAAGACTATGTTTCAGTCTTATGTTAAGAGCGTCGGAGAAGGGACGGAGTGGAGGAGGGGGAGGGGGGGGGGGGGATTGGGGAAATGGAATCCTGCCGACTTTAATGTGGGAATCTCGTATATATTTCATACCCGACCGTTTTCACGGCCGCTTCGATACCGAGGTGAGAATACAACATTCTAAGACTGGCTAGAGCCTCTTTCAAGTCAGCATCAAGTTAGCGTCTGGCAAACAGAACTGCAATCAATCACAGTTGAAATGATAATCAATATGATGATAGTTAAGTGCGTTTACTCAGAAGCTGTAAGATACACATGTTTGAAGATTTTAGCGGAAAACGAATAGAAATGTCTACATGCTCGTTAAATCTTGCCACGTTATCTGCTATTTGAATGGACTCACGTCTTCTATGCATGCCTGCGCGCACCATGGTGTGTGTGCGTGGTGTGTGTGTGTGTGTGTGTGTGTGTGTGTGTGTGTGTGTGTGGTGTGTGTGTGTGTGTGTGTTGTATGAGTGCACGTGTGTGCGTGTGTGTGTGTGTGTATGTGTGTGCGTGCGTGTGTGCGTGCGTGTGTGTGTGTGTGTGTGTGTGTGTGTGTGTGTGTGTGTGTGTGTGTGTGTGTGTGTGAAGTTTCCAGGTTAAGATATCTTCCGAATTCCTCATAGTAGCGTCCAAAACTCACACACACACACACACACACACACACACACACACACACACACACACACACACACACACACACACACACGTGCACTCTCTCTCTCTTTGTCTCGCTGTCTCTCTCTGTCTGACTGTCTCTGTCTCTGTTTCTCTTTCTCCTCTCTCTCTCTCTCTCTCTCTCTCTCTCTCTCTCTCTCTCTTCTGTCTGTCTCTCTCTCTTCTTCCATCCCTTAGAGAAAATACATTTTAAAATGAAAAGGAAAAGGAATGGCCAGCTTCCTTCGTTGAACCTAGAAAATGACGATTCACTCTCTTCGGCAAACGTAGCACTGAAGGACCAACTCGTCATGTGAAATAATCCCTCCCCCTCCCCCCCCCACACACCCCCATCCCCACCCCAACCCTCCCCCCCCCCCCCCCCCCGCCCCCTCCCTGGTCTGTCGACTGAGCTTTCCTAACAGTATTGCTGCAGCTGATACAGCAAGGCAGAACTGATTACTACCTAGTTGAGGTGAAATGTTGCTGTACTTTTTCTCTAATGATTTTCATCCTATCATCTAGCTCTCTCTCCCAGTCAACGTTCCTTCTCCATCCCTACCCCCGTCCACTCCCTCCCTCCGCTCTCTTCCGCTCCCATCATTCCTGCTTCTTCCCTAAACTTTCTCTGTACCAGCCATCACTCTGTCTCTACCCTCCCCCGCCCATCTCCTTCCCACCCCCTGGTCCGAATCTTATTCTCGTTACTTCCTACTAGTCTACTACACCCATCGACACTCGTTTTATGTCCGACTGTTTCTATGCCGTTTCAATACCGTGGTAAGGATCCAAAGATTCATCAGACAGACTGGAGCCTCCCTCGAGTTGGCAATGAAGTTAGTGTCTGGCGAAAACGAGCGGCAATCAATCACAGTCGACAAATAACCGAAAGGACGTGTTTGTACAGGCTTTTAACCGGTTCAGAGAGTTAAGTGCGTTTCCTCAGACGCTGTCAATTACTATTGTTTGATTTTTGAACGTTTTAAGCTGAAGCGGAGTGGAAATGTTCATGTGCTCGCTTATTCCTGCAATGCTATCAATCACTTGAATGGATTCATTTTCTTCGATGTTTACATGTGCATGCGCTGTGTGTGTGTGTGTGTGTGTGCGTGCGTGCGTGCGTGCGTGCGTGCGTGCGTGCGTGCGTGCGTGCGTGCGTGCGTGTGTGTGTGTGTGTGTGTGTGTGTGTGTGTGTGTGTGTGTGTGTGTGTGTGTGTGTGTGTGTGCGTGCAAAGTTTCTTGGTAGCATACTTCCGAAATGTCTCAGAGTTGTGTCTTAAAACTCAATATTTTCCAATAATTCAAGAAGTGGCAGGAGATCCCTAGACTTTGGGGCAATGAGATTCCATGTTGTGGGTTATTGTGGTTTAATTTCGTGTGTGTGTATGAGAAGATGTGTTGTTGCACAGCGTTGACTGTAAATGGTTAAAATGATGTCATTTTCTGATATAGGATAAGCTCGGAATGACTTCTGGACTGATTTGCTGGAGGGATTCGTAGAGTTTTTTTTTTTTAAAGATACTTTGCTCGTAACATATACATTCAAAGATGGGTATCAGTATATCAATATGGTAGTGCATAATCCTGTTGATATCGAATGAGTTCTACTGAACGAATTCCATCAAAATAAAATCTCTTACAGTAAATCATGTCACACACTTCGAAAACAGAGAGAGAGAGAGAGGAGAGAGAGAGGAGAGAGAGGAGAGAGAGAGAGAGAGAGAGAGAGAGAGAGAGAGAACAGCGCTGCTTTCAAGTTCAATTTGTTGTCTTCACATCCGTCATCCTGGAACCTGTCAGTTTCGATCTGCAAACATTCGGTCAATGCCAGAACAAGTAAAAGAAACAAACAAACAATTGTTTTGGAAAATCACAAGAAAAATCAGCCACAACAAACACATAGCTCTTTTGGGAGCTCACTAGAAAACCACCACCACCACCACCAACAACAAATGATTCTTTGGGGAGCCCATAGTAAAAATGACAACAACGACGAGAACAAACAAACAATTCTGGGAGCCCATAATAAAATAGCAACAACGATAAAAACAAAGAAACAATTCTGTGGAAGGTCAGGTCATTACAGATGAAAGCTAATTTCCTTAATGGTTTCCAGCTGCAGAGCCGGCTTAAGAATGGGATTCCTATTCTTAGCCCTGACAGTATTGTGCTCTTGCTGCTTTGCACGCTTCTCCAATCTGTAGGGTCTAGAGCTCAAGAATACCAACAGCTCTCTCTCTCTCTCTCTCTCTCTCTCTCTCTCTCTTAATCAGATTACTTTACTATTTTTAGTGCATCGGAGGAAAAATAATGGCCGATCGTAAGTAGGAAAGATATTCTTTTATTTTTTAAGCTGTCGCCTGTAAAGGCAAGTTTCATGTTGTTCATATTTAAGATGAAACAGATTTTAATCGTTAAGAAGATGTAGTAGAATGTGATTTGTTTCACTAGCTACCTAAAGTGACTGGCCTGTTTCTCTTCGTTGATGCTTTGTTTAAAAATTTAGGTAAATGCATTGTGACAATGTATTAGGTTGAAAACTGAGGCGCCTATAACCACACACACACACCCTACCCTTCTCCCTCTCACCTCCCTCCCCCCCCCTCTCTCTCTCTCTCTCTCTCTCTCTGTGCGAAAAAATATATTTGAAATACACCCAACTGGTCCTATCAAAATGTTAGTTTTTTGTTCAGTACATTCCCCCTTGCCTTCTCTAACAGACATGTACGCATGCACGCGCACACTGCTCCACCCTGTCCCTCCATCCTCTGAGAAAAATGGTAATTCCTGATACAGGAAAGCTATGGAATAATGACTTGCACACTTC
Source organism: Conus canariensis (assembly GCA_033310375.1). Classification (NCBI taxonomy): domain Eukaryota; kingdom Metazoa; phylum Mollusca; class Gastropoda; order Neogastropoda; family Conidae; genus Conus; species Conus canariensis. The sequence continues at coordinate 69,984,061 of CM065714.1, read as the reverse complement.
CACTGTTGAACGTAGAAAACTAAAGTTCACTTTCATCAGCAAATGAAATATGGATGGACAAAGTCATCACATGAAAGAACTCATGCCCCTCTTTAGTTCGTTGTTGGAGTTTTCCTGACAGTATAACGATGGTTAATACAACAAGACAGGGCTGATTCCTACAGCGGTTTGGACGAAATGCTGCTATCCTCTTTTCGGCTGATTTTCATCTTATTATCTGCCTTCTTCCAGTCAATACACCCCTTCTAACTCCCTCTCCCTCCCCAGCTTACCCTCTTGTCTCCCTTTCACTCGCAGTTTCTGCCCCCGTCCCTAACCTTACTATGTGCCAGTCATCACTGTTTGTAACACTCTTATTCACGTCTTATTCTCTTTACTTCCGACAAGCACCCCCATCAACACTCATTTTATACCCGACCGTTTTTTCTGTCGTTTCGGTACGGTGGTATGGATACAACATTCTCAGACGGACTGGAGCTCCCTCACATAGGCAATGAAGTTAGCGTCTGACGAAGACGAACGTTACTAATCACAGTCGACAAATAACCAATAGGACGTGTCTGTGCAGGCTTCTAGCCTGTTCGAGTACTTAAGCGCGTTTACACAGAAGCTGTACAATACAAATGTTTTACTTTGAGTGCTTAAGTTGAAATGGAATAGAAATGTTTATGCGCTCACTAATCCTGCAACATTGTCAGCTACTTTAATGGACTGATGTTTTTAGCATATGCATTCCATGTGTGTGCGTGCGCGCGCGTGTGTGTGTATGTGTGTGTGTGTGTGTGTGTGCGTGCGTGCGTGCGTTCGTGCGTGCGTGTGTGCGTGCGTGCGTGCGTGCGTGTGTGCGTGCGTGCGTGCGTGCGTGCGTGTGTGTGTGTGTGTGTGTGCGTGCGTGTGTGGGCATACATGCGTGTGCATTGTATGTGTGTGTGTGTGTGTGTGTGTGTGTGTGTGTGTGTGTGTGTGTGTGTGTGGTGTGTGTGTGTGTTGCCTGCCTGTTGGCTTTTCTGATGATTTTCATCTAATTATCTGCTCTCTTTCAATTAATGCCCCCCCCCCCCCCTCCACACCCCACCCCATCACCCACCCTTCCATTCGTGTATTTCTGCTTCATCCCTAATCCTACTTGGTACCAGCCACTACTCAGCCCATAACGTTACGATTCGCGTCTCATTCTGTTTAATTCCTTCTAGTACCCCATCGACATTTGGTGCCCGACAGTTTATATGTCGTTTTGATACCGTGGTAAGGATCCCACATCCTCAGACAGGCTGGAGCCTCCTTCCAGATGGCAATGAAGTTAGTGTCTGGTGAAAATGGACAACAATCAGTCACAGTCCACAAACCACCAATAGGACGTGTTTGTGCAGACTTCTGGCCTGTTTGAGTACTTAAGCGCGTTTACACAGAAATTGTAAAATACAGTTGCTTGACTTTGAACGTTCAAGTTCGAACGAAATAGAAATATATATATGTGTTCGCTAATCCTGCAATATTTATCAACTACTTTGATGGACTTATTTCTTCGACGTATGTGTGCGCGTGCTTGTGCATATGTGCCTTGTGTGTGTGTGTGTGTGTGTGTGTGTGTGTGTGTGTGTGTGTGTGTGTGTGTGTGTGTGTGTGTGTGTGTGTGTGAAATTTGTGGGGTAATATCTTTCTGAAATTCCTGAACACAGCGTTTCGTTGTTATGTTGTTGCTGTACCCTGGCTAAAAGACTCCAGGGATCATCCAAACAGCCGAAGTACTTTAACACAATGGTACAAAGGCATCAGCTGGGGATGAGAACATGACGTGTGTGACCGTTTTTGATTACCCCGCCACATGGGCAGCCACACTCCGAATTCGGGGGATTTTGAAGACTGATAATGTTATGCTTGGAACTTGTCACAACTGAAGACAATCCCCGCATAACTATGCAGAGCATAACAACATTTTGATGTAGCCTTGGTGTTCTAGCCAATGTCAATTGGCCTGACACAGCCTAAAGCCAAGGCGGTACACAGCGTTTTAAAACTCGGTATTTTCCAACAATTCGAGAAGTGCAGGGAGGTCCCTAAAATTTGGAGCAATGAGGTGGTTAATTCTGAATGCTCTTTCTTTCTGCGTACGCAGGCTGATACTCCTGCGGACACTCCCTGTATAGACAGGCAGTGGAGTTTTGCGTGTATGACCGTTTTTTTTATCCCGCCATTAAAGCAGCCATACTCCATCTTCGGATAAGGTGCATGCTATGTGTAACGTGTCATCCATACCAACGGCCAAACTGGCCTTCTCTTCCGAAAGTTGGTGATGCGATTTTACGTGTGTGCAAGATGTTGTGCGTGCGTTCACACATGGAACTTCGGTTTATGGTCTCATTCGAAGGACTGTATGGGAAATGGAGTCAGAACCAATGTTAACTCCGAGGGAAAAATCCCCCTGTACCGAAACGGCCCGGCGGAGATGCGAACTCGCAACCCCAGGAT
>CM065714.1:69935913-69973992 GCA_033310375.1 Conus canariensis | reverse complement strand
CCCGTCAACACGAGATCCACCACACCACGCAGCTCTGGACCTCTGGGCGGCGGATATCCTATTCAGCGTGACAGTCTTGTGCCGGACAGACAGCACAATCCCCAACGTGCTCCATGCACCAGTCAGGTATACAATGGACAACATAGTAAGTGATGATGGACAGACACCCGGATAACTGGACTTGCCTTACAGTAAATGACATCAGTTAATTTAGGAAACAATGAGGTGGATATACATCATTACAGAAAATTACGTCAGTTAACCTTTGAGGCACATACAGCTTGACACTTAGGCGGGGTGGGGGGTGGGGTGGGGGTTGGGGGGGGGGGGCGACAGAGAGCGTGCATCATTTCTCACCCTCTGAATACAAGACCAGATTTAGACCGCCAAAGATGGAAGGGGAAAAAAAAGCCTTAAACAGGTCATGGCAAATAATTACTGCAGTCGAGGCATCTTATAACATTGCCCTCCAGTGTTTAGAAACATGTGCTTGACGGGATGAAGAGATAAAGATAACCAAAGGAAACAGTGCATGTAAAAATGAAGATCGGACAAGACTAGACATTTGAAGAAAAGTATATGAGGTCAGAAAGAAGGACAAGATAAAAATGACAATAGAAAATCAAAAAACAAAAACATGTTGAATTATTCTTAGCACTGAAGTTCTTGTAGATTCACAATAACTAGCGCCCCCCCCCCCCCCCCCTTCCCCTCCCCAACCCCCCCCCCCCTTCTCCGTTCCGCCCTCCCTCATCCACCTCACCTCCTCCCAAAACATGGTATTAAAGACCAGGACTACTCTGCTTTTTTTTTCTTGAGTCGGTCATGTTATTCCTATCAGTGCTTTGGTTATTCTATTACTTGTTTACCACTTAAACAACCAGAAATTCCCTTATATTTCAGTTTGTAAATCTATATGAGAAAGAAGGTAATCTGTTGAAATACAGAACCTCAGTCAGCTTGCTGTGGGTACGTTTTCGATGAAATGAATGGATAGCATGAAATGACTTTGTCTGGAATGGGTATAGGTAGCTATTGTTATATCACTTGAATTACAAGAACCAGGAGAAATTTCAAATGATCTGAAAGCAGACCCCCAATTTAAAAAAAATGGACAAGTTTTGTGAAAGACCTAGCCTACACGCATGTTTCTGAATTTTGAAAATTAGTTACAGCGTTAACACACAGTGGACGATATCCTTCTTCTTCTTCTTCTTCTTTTTTTTTTTTTTTTTTTTTGGGGGGGGGGGGGGGGGCGGGGGTATATTAATGAGCATTAGTAATACCACATTATCTGTCTGCAGCCCAAATTGTGCTTTCTGAATTAATTAATTGAACGCGTCTGGATTCGAGGACTGCTGTAAAATATACCTGCTTCCTTCACTGTTGAACAAAATGTTATCTATGTGATATTTCATCCACTGAAAAAAAAGGCGAAAACTGAATACTGTAACAACAATAATGACAGGTAAATTTGGTTTATGATTCGGAACAGGAGAAACAGGAGATAGAATAGGTGTTTGAAGTGTCATTACAATCTGCATTAGCCAAACATAGTCTTGCCCAACTTAGTCTCATAACCTGAATAGAACGATCCTTTAGGACTTTCCTGTATGATACATGTTTTATGAAGTCGTATGTGGTTCAAAGATAACGATTACAACACCAACATGCCTGGAATCGAAGCGAGCCACGTATTCATAATTTATACGGACTTTCTTGCCACTTCAGACTAGGTCAGAAAGAACGCCCCCCCCCCCCCCCCCCACCCCCAGCACACATTTGAGAGAGATTAGCATAGCGACACTAAAATGATTTTGATACTGGTGTCTGCCGAAAGAGAGAGAGAGAGGAAGAGAGAGAGAGGGAGAGGAAGAGAGAGAGAGAGAGAGAGAGAGATTGGTTGTTGTATGATATCGTGGCGTAAATAAATAAATAAATAAATATATAAAACAAATAACTCACTAAATAAATAAATACATAAATAACAGAATGGCGCGGGGGGCGGGGGGGGGGGGGGGGGGGGGGGCGATATATTGTTGGACAGACTGGCATACCCGTAGAATCTCACGAGTTATTCTCTTCCTCATTGAGGCTGTCCAGACAGAGAGAGAGAGAGAGAGAGAGAGAGAGAGAGAGAGAGAGAGAGGTTACAAGGAAAACACGAGGAAACCAGATTATGAAATGGCATGTAGAAAGTATGTGTGCGCCTCTCTCTCTCTTCTCTCTCTGTTTGTGTGTGTGTGTGTGTGGTGTGTGTGTGTGTGTGTGTGTGTGTGTGTGTGGGGAGAGTGAGGGGAGAGAGAGGAGAGAGGGGAGAGAGAGAGAGGGCGCTCGCGCGTGAGATTTTACTGGTATGCCAGTCCGTCTCAACAATATATCGCCCCACCCCCACCCCCTGCCACTCTGTTATTTATGTATTTATCTATTTCTTTAGTTAGTTATTTGTTTATATATTTATTCATTTATTTACGCCACGATATCATACAGCAAACCATATCTCTCTCCCTCTGTGTGTGTGTGTGTGTGTGTGTGTGTGTGTGTGTGTGTGTGTGTGTGTGCGAGAGAGAGAGAGAGAGAAGAGAGAGAGAAGAGAGAGAGAGAGAGGCGCTCGCGTGTGCCGTGTGCGCGCTTGCTCAGTGTGTGTGTGTGTGTGTGTGTGCGCGCACGCGCGCACACACACACACACACACACACTGTCTAATATCACGTAATGTGGAAAGACGTAAAACAAAACAACAACACAAACAACAACAACAACAACAACAACAACAACACACACACACACACACACACACACACACACACACACACACACCGTGGGCGCTCATACATTGCAGAGAAGTGAGTATTTGGAAGTTAGTTAGATGTAAACCTATGAACACCGTACTACGCGCGACTTCGGTGCGACAGACTACGACTCCCATGCAAACAGTTCCTAAAGGGACCTTCGCGTTTCTTCGTGGCACTACACGCACGTGAATTAATGCTTGTGAGTTTGTGGTTTCACGAGATCATCCGCCATACAATCAGTTGTGAGCGCTTCTCTCTCTCTCTCTCTCTCTCTCTCTCTCTCTCTCTCTCTCTGTGTGTGTGTGTGTGTGTGTGTGTGTGTGTGTGTGTGTGCATAACATCAGTCCGAAGTCGTTGGTGAGCGCGCTTCTTCCTGTTGCCTGTCGCAATGTGTAGGAAAGCAGGTCGAAGTCGGTGAGTTTTGGTTGAGGACCGTAGTACGGTCCATTGTTTTGGAGAGAAGAGAGAGAAGAAGAGAGAAGAAAAAGATACACCCGAAGGTGCGGGTAGGACCCAGAGAAGTACTGTCTCAAACTGCCGAACAAACAGCTGGGAGCAATCCTGCACTACCCTTGGAAGCCTGCGCTGTGTTTCACATAGGGTGCAGGCACGCACAGGAGATTCCATTAATACGTGAAGGGACATAACTGCTTCATGGCAGATGCCATTCTGTGATGGCCACTGGATGAAAACACGACAGAACCTCCAAGGGAGCGTTCCATGGAGTACCAGCCCGTTTTTCATGACTGCGGAGCCCACCGGCAAAAACGCCACCGCTAAGCGACTGCCGTCTGCATCCCGTAGCCTCACTCGTTCTGCTGACAGGCGACGACAGTACAACTCAGACGCTGCCAACCTTCCGCCATGAGGTCTTACGTCCTCTCTGAAGAGAATCCCTGGTCACAGTCTTTCCCGCTGTCAACAGGACTTTCCCTGCGGTCAGTGAGTCTTTCTTCACCGTCCATTGTTTTTAATTTACTGATAAGGTCGGGTCTTCTTTGACATATTTTGGGGGTTCTACATGCAGTGAAAGAGAAGCCCTTGACCACCCTTACGCTTTTCTCCGTCGAATAGTGAGGGCAGGGAGGTCGCAGAAAATGCTGAGAAAGTATAGATATGTCAAGGGAACATTTCATTCAGTGCTTTGAGATTTTAATCAATTGGCTTCAAAATTTCCATGGACAAAAGCACAAAACACACTTTTCAAACACACCAACAAGTTGATGCCTTCCAGATGAAGTCCACGGCCAATAACCTAGAGGCCAATGCGTTCTCCTTTCCCCTCCCCCTTCACAATGGGCTCTTTTATTAAGGTACTTTAATTTTGTTTTTGAGGGGCGGGGGAAGGGGGGGGGGAGCTGGACGTGTGTATGTGTGTGTGGGAGGAGTTAGGGTCAGGTGGGAGGGGAGGATCTGGACGTGTTGTCACACTGCAGGGGAGTGGATGTGGTGAGGTGCGTGTGGATGCTTCACTCACTCCGCGTTCTGATTCTGGCTATCAGACACGAAGAGCCCGATGACAATTTCGAATACATTTATTTATGCACATATGATATGATGGACGATATGATGATCGGTGGACAATGTGATAATGATAATAAAACTATGTATTATTACGAGCTTTCATTCACTGACTCACACCAGGCTACTAACAAGATTGAACATTAATGCGTGTATGCGTGCGTGCGCGGGTATCTGTCGAAATATACGTATCTTGGTTGCGTCGACTTCCCTGGAACCCGGGTTACTCGCCGTCGGTCGCGATCGGCTTGTCAAAGCAACGTTCGTACAGTTCCAGGAAGCCGTCGATCCACGGATGTCTTCGTGTATATATATATATATATATATATATATATATATATATATATAAATGCAGTTACGGTTCACCCCAACACTACACCACAGCGTCAGAATAAAGTTTCCTCTTTTTTCTTTCACAGCACTTGTAAGAAACAAGAATCCTTGGCGCGATGACGGTTCCAATTTCCAGAATAAACTAAAACATCCTCTTCTCTTTTTCTCCGTCACCCAGAAGCACGAATACTTCCCTTCGACGAATAAATACAAGTTTTTTTTTCTTCTTGTTAATACGTAGTCACACAATTCTTCTTGCAGCATAACAGGTCAGCCTTCCCTTCCCGAACACGCGAAGTCACTAACGTCCCGTAGAAGTCCATACAAGAAACACACGTACACACGGGTGGAAATATTGACTGAAGGACTTGGCGACGAAATAAGATAAGATAGGATAGGAGATGATAGAATATGATCGGATAAGATGATAATACGACAGGATACGATAGAATACGACAGGATACCATAGAATACCTGCAACAGAGATAAAGACTCCTTAGCTCATTCTCCAACATTACTAAATAATATACATCCTCTACATACACGCATTTACAATCACACTATTCCCCTGCTGTAGCCGCATTCGCTCTGAAAATAAAATAAATCAAAAATCAATGGTAACGAAGACGCAGGTCGGCACTCCGCTCGATTCAATCATAATCGTCGGACCTGAAACATTCTACAAATGAATACAACCCAAACAGACCCTCCTGGCTTCATCGATCTGCTCCTCTGTGGATGAAAGCATCTATTAAACCTGCTAGCTCCGATCTCTTACCTCAACAGGTATATTAAGCAGCCATAGGCTCGGGAATGATCGACTCTGTGCGGTTAACTGTCAAGTTATCATCTAGGCAACTGGGTCCCAGCCGCGCGATTGGACAAACCACGGCGACGGCCTAACATAACTAAGACAAATGGGTTACTTATGCGATGACTCGTTTCCGAACGACGTCATACTACACTTGCGTCATTCCACTCATACGTAAACATCCCTCCATTTCTCTCTCTCTCTCTCTCTCTCTCTCTCATCCATCCCGCTGATTGTCCAGTCATATTGTCCATGACAATAGCCCCCTTTTTAGACTTGAAAATCTTGGTTTTAAAGATATAACAGGATCATGGGGAAAAGCCCCCCCCCCCCCCCCCCCCTTTTAAAACTGGCAAGATTTTCAATTCACTTCATACGACTGAGATAATCAGCGCCGATGTTATCCACCCCTGGGATAACCTGTACTGTGAAGCAGTACTGTTGTAGATGCAGCGCCCACCTCATCAATCTTCCATTCGTGGGTTTGTTTCGCTGCAATGACTGGAGTGGCTGATGATCAGTCTGCAGGGTAAACTTCTTCCCGTACAGGTATCTCTCAAATTTCTTAATCCCCCAGACCACTGCCAGGCACTCTTTCTCTACGGTGGCATAATTCAACTCTGCCCCGTTCAACTTTTTACTAGCGTAAGCGATTGGTATAAGACCATCCCCTTGCTCTGGGAGCAACACTGCCCCAACTCCTCTGTCGGACGCATCTGTGCGCAGCACGAACTCTTTGCCTAAGTCGGGCAAACAAATAATAGGATTCTCTGTCAGCTTTTCCTTCAGAGTGGTGAAGGCTTGTTGGCAACTAGCGTTCCAACAGATTCTCTCTGGTTCCTTCTTGCACGTTCTATCAGTGAGCGGCAGTGCAATGGTCGCATAGTTGGGTATAAACTTGCGATAATATCCTGTCAAGCCTAAGAATGCTCTAAGCTTTTCTTTGTCTCTGGTTGTTTGGCTTCTTTGACTTTCTCGATCTTCTCCAATTCAGGCCACACCTTTCCGCTTCCTATGCGATGCCCCAGGTAGTTCAGTTCTTTGAATCCGAAATGACACTTGGACGGTTTGGCAGATAAATTTGCTTCCGTTAACCTTCTGAGTACAGCTTCAATTGCTTCAAGGTGTTCTTCCCATGTCTCATTTGCAATTAGGATATCATCCATGAAGTTGTCGACATCACTTCTGTTCATGGGTTGGATTAATTTTCTCATCAGTCTGGAGAAAACACTGCCTGCATTTTGTAGACCAAATGGCATCGCGTCCACTGAAATTGACCCATTGGTGTTGAGAACGCTGTCTTACTCTTGTCTTGAGCTCTTACTCGGCATTGCCAGAACCCTTTCGAAAGATCAAGTTTTGTGAAAAACTTTGCCTTCGATAGCTTGGAAAACAAGTATTCTGGGTCGGGTAGTGGTTCGGCATCAAACACAGTTACTTTGTTTAGCTTCCTATAGTTAACGCAGAACCTCACTGATCCATCCTTCTTCTTAACTAATACAACTGGTGCATTGTAGGGCGATTGAGCGGGTTCGATGACTCCCATCTCTAACATCTCTTTTACCTCCCTCTCGATCGTTTCTACCTGGGAATGAGGTAGTGGGTATTGTCTCACGAATACTGGCCTATCGTCTGTCAGCTCAAATGAGATCTCTTCTAAATCTGTCTCTAAGGGTTTGTCTGTCAGTACTCTTTTGTACTTCCTACACAGATCTTGAACTTGCTTCTTTCTGCCAACAGTTAACCCTGGGTCGATGACTACATCTTCTTCCGTTTCGTGACTCTTGGTACTCGGGGTAAGGTAATACATTCCCTGTGTCGTCTGCATCTGGCAGATCTGTCTCCTCTAACATTACGATCGCAATCTCGCAGCCATCGTTATCCGGTTCATCATCTCCATCTTCCTCAGGTGTAATCCTATCAGTCAATTGCTCTCTCTCGAGGTATTCTTTGAGCATGTTGATGTGGAATACCTTGTGGATTTTGCCGATTCTTATGACGTAGTCGACACTGTTTACTCTCTTGACGACTTCGAAAGGTCCCATCCATTGCAGTTCAAGCTTGTTGTGTTTCACCGGTCTCAGTACGAGTACTTTTGCTCCAGGTTTAAGTTCTCTTTTCTTTGCCTTGACATCATAGTATTTGGCACGACGTTCTGCGGCCTTAACGGAGTTTTCCTGTGCTATCTTGCACGTATCATAGATCTTGGTTTTCAGTTCCGTGACATATTCTGCTGTTGTCCTAGCTTCTTCTGTCAAGTCTTCGTTTGTCCAGATAGCTCGTAGGATCTGCATTGGTCCTCTCACTTGACGTCCATATAAAAGCTCAAATGGAGAGAATCCCGTGGACTCCTGTGGCACTTCTCGGTACGCAAACAATAACACGGGTATGAACGTGTCCCAAGTCGTTGGTTGTTCGAGTACCAGTTTGTTCAACATGCTTTTAAGCGTCCCGTTGAACTTTTCAACGAGTCCGTTGGTTTGTGGGTGGTATGGGGTAGTCTTGAGTCCTCTTATGGCTAGCAAATCCAAAACTTCTTTCATGGTTTGGCTCCTGAATTGACTCCCTCTGTCCGTTAACATTTCGGATGGTACGCCAGTCCTCGTCCACATCTCCCACAATGCGTCTGCTACTGATTCGGTGGTACTTGGTGATGTCTTTCAACGCTATTGCTTCCGGATATCTTGTGGCAAAGTCAACCATGACCAGTATGTACTGTTTCTTGCTCTCTGACATTGGTTTTATCGGGCCGATGATGTCTACTCCTACCCTGTTGAACGGTGTGGTCAACTCGTGGTGTCCTGACAAGTGGTACTTTCCTTATCCGTCCTTTACTAACGGTACGTTGACACGCGTCACATGACACGCAGTATCTACGTATGTCCCCTACTATTCCTGGCCAATAGAACTCGGTCCAGATCCTCGATGTCGTTTTCTTTACTCCCATGTGTCCTGCCATTGGTGTATCATGGGCGTTCTTCAGTACTTCACTTCTGAGCTGCTTCGGAACAATCATTTGTTTCTGTCGACGACCCTTCTTGTCTACATGTTTCCTGTAGAGAATACCCTCTTCCATAACGAATGTGGAGTTACCCCTTTTCTCTTTGGAAGCTGCCCATCTGAACATTCTTTCCAATGTTGGATCTTGTTTCTGAAGTTCTTTTACTTTCTTTGGATCCGTTTTGGTCTTGGCCGGCTTGTTATCGGGTTTAGGCGCATTCGGCTTGACGTTTTTCACCTTTCGCCTGCTGCCTAGTCTCCACAGCGGAAACTATTTCTCTGACGGGGTATACTGGGATCCTTGACCTGCTTCTGGTTCTAAACGCTTGTTTATAGTTCCCTATGAGAACTGGGTGTACGGGATCCTTCATTACGACAACCTCTACATCGCCTTCACAGTACGGTGAGTCAATGTGTACAACTGCTACAGGTAGCTCTTGTTGAACCCTTCCTGACGCTAGAGTTACGGTTTTCCTTCTCTCAGTTATCTTATCTTTTGGCACCAGCTCTTCCGACACTACTGAGATCGACGCCCCTGTGTCCCTTATGCCGTCGGTCATCACTCCCTCAACAGACACTGGACAGTGGTTGTCGAACTCGATAAATTTGCACTTATCACACAACCTTTCGGTTGCTTTAACCCCTTTCATGTTGTCTTTCTTGCCGCTATCCGTGACGAGATTGATGGTGCTAGCAACTTTAGGACAATCACGCCTAATATGCCGTGTGCTGTTACACGCAAAACATCTCCTTTCGGGCAGAGTATTTGGTGGTCTATTGTCTCCCTCTCTGTGTGTTGGAACTCTTTGTTGTTGGTTGTTCCTATTCGGGTTCGGACCATAGCGCATCCTCTCTACGTCACCCCTCGGTCGGAATCTTGCACTTGAATGCGCCTCTTCGTACGTTTCGGCCAACGTCGCCATCTCTTGCGCGCTTCCTGGCTTCCGTTCCTTAATGAACGTGGCTACTTCGGGTTTCAACCCTTCAAGAAATTGCTCTTGCAACATTAGGTCAAAAACATCTTCGAACGATTTGTCTTTGCCGGACAGCTCAATCCATCTCAGGCAATACAAATCAAGTCTTACCAGATAGTCACTGAACGACTCACTCGGCTCGCGCTTTGCTGATCTGAACTTCCTTCGGTATGAGTCGGTAGTTAACTGAAATTTCTCTAACAGTGCTTTCTTCAGAATGGTATAGTCACTGGCCTGTTCATCACTAAGTCGGGTATACACACCCCTAGCTTTTCCTTTCAACAATGTTCCTAACCGCGTGGCCCATGTTTCTTCACTCCACTCCTGGATTTTGGCAATTCGTTCGAATTGACTGATATAAGATTCAATACAATCACGATCATCAAAGTATGGTAACCGTATTTTCATACTTTCTATCGCATCTGGACCCTGGTGTCTCACGTTCGACTGAGCATTCTCTCTCACTTCTAACTCTCTCATTCGTATTCTTTCTTCCATCTCTTCTCTGTCTCTTTCTCTCTCCATTCTTTCTCTCCTTTCTTCTCTATCTCTCTCCCTTTCTTTTTCTTTCTCTTCCCTACCTATTCTTTCTCTCCTTTCTCTCTCTTCCTTAACGTATTGGATGAGCTCTGTACCGGTGAGCCCAAGCAACTTTCCTTCTTCTACGATCGCAACGGTCATGGACGACATACTACAAACGGACACTGAACTTTCTGAACGTGTCGCCGTGGTGCCTCTTCGTGCCTGAATGCTTCGGCCCCTGCTTGCCTGTCCTGGGCAACCTCGTGTGCTGAGCTGGACCATCCATTCTAGCTGGTACTGACGCCTATGTACTACAATGACGTCAAATACAGAGATACGTAAGACTTTTCACTAGATTCGACGATTTGCTTATCGCTATGCAGATCTACGCGCTGGCTAGTTCCAGGGCTAGATCTAATCACTACTTCACTGTAGACAATTCTCCTACAATAGCAAAGTGACCAAACTACGTGAATTTACTGTCTTCACTAGACACAGCTCTCCAACAGAGATATATGAGCCTCACACAGACTCGTAAATACACACTTTAATGGGAAGATATGAGCCTCACACAGACTCGTAAAATACACTCCCTAACAGATGCGTATGAGTGTCACCTACACTCGTATCGTGCGCACAGACGATTCTCAACTAGAACTCGCCTACAGCTCACTTTCCTCTTGGTAACCTTCTACCTCAGAAAGTAACAAAGATACACAGAGATCCAAGGAACAATAGGTTTAACCATTACCTATTACCACGAGTCGATCCCGTAATGTAAACACACCTTCGGTTCACACCATGAATCCTTGGTCTCACCAGTCAATGAAAATCTTCACTTCTATCCTCACTGACTACCGTTTAGACATAGGCTACGCGCACAAGTACATCTAAACAAATGGACACTCTATCCAAACATCAAGTTAACTCATACAGAACATAACCACTTGTCCTATATACAACTAAGTTAACTTTCTTGCCCTAAGACACACCTTTGGTCCTAGCAACAACAATATACTCTGTACTGGTGATAAGACACAACGCTGGTCTTACAGATTAACCCAGTACATTCAGCGTTATCATACAACACACACTACAGCATAGCTCTAGCAACACGCTAAATAGCTACTTTCATCCAACAGAAGGAACAGATGATCGCCTACAGGTCATGTGCCCTTGCCTGCTAGGCACCTATCACCCTCCAACCGCCCGCTGTAGTTAGACGGGTCGAATCCCTAATTCGAATCCCTCTTCCCGGCCTGAACTGGGTTAGGATCTCCAACGAGACCTTACTGTGGATATAAAAGACGAAGCAAGTGATGAGATGAACTGATGATGATGGCTCTCGTGGTGATAATAAGAGTTCCGGGACGGCTCAGGGTAATCCCGGACGAGCCCCCATTTGTCACACTGCAGGGGAGTGGATGTGGTGAGGTGCGTGTGGATGCTTCACTCACTCCGCGTTCTGATTCAGGCTATCAGACACGAAGAGCCCGATGACAATTTCGAATACATTTATTTATGCACATATGATATGATGGACGATATGATGATCGGTGGACAATGTGATAATGATAATAAACTATGTATTATTACGAAGCTTTCATTCACTGACTCACACCAGGCTACTAACAAGATTGAACATTAATGCGTGTATGCGTGCGTGCGCGGGTATCTGTCGAATATACGTATCTTGGTTGCGTCGACTTCCCTGGAACCCGGGTTACTCGCCGTCGGTCGCGATCGGCTTGTCAAAGCAACGTTCGTACAGTTCCAGGAAGCCGTCGATCCATGGTGTTTCCGCTGGGGACACGAAGACATCCGTGGATCGACGGGGGCTGTTCATGTTGATCCATTGTAATTTTGGAAATTCACATTGGTTTTGAGGTAATAATGACAATCTCAGCCCGTTTGTCAACTAGGTTGAAGTTGTTGACCAAAAGGAATGTTTGTGCTCACTTGAATCATCTCTCTCTCTCTTTAGCTAGGGACAGTAGGATTTGAAAGGCACTTTCAGGGGCCGGAATAGCTCAGTTGGTAGAGCGCCGAACTCGTAATCCAAGAGTTGCGGGTTCGAATCTACGCCGGGCTGTTTCGGTACAGGGGGATTTTCCCTTGGAGTTAACATTAGTTCTGACTCCATTTCCCATACAGTCCTTCGAATGAGACTATAAACCGAGGGTCCGTGTGTGAACGCACGCATAACATCTTGCACACTCGTAAAATCCCATCACCAACTTTCGGAAGAGAAAGCCAGTTTGGCCGTTGGTATGGATGACATGTTACACATAGCATGCACCTTCCCCGAAGATGGAGTATGGCTGCCTTAATGGCGGGATAAAAACGGTCATGCACACAAAACTCCACTCCCTTTGTAGGGTAGATGGGATTAATACTTGCCTGTCCATATAGGGAGTGTCCGCGGGAGTTTCAGCCTGCGTACGCAGAATAAGAAGAGGAAGAAAAGCACTTTCCCACCCCTCCCCCCCCCCCCCCCCCCCCCCCCATCCTGTCATTCCCACCCACTCTGCCTCCGCGTTTAAGTGCAGATGTTGAATTACTAGCGGTTCATTTGTGTTTGCTTTAATAATAATAATAATGAATACTTATATAGCGCCTATTCTCGGCAAGAGACCAAGCTCTAAGCGCTTTACAATCCACACTCGTTTATACTAACTCCTCTTACAAGGTAAAATGTTATTTGTGTTTATAGTTACAAAGCTGGAAGTATTTTCATTCTTTACCATTCACGATTTGATTACTGACGCATCCTGGTCGTCCCACTGCCAACTCCCCTTCCCGCCCCCCCCCCTCCCCCCCCCCCCCCCCCCCCCCCCCCGACCTCCAACTGCCCCTCTCATCTTCCATCCCATTCCCTGTCCTGTTTCAATTGTGGCAAAATTTCTTTTTCTATCCTCCATTCCGGATGAGAAGCTTTCTGTCAGCAATAAAATCCGGGCTGGTTGCAAAAGATGCTGAAAAATGCAAAGGAATAGCAAGTCTATTGTATTTCAGTTCATGAAGTATAGTTTTCGTCTGTCGGAAGGTCCTTTCTCAAAAGATGCTGAAAAATGCAAAGGAATAGCAAGTCTATTGTATTTCAGTTCATGAAGTATAGTTTTCGTCTGTCGGAAGGTCCTGTTGAAGAGGAGAGGCACCAAAGACTTTTCCATTGCAGGCTTTCCCCCACACCCACCCACCCCCCACCCGCCACCTCTCCTCGCCTTTCCCCCACTCCTCTCCTTCACTGTCCTCTCCTACACTGTCCTCTCCTACACTGTTGGCTTCACTCCTCTCCTTCACTGCCTTCCTTCACTGTCCTCTTCACTGTCCTCTCTCACTGTCCTCTCCTTCACTGTCCTCTCCTTCACTGTTGGCTTCACTCCTCTCCTTCACTGTCCTCTCCTTCACTGTTGGCTTCACTCCTCTCCTTCACTCCTCTCCTTCACTGTCCTCTCCTTCACTGTTGGCTTCACTCCTCTCCTTCACTCCTCTCCTTCACTCCTCTCCTTCACTGTCCTCTCCTTCACTCCTCTCCTTCACTGTCCTCTCCTTCACTGTCCTCTCCTTCACTGTCCTCTCCTTCACTCCTCTCCTTCACTGCCCTCTCCTTCACTGCCCTCTCCTTCACTGTCCTCTCCTTCACTCCTCTCCTTCACTGTCCTCTCCTTCACTGTCCTCTCCTTCACTGTCCTCTCCTTCACTCCTCTCCTTCACTGTCCTCTCCTTCACTGTCCTCTCCTTCACTGTCCTCTCCTTCACTCCTCTCCTTCACTGTCCTCTCCTTCACTGTCCTCTCCTTCGCTCCTCTCCTTCACTGTCCTCTCCTTCACTGTCCTCTCCTTCACTCCTCTCCTTCACTCCTCTCCTTCACTGTCCTCTCCTTCACTGTCCTCTCCTTCACCGTCCTCTCCTTCACTGTCCTCTCCTTCGCTGTTGGCTGTCGGCCGATTTAAAACGAACTCGGGTAAAGTCAGGTTGGCAGAATTTCATTTCTCCACCCTCTTATATTCTCATACCAAACCAAAAGAGGACGAAAAAAAAAATCACTTAGCCATATGTCGATCCTGAAAACGTGTGTGGCACGTTATGCACATATATTATGTATACATGCAAAAAAAAACAAAAAAACAACAACAACAACAACAACAACAAAAAACAAGGGGTGGGGGTGGGGGTGGAGGGCATCCCGCCCGAGACAGTGGACAAAGGATCGGGGCTGGTGCCACACAGACCAGAGACACCACCTCTGTCACAAGGACATTTTTCTGTAAACCCTGGGAATAAATTCAGCTGTATCCTACGGATTTTTCATGCCGGTTTTTTTTTTTATCATAGGATGAAATTAGTCATCCACAAACGTGACAGCCATCTACCCCTTGTTCTTCCCACTCTCCGCCTCACCTACTCTTTTCATGGATCTACAGTTAGTCTGTTTTAATGTTAGACTTGCAAGATTTCTTTTTCTACCCCCATCGTATGTCATTACAAGTACTCATTCAGATATTGGTGAAACAGCATCAGTTATCGGCAGTTGTTTAGTGGCGTCCAAAGATATTTGGCATCGGTGAGGGGAGAAGGGCGCAGCCTGAATGTCGTCTGTGCGTCTTCTAAATTTGTATGGAGGTGGAGGAGGGGGGGGGGGGGGGGGGGGGGACGGATGACAGGCTGGTGATATTCAGCACAGGAGGGGGAGTGGGGTGGGTACTCATCTTTTAAATTTTTATAAAAGTAAGGCCGGTGGGGGGGGGGGGGGGGGGGGGTCCACAATTCCTGTGTAAACCTCCCCTTGTTCATACTGTAAAGAAACGCACAAGGGGAGATCGGGTTCGGGAGAAAGCTGGACTAGGTTCATCAAAAAAAAAGACAAATGAGTCAGGCCAAGTGAAGATTTTCTTTCTTTTAATTTGGTCCACAGCTTTTTGTATATAAAGGGGCTGGTGACAATGCCCAACAAAAAGGGAATAGGAAAAAAACCAAGGTAAAGGGGGGAAAAAAGGAAAACTAAAGGGGAAAAGAAAAAAGGGCTCTAGCAACCGTGGCCTGTAAATGAAAATGCAAACGAACGTAAACCACAAATGCATCTTACACCATTGCATAGTTCACATACATCCGAATCATTGCATAAGTGCTTCAACGTGATAGAAAAACATCATTTAGCAAAATTACGAAGCTAGGTCAGTCTCAGGGATAAGGTATTCCCCATTCTAACTGCGAGCCAGAGCATAATTATCATCCAGGAGACACATAATCAGGAATGTGCTATACTATGGTATTCAGAACCATAGGTTCAGCCACTATAGCTCTTTTAGTCTCTTGCATTGGATTTGCGCAGAGGTTATCAACAATGATAACCTATCCAAACAAGAACTAATCGAGTGACGAAACGACCACTCTGAAACCAGGGTAAACCTAACCTCAAAGACACGGTTCAACCCTGTGCTGCCCTAAGTCGGAACAGCAACTGCCAATTATCTGGGATTCATATCCCTAACACAATTATTCCATCTCATTCCATGTGTTCCATCATAACTGCTCATCCTTCGCTTCTATAATTAAGCAACATGGGATAACAGACTTCATCCCCAAATTACAACCAGTCAAAGGAATCGACAGTGAACAGAATCAAGCGCAACACTTCGACTCATGAAATGATAAAAACCCACGAAACAGCAACAAAGAAATATGCTAATTTGAGTCGACATTAAAGGCAAACAGCCTATATTGGCAACAAGCCTGTAACTTTCATCATGCCTATAAGGGAGACAGATACCTATAGCCGGTATGGTAACATGTTCTTCAGAAAAGAAATATACTTAGTAGAGAGGAGAGAGAGAGAGAGAGAGAGAGAGAGAGAGAGAGAGAGAGAGAGAGAGAGTTATGGCTTATCGCTCCGGTCAAAAAGCATTGCAAAATCATCTATTACAGTAACCCGTAAGTCAATAACACACAACAATATCGCCTTACCGGCCATCATTTAGCGACTCTTGTCTCAGCTGTTCAATTATAAAAATTCTAGAAACACCACTAATAATCTGTCTACTACATCACTATACTGTCTGCTTATTCACTTATTATTTAACAAATTACAATAAGCATGATACTTATAAGGACTCCATAACTTCCGTATTTTATCTCATTTATTTATTTTTTTTTTATTGTCACAGAACATCATCTAACTTCGTTTTTCCTTTCAACATGTATTCATTCATATAAACAACCAAATATGAACTCGACTTCTAAAATAATTTCAAAATCTTAGTGCTCAATAGAACCTATAGAAAACCCAATGGGTCAAGAATACAAAGCATGGAACAATCAACGCCCATTTCATAACAATGCAGCATGGTCAAATGTCTAACATGTACACATAGCAAAATACAAAGTACATAGTATTTAGCTGCTCTGCCAGAATGCAGAAATAGAAAAATGCATCAACTTACATTTCTGGTGCCATCAGAACACCATCACCACACTTCACGGACTAAGGTGTAGTCCTCTCCGTTTGAGATTTGGGGCCTGACTGAAAACTCAGTAAATTCCCAAACACCCACGCTTCCCCTAGCGTCACCTAGGGACGCCATCTATCAGATTCCTACGCCTCATGAATATTTATAAGGGGCTTACAGGTTTAACAGCAGCTATCAACTGCCAACTTCATATCACCTACATGTCCCTCTAACCTAAGCATATAACATCTTCTCAAACATGGCGTGATCCGAGGTCTCACTAGTTTGAAATAAAAAATAGTAATCAGAACTATTTCCTTAAAATCTCCAGGATGACCAACAACCTAAATAGTAAGCCCATCGCGCAACTACTGCTCTCCCTCTTACATAATGGGGCTGGCACCTCCATAAACTTTCCCCGGTCTCTTCCCCGGTCTAGCCGAGAGTATTCCCTCTTTGGAATTTCCGGCCCGTCGCCGGTCAGTGCCCACAAAGGGATTCCTCCTTAGATCGCCACACAACTGGGCGAACTCATAGGGGGTCATCAGACTACCTGCCTCGGTTAATTTAAACATCAACCGTGGCACTCCACAATGGAAGCACACAAGAATCTCTGGTACACCATAGGTGGTGTACACCTGTATAAGCAAGAAGGATGGGGAAAGGACTGGAGAGGCGGGGGGAGGGAGGGGGGGGGGGGGCTCATTTACCGAATTTTTAAACAGGGTATTTTCTCTTCTTCCGAAATCCTGAAAAAGCAGAGGTGGGGTGGGGACACCGTAACCCATTATGTCCATATTTTTTTGGCTTTAAACATAGAGGGAGAAGAGAGCATAAAATAGTTTCACCTCTACATGTATTTTCATCGAGGGGGAGGGGGAGGTGAGGAGAGCCAGTACTCCCTGTCCTCCCCTTCCCCCGGCTCCGACGCCACTGTTGTTAGGTTATATTAATTACATCATATTCATACTGGAACTCAGAATCCAGTGACTCATTAAACATTCTGAAATGATTGTTGGTTTGTGGTAACCTGGTAATTTTACTCAATATGCTCAGTTGAACTTTAATTTCCGGGAAGCTTAAGTTTGCAGATTTCAGTTTCGGGCTTCCTACTCTAGGCATAAAAACATCTCTCAAACAGAACTTGATGGTGGGAATGATGACAATCCCCCCCCCCCCCCCCTCCTTCCTCCTTCTAATCTGATCCTCAGTCAGCGGTTTGTAGTAGAGGGAAACGGGGCTCGGCGAGCCGGGTGCTGACATATGCTTTCTGATTGCTCAGTGGCCTGGCCGCCCCACAAGCATAACAAACTGATACAGGTGGTTCCCTGAAGTTGAAGTAAGAAATTCAGAACATATGATAAACTTTCAATGTATGATTCGAACCAGTGCCTTACCTTCATTTAAAACAAAAACTTTCCTGATGTAAATATTTTGTGCGTGACAAAATCTTCAACGGACTAGGTGAGCTGGTCCACCCCTACCCTCCCCCCCCCCCCCCCCAACCCTGAGATGTCCCGCCTCGTTGTAGCCTCCACCCCCACCCACCCCCACCCCGCCCACACACACACACACACACACACACACACACACACACACACACACACACACACACACAATTCCCTCTTTTGATGTGTTATAGATACACTCAAATCTGTTTCAAATAACTGTGTGTATTCCTACACACGGTGCAGCAATGTACATTCTATACATTTTAGTTCTCCTCGCCGGCTCTTGTTCTGAACAGTGTGACCTTGACTTCAAACCTTTTAATACAACAATAACTTTTTCACAAAGTTGCATTTTCTTTCTGTCGGCCTTTCCCCTCGGCGTGCGTTCTCGGACTCACACGGTCAAAGCTGAGGCACGAGAATCAAGAATGTGAAAGTGATTTTATCCTTTTTTAAAAATTTGCATTATATGTATAATCAATTCGTCTACATCCGCATTTACCCTAATCTGAAAAGACGATCTATCCGCTTAAGATGCTCTGAATCGTTTGAAATATTTTTCGTCAATAGATTATCTTCTCTCACTGGAGCACTACAGGCCTTAATTCAACCCAACAACTTTATACATTCAAATAAACTTACAAATTGTCATACACCGATAGATTTGAAATTCTTAATATGTCGTTTTTCATGGCTGGATCTGTATATTTACAAAACTTGTATAAATTCTAAAGTTAATGTTTTGTCACGCATCCTAAGTATTTGACAAGTGTCCCGAATTATCTCTTTGTAACTACTGTTACTTCGGTATTGAACAGGGACCTTAACCAGGAGTCAACTAACAATGATTTACATCTGACTGCAGCGCAGCACATTCTCAGTGAATTCAGCAGTTTCTGTGTAGTTTCATCAGGTCCTTCCTTCCTTTCAAATGATGAGCCAATTAGTCTGTCAAACGGCGAATAATTTCCAGTGATTGATATCACGTCATAAGTAAAATTTCGGGCTGTTTAAGAGCTTGGTATTTTTCAGTTTACCCCTTTTTACCCTTGTGGCTCTGTTCGCCAAGGGCTGAACCAAGTGTCTGGTGCTCAGAACTGACACGATTTACTGTCCCTTGCCTCGCCTTGGTGGTGGTGCTGAGGTCTGTGGGAGGTCTGTCTTGTGGGTGCTTTCAGGCAGTGACTGTGTTCTTGAGTGTGTGAGGAGTCTGATTTTCAGTTCCTCGTTGGCTTGTTTTGCCACGACCTCTGAATCTCCTGATTCGCAGTCCGTCGTGGAATGGTGGGGTTAATCTGGAAGCAGAAAACCACGGTGTTCGTTGCCTTCTTTGATTGTATCTGTCTGTGAATACAGCAGAGGATGTTCAGACACTTCGATGCTCAGGTGGTTGTCATCTTTAAATGGTGGGTTGTTGGGACGGTAGGTTTTGTCTAGAATGATGATGTTGGTTAGGCTTTAATTGTTGTAGGCTCATATTCTCTTTATATGCATCATTTAGTTGTCGATAATGCTGAAGATATGCAGGTCGATATGTTGTTGAACTTCTGTATGGTTACGAAACTTGTCCTTTTGCGTAACTGTAGACATAATAAGAGGTAATTC
This sequence comes from Conus canariensis, assembly GCA_033310375.1. Lineage (NCBI taxonomy): Eukaryota > Metazoa > Mollusca > Gastropoda > Neogastropoda > Conidae > Conus > Conus canariensis. Next base: position 69,954,533 of record CM065714.1, on the reverse strand, counting down.
TCTGGTGTGCAATATTCACAATACGAGGTCCGGGTGGATCCACGTTTTTCCATGGGTCTGATGTGTACTCACATCAGCTGCACAGGTTTCCTCCGTTCGTGAATAAAACATAGCGTTAACGCATAGTTCAACTCTTGTGAAAGACAAAACTCAACAGTTATGATATTTTCATATGGCACAGTGTATAGCTATATGTGAAAGCGCAATTCATGTCAATGGGTTTTTTTTTTAGCCGTCTCTTCTGTTCTGTCTCCCTGGCATCACTGCCATTGGATTTATTCTAACCCCCCACCCCTACACACACACACACACACACACACACACACACACACACACACACACACACACACACACACACACACTTCCCATCATAGGCAGCCACACATTACCTGATTACCCTGGAAGTCAGGACCATTACTGAAGCAGCATTGAACTGGTGTACATTAGCACGGCCCTTCATACCATCCAGAGGGAGCTGCAGCGTTCATCCAGCAGGTCACCCCCCCCCCCCCTTCCTCTTAGCACGGACGATTCTGATGTCAATACATGATGGGCATGAACATGGTGAGGACAATGGAACGAAGTATATCACCACAGCAGGGCATGATGCGCCACAGAATTTGATACTGTTTTTAATGAGGATGAGAACGACCACGAGGATGCTTTCGAGTCCAGTGATGGGTCTAAGACTGCGAAAGTGCTGTATTCTACTCTTCCTAACATAATCTATCGTACCCTGGCCTGCACAGTACCCAAGAGAAATTCATGCAGTTTTGGTCAGCAAACCAAGTCTCACGAAGAATCCATCATGTGGTGAAAATCGAATGTGTGGTCCCACGCTTCACATCTTTCAGTCCATACCGCACTCAACTCTCATCACTGTTTGGTTACTTCAGTACGAGGGATAAGCCCTTCTGGACATTTTAACAACTCATTCTGGAAAAAAAACTCAACTTACGTAGATAATATCGATTGTGGAAAAAAAAAAAAATGTGTACATTTTGTTTTGTTGTTGTTGTTGTTTTTTTTTTACAATATTTCAGTTTGTCATTGAAAAGCTATCTTTTTAACTCCTTACTCGAGTAACAGGGATATCATTTATTCTTTATTTTTCTTAAGAGCGACAGAAGGAAAGAGAAGGAAGTATGAAAAAAGAATTGCAATTCTACAAAGAAATATACTTTCTCTCAGGCCTTTGACGAGCGTAAAGATGAGTTATAATCTCTAACAAACTTGACTTACTTGACTTAGTCCTCTGAATTCCCTGGGGAACATAGGGCCGCAACCACAATCTTCCAGCGGACACGGTTTTGGGAGATCCTCTTCAGCTCGGCCCAAGTCATTCCGGCGGCCTTCACTTCTGCGCCGGTACTCCTTCGCCATGTCTGTCTTGGTCTTCCCACTTTTCTTTTGCCCCGAGGGTTCCATTCAAGGGCTTGTCTTGGGATGCTGGATGGAGACTTTCTGAGGGTGTGGCCAATCCCTCCCCGCTTCCGTTTTCTGATTTCTGATTCTATTGGATCTATCGGATCTCTAAAAAAAAAAACAAACAAAACAAAACAAAAACAAACCAAAAACAAAAACAAAACAAACAAAAAATATATATATATTAATGGAGAGCTACTCTCTACGTTCCTTTCCTAATTCATCCCGGTATTAATCAAATCTGAGAGGTGGGCACTTGCAGACTGGTCAGAAAATTTAAGCCGTCATTCTCAGACGTTTCTTTTGACAAAAAGCAACATATTGATTTGTCGAGCGCTTTCTAAGAAAGAGCACTGAGCGCTCGTACACAGTATAACATGACCATTCACAAAGAGAAATGAAATATACAGCAAAACTGTAATGACCTTTTATGTGCTTATGGTCACACTTACAACAAAACCTTTTTCTTTGTGCGCACAACTCGTACGCAACGCGAGCGCGCGCGCTCCCGCACCGCACATACACGCACTATAGCCCCCTATCCCACCCCCTACCCCCCTCCCCCCCCCCCTACACACACACGAAACGCGCGCGCACACAGGCACGCGTTCCCCACCACACACATACACACACAGCGCGCGCGCGCCGCCGCGAGCGCACTCACACACACGGCTAATTGGGACGTGGTTTGAACAGGCAGCCTTAAGAGACCTCAGGAATTAACGATCCACAAGGACACGGGAACAGGACGACAGCCAGGGGACACACCTGGAACGGGACGGCAGCCCAGGGACACACGGAAACAGGACGACAGCCCAGGGAACACACCGGAAACAGGACGACAGCCCAGGGAACACACCGGAAACAGGACGACAGCCTAAGGGACACACCGGAAACGGATGACATCCCCGGGGAATCACCGGAAACAGGACGACAGCCCAGAGGACTCACCGGGAACAGGACGACAGCCCAGGGGACACACGGGAACAGGACGACAGCCCAGAGGACTCACCGGGAACGGGACGACACCCCAGGGGACACACCGGAACGGGACGACAGTCCAGAGGACTCACCGGGAACAGGACGGCAGCCCAGGGGACACACCGGGAACAGGACGACAGCCCAGGGGACACACCGGGAACAGGACGACAGCCCAGGGGACACACCGGGAACAGGACGACAGCCCAGAGGACTCACCGGGAACAGGACGACAGCCCAGGGGGACACACCGGGAACGGGACGACAGCCCAGAGGACTCACCGGGAACAGGACGACAGCCCAGGGGGACACACCGGGAACGGGACGACAGCCCAGGGGGACACACCGGGAACGGGACGACAGCCCAGGGGGACACACCGGGAACGGGACGACAGCCCAGGGGACACACCGGGAACGGGACGACAGCCCAGGGGGACACACTGGGAACGGCACGACAGCCCAGGGGACACTGCCGTGAGGAGAGGCCCCACCAGGAACTAGACACAGCTCAAGAGAGGTGCAGGTGAGACATGTGGACAGGCCAGTGACGTGGAATGAAAAGTTAGAGGAATATCTTTTCTTGGTAGTCCTGACAATGCTAGAGCTCGAGTAAGAACATTAAGACTTTGTAGTAATTGATTCAGACCATTGGATGATACTACTAGATACGATTTTGGCGAGGGACCGGGTGGTGGAAGGGATAGCAGGAGGGAGGGGGGCGCGAAGAAAGGAGAGAGAGAGAGAGAGAGAGAGGGGGGGGGGGAGAGAGTGGGTGGGGGAGAGTGGGGAGAGAGGGGGTGGGGGGGGGGCAGGAAGAGGATTTTTTTTATCATGTGAACACAAATTGTTAACAAAATCCACGAGGTATTTACAAAATATGTCCACTGTGAGTCAATGAATGTTATAATAGTCGTTTGCTTGTGTATCGTTGGACTAGTACCTAATGAATTCAGCACAGTGGTCAAGCACTGGTTAAACTCACAGTGGAGCAGGGCTGCCAGTTACTACTGCTCAAGCGCAGACCTAGAAATTAAAGAAAGTAGTGATGTCTTTCTCATACCAATCGTAGTTTTCTAAAGGCATGATAACAGTGGGTGATTTGCAGGACTGATAGTGCTTTTTCTCTCTGGAACATAGAGAATTCATACATAGGTATAAAATAAGCATACACCGTAAAATGTACAGGCCGTAAGCAAACAGAGACTTTATATGACTGTGGTCACACTCAGTCTTACAAAATCTTTGTATTCGCACACTGAACTGATACACGCACACACGCACACACACACACACACACACACACACACACACACACACACACACACACACACACACACACACACACACATCCGTCCCCACGTACACACACACACACGCGCGCGCGCGCACGCAGCTCCTCTACACATACACACTTGCATGCACGTACACACGCATTCATAAAGGTTACCAGTAGCAGTCAGAGAATACCCTTGCATACTTTCACGCGCGCGCACACACACACACACACACACACACACACACACACACACACACACACACACACACACACACACACACACACACACACACACCGCACACACACATCGATTTCCACTCTCTTCAGTTCTGGTTTAAGTATGTTTAAATCTTTAGATTGCTAGACAAGTTTTGTTTTTTTTTTTCTAAAACTACAGGTTTACCTTTAGCTTGACAACACCTTAGTTCACATCAGCTCATAACTAACTGGCCTACGCTGGAAATCGATCCTCTTTAGAACTGACGTTTTCAACTGGAGCTGTGTAACAAACACGATGAAACTAATCAATGACTCTGTTACCTGTGTCGGAACTGAACGTGTAGCGCCTAGTGTCATCACCTGTACAACTGCCATTGATGATCACATTAAAAAAAAAAGTTAACTACTTGGCCAAGACTCAACCAGACCCGTTTTCTTCCGGATTCTGTGAACGTCTTTCATCCGTGAAATACTGTCATCCTTCTGGGCAGTGTATAACTTTCAAAGGGCCTTTTTGCAACAGGCTGCTCAGTAGAAGCCCTGACATGGAGGACACCTCATAATTATAAGATAGAACGTCGCTACTATTTACCGCAGTTCTACACCACCATTAAAATCTGAAATTGCATAGAAAGGTTAGTTTACGTGAGGCGACCAAGGATAATGTGGTCAGTTTCGAAACGCTTCTTTGAAATGTTAAGAATAATCAGTTTATCTTCATTTACTTAACTCTTTAAAGATATTCTGCGAACTTTTTTTTTTTCTTTTCTAACCGTAACTATGACACCACTCGATGTGCCACATGTGTTACTGAACAGCAAGTGAAGCGTGTATTGTGAAATTTGCAAATTTGCATTGGTCACAGAAGCATATCTCGAAGAGGTAAACAAAATCACACGTATGTACGAAATAGCCTCCATCAAGGGATTTTGACCAAAAAAACAAACAAACAAATAGCAGTCATGAGACTGGAATAAAACAGAATTCAGATTAGCACGAAGTGGGCCTCTAATCTTCATCCTATATTTTTGTCGATTTCACGTCAGACTTTTTTTTTTTTGTTTTTTGTGAACAGTCTTATTGTTGTTTGATTGTTTAGAGAGTCTGGTCTGTTTATCTGAGTTTTTGTTTGTGTGTGATGCCAGGCAGGAACGTATGTCAGACTGACTGTTGGAACACGTCTCTTGGCTACTGGTAAGGACCGGGGCAGAAGGCAGCAGCCAGAAGGTCAAGCGCTGATGGTGGTGTGTCTTGGCTAGGGTCCGTATGTATGGGGGCCAAGATGGTCGTGTCTGGAGTGTTTCTGGATGTGGATTTCTTTCTATTGTGTGTACACGTCTGGCAACCTGGCTGTATGTACGGTTCCTGAGCGAGCATGCGCACGTGCACGCACGCACGCACGCACACGCACGCACACACACACCACACACACACAACACACACAGCACACACACACACACCACACACACACACAACACACACACAGACACACACACACACCACACACACGCACACACACACGCACACACACACACACACACACACACGCCCGCGCCACGCGCGCGCGCGCCGCGACACCACACACACACACACCTCTATCTATCTATCTATCTATCTATCTATCTATCTATCTATCGACCGACCGACCCACCGATCCACCGACCCACCGACCAACCCACCGATCCACCACGACCCACCGACACCCACGATCCACCGACCCACCGACAACCATCGACCCACCGACCACCCCACGACCACATCGACCCACCGACCGACATCACTGACCCACTGACCAACCCACCGACCACCCACCGACCCACGACGACCACCGACCCACTGATCGACCCACCAACCCACCGACCCACTGATCGACCCACCAGACCCACCGACCGACATGATCGACCCACGACCCACACCGACATAGACCACCCACCAACCCACTGATCCACCGAGCCAGCCGAGCCGAGCCCGAGCCGAGCCGACGAGCCGAGCCGAGCCGAGCCGAGCCGAGCCGAGCCGAGCCGAGCCGACGAGCCAGAGAGCCAAGGGCCAAGGGCCAAGAGCCAAGAGCCAAGAGCCGAGCCGAGCTAAAACAGGCCTAGCCGAGCCGAGCCGAGCCGGCCGAGCCGAGCCGAGCCGAGCCGAGCCGAGCCGTGCCGAGCCGTGCCGAGCCGTGCCGAGCTGACCCACCAACCCATCCACCACCAACCCACCCACTGAGCCACCGACCAGCCGACCCACCGACCGACCCACTGACCGTCGCACCGACCGATTCACTGACCGACCGACCCACCGACCAACCGACCCAACGACCGACCCACCGACCGACTCACCCACCGACCAACCCACCGACCCACAGACCGACCAGCCCAGCCCAGCGCAAACCAGCCAAGCTAGGCCGAGCCGAGCCAAGAGCCAAGAGCCAAGAGCCGAGCCGAGCCGAGCAGGCCGAGCCAAGCTAAGTCACCCACTGACCACCGATCAGCCCACCCACCCACTCACCCATCTACCCACCAACCCACCAACTTTCCCACTGGCCGACCCACCGGACCCACCACGGACCGACCCATTAACCAACAGACCACCCGCCGACCCACCGACCGACCCATCGATCGACCATCCGAATCAATGACCCACTGACCCAACGACCGACCCACCTATCTGTCCATCTATCTATCCATCTATCTGTATGTACATCTTGATCTATATCTATATGGACAGAGAGAGAGAGAGAGAGAGAGAGAGAGAGAGAGAGAGAGAGAGAGAAGAGAGACAGAGAGACAGAGACAGAGACAGAGTGAACAGACAGGCAGGCAGACAAGCAGACTGAGAGACGGACAGATGGACGCAAGTCTATACATACAAACACACAAAGACAAAAGAGACAGACAGACAGAGAGGCAGACAGCAAGCAGGCATAGACAGACACACAGAGACCCAAATAGACAGAGACAGGGAGAAGCAAACAGACAGGCAGGCAGACAGACAGGCAGGCAGACAGAAGGGGAAGGGGAGGAGGGGGAGGTTCAACAGGTTTCTGCATTTCAGTATCTGAGAGATCACATCTGGGCGAATAATGGCAATGTTACAAGAAGAACATAACATCTAAAGCTGAGCCGTAGAATGAATAAGATCTCTGATTTTAGATGCCTGTTTTATGTAACATTAATTTTTTCAGTGAGAGGGATCAGAAGGGGGGGGGGGGGGGGGGGGGGGGGGGGGAGGGGGGTCGTGTTTTTTTTTTTGGGGGGGGGCGGGGAGGGGGATTGAGGTAGTGGGTGAGTGGGTCTGTCTTTAACCTAGGCAACACCATCGGCTCTTTTGAAGCGACAGAATGTTCCGCTTAATCTGATTATGTTGAAGTGTACGATGTTAAAAAGACAACGGTTGACAACAACTGATGCTGATAAAGCATCACAAAGCGTCATTTCAAATGCAAAGAAGAGAGAGAGAGAGAGGGGGGGGGGGAGAGAGAGAGAGAGAGAGAGAGAGAGAGAAGAGAGAAGACAGACAGTACAGACAGAGAGACAGAGAGAGAGAGAGAGAGAGAGAGAGAGAGAGAGAGAGAATTGTTATTTGTCATCGCAAACTACTCTCATGACTGACCAGTGCTTTTGTGGCACAGGTTCCCAAAACTCCCACCACCACCTTACACTCTTGCCCCTCCTTTGAAGCCTTGAGACGCCAGACGTGGCCCGGTCCGGCTGAGGTCCAGGAGAAGCCGTGGGGACCGGTGGATCTCTGGCGCGGCCTGTGGACTTCGCCTTACCAACCGGATTGAGGATCTAGCATGGCCGGGATCCGGGAACCCGAACGAAAGAGAGAACGAAAAAAGTCATGCACAAGTTCTCTTGCTGTCTTAGCTACCCTTGCTTCCGATACTTCGGGTGGTGCCTTCTGTCAATAGTTCATGCTCTGGAAAGCCGTGGGAATTTTTTTTTTTCATTTGTTATACTGCTTTTGTCTCATGGAAATTCTGATTATGGAAAATGTCCTTCGATTTGCCCGTCCATCTTATTGTGTTATCTTCAGCAAAAACGAGTTCTTTCTTTTGCTGCCTGTCACTTTTTTCTCATCATCGAAAAATTTCATCTAATTTACTACCAGGTTCTGTCATCTTACAAATATGTCCTCTGATTTACCATTCATAACTTCCCTTGTCATTCTAAAAAACATCGCCCTCTGATTAACTAATGACTTCATATATATATATATATATATATATATATATATATATATATATATTCAATTTACCGTCTATGACGTCATGTCATGTTACAGAAATATCCTTTATTTTACTGCATGTATCATGTTTTGTCATCCCAGAAATTTGTCCTTTTTATCCATTTCAGTTAATTATGTGATCTTAGAATTGGTGTCCTTCAATTTATTTAGATGTCATGTCATCTCAGAAACCTAAATTCTTGAAAACTACAGTTCACATTGTGTAATATTATTCCAGCAAAAAGTCCATAGACTTACTGATGACATTATGTGATCTTAGAAAAAAATTTCCTTCAAATGACTGCCAACCTGATTGCGACTGGAAATCCACAACGAACTATGGATGATAAACAAGTGGAATTACTCTGTGTTAAGGAACATTTTCAACAAAGCATAGCATGAAGTTCTACAGGATAAAAAAAAGGCTGCATGAAGACTCCAATGAATGGAGAACAGTGCAGTGCATCGGCTGGTAAGATGATGATGATGATGATGATGAGATGATGATGATGATGATGATGATGGTTATTATTAGTATTGTTGTTGTTTTTACGAATACTTATATAGCACCTATCCTCGGCTAGAGACCAAGCTCTAAGCACTTTACAATCCACGCTCGTTTACCCAACGGGTTGCCTACCTGGGTAGTGCTGACTACTAAAGAACTCTGCCTGCTGGCGCTTCATTCAGTCGTTTCCCGTGTCATCCAGTCAATATCGTTCAATATCGTTCACTCAGTTTCCTTAACTTCCTTCATTCTTTCCATTTCTCACGTAGGGTGCATACTATAGTGTAACATGTCACCCATACCAACGGCTAAACTGACCTTCTCTTCCGAAAGTTGGTGATGGGATTTTACGTGTGTGCAAGAGGTTATGCGTGCCTTCACACACGGAACTTTGGTTTATAGTCTCATTCGAAAGATGTCGGAAAACGATGGCCACGATTCAGACCATAGTACAAAGGACGTCTATGCTAACTATTCAGACGAGGAATGTATCGAGGGTTTCGATGCCGAAGGCCAGAAAGTCAGCTCGCAATCCGTAAATGTAAAAGAGGTGTGGGAAGAAAAATTCGATGAAAAAAAAGGTGACTGCGCCGATAATAAACGAAGTGGTGATGCAATGCTGTGTACTTAAAAAGAGCCGCAAAGCTGACCCACCCACAAACCCATTGACCCACCGACCAACCCATCGACCCACTGATTGACCCACCGACCCACCGACCAACCCATCGACCCACTGATCGACCCACCGACCCAACGACCAACATACTGACCCACTCACCAACCCACCGACCAACCCAACGACCCACTGATCGACCCACCGACCCACCGACCGACATACTGACCCACCCACCGACTCACCGACCAACCCAACGACCCACTGATCGACCCACTGACCCACCGAACAACCCATCCACCCACTAATCGACCCACCGACCCACCGACCGACATACTGACCCACCCACCAACCCACAGACCCACCGACCAACCCATCGACCCACTGATGGACCCACCGACCCACTGACCAACCCACCGACCCGCTGATCGACCCACCGACCAACCCACCGACCCACTGATCAACCCACCGACCCTCCGACCAACCCACCAACCCACTGATCGACCCACCGACCCACCGGCCAACATACTAACCCACTCACCAACCCACCGATCCACGGAACAACCCACCGACCCACCGACCGACATACTGACCCACCCACCAGCCCACCGATCCACCGACAGCCGAGCCGAGCCGAGCCGAGCCGAGCCGAGCCGAGCCGAGCCGAGCCGAGCCGAGGACCGAGCCGAGCCGAGCCGAGCCGAGCCGAGCTAGGCCTAGCCGAGCCGAGCCGAGAGCCAAGAGCTAAGAGCCAAGAGCCAAGAGCCGAGCCGAGCGAAGACAGGCCTAGCCGAGCCGAGCGAGCCGAGCCGAGCCGAGCCGTAGCCGAGCCGTGCCGAGCCGTGGCCGTGCCGTGCTGCGTGCCGTGCCGAGCCGTGCCGTGCCAAGCTGACCCACCTACCCATCCACCCACCCACTGACCCACCGACCAGCCGCCCACCGACCGACCCACTGACCGTCGCACCGACCGACTCACCGACCGACCAACCCACCGACCCACTGACTGACCAGCCCAAACCAGCTGAGCTAGGCCGAGCCGAGCCGAGCCAAGAGCCAAGAGCCAAGAGCCGAGCCGAGCCGAGCCGAGCCGAGCCGAACAGGCCGACCCAAGCTAACCCACCCACCCACCCACTGACCAACCCTCCCACCCACTCATCCACTCACCCATCCACCCACCGACCCACCGACCTTCCCACAGACTGACCCACCGACCCACCCACGGACCGACCCGTCAACCGACCGATTCCGGCCGCCGACCCACCGACCGACCGACCGACCCATTCGATCGACCCACCGACTCAACGACCCACTGACCCATCGACCGACCCACCGACCGACCCACCTATCTATCCATCTATCGCTATGTACATCTTGATCTAGATCTGATGAAAAGAGATGAGGAGACGAGAGAGAGAAAGAGAGAGAGAGAGAGAAGACAGACAGACAGGCAGGCAGGCAGCAGCAGCAGGCAGAAGCAGGCAGGCAGGCAGCAGGAGCAGCAGCAGGCAGGCAGGCAGGCAGCTGAGAGATGGAAAGATGGACGCAAGTCTATACATACAAACATACAAAGACAAAGACAGACAGACAGAGAGGCAGGCAGGCAAGCAGATTTTACGTGTGTGCAAGAGCTTATGCGTGCGTTCACACACGGATCCTCGGTTTATAGTCTCATTCGAAAGATTATCGGAAAACGATGGCCACGATTCAGACCATAGTTCAAAAGGACGTCTATGCTACTTCTTCAGACGAGGAATTTATAGAGGGTCTATGCTACTTATTCAGACGCGGGTTTCGATGCCGAAGGCCAGAAAGTCAGCTCGCAATCCGTAAATGTAAAAGAGGTGTGGGAAGAAGAATTAGATGGGGAAAAAAATCTGATTGCGCTGATGATAAACGAAGCGGTGACACAATGCTGTGTACTTAAAAAGAGCCGCCAAGCTGTCGGCTGATGACTGCGCTATGACGTCATGGCGGTAAGTCCCGGATGGTGATAGGCCTAACACTTAAGAGACGCGAGGCGCGCTCGGCTGTGAAGAGGGTGCCGTGGGGACGGACTACCGCAAGTCCTCCGCTTCTTTAATGTCGCCGGCCGTCGGCGCAGCAGTGGCAGGGTGTCCCGTATCCCCATCCACCCAAAGAACTAATCCACCCAGTTTGCAATGCCACAAACTCGTCTTCCTGTCACTGCCTCTCTCACTTCACTACCCATCCCCACCCCACCCCCCCCTCCTCTCTCTCTCTCTCTCTCTCTCTCTTCCCCGTATATACGGCTGCGTATTGATGTACTGATGTATTGTCACAAAGTTTATAATTATAGTCTTGGGTAGTGTATGAACAGTTCAGAAGAAGAAGAAGAAAAAAATAAAAAGATGAGGGAGGGGGGAGAAAGATTATGATGGCATCTCTCTCTCTCTCCTCTCTCTCTCTCTCTCTCTTCTCTCTCTCTCTCCACACACACACACACACACACACACGCACACACGCGCGCGCGCGCGCGCGCGCTTGCACACGCACACGCACACATACATACATCATGATAATAATCGTTATGACTATTGACGCTAGGACTTTATTGTTGCTAACTGATAATTGATTGTAGTACTGCTCGTTCTTGTCTTGCCTTGTAACCACATCATGTAACTGTTAAAGAAAAAAAAATGTTGATATTACTGATGCATTGTAGTTGTCTAATCATCATCCTTAGCAGCTTGCTGTATGTTAATATTTTACAAAAGGAGTACCTCCTTCTCAATCGTCTCTCTCTCTTCTCTCTCTCTCTCTCTCTCTCTCTCTCTCTCTCTCTCTCTCTTCGATAGGAGGATCACTTATTCTATGTCTGTGTGTGCTGATTGTTTTCTTTATTCTTGTTTGTTGTTGTAATTGCTTTCTTTTTTTCCCTTTAAAGTCATCTACGCCTTAAGTGTTAGTGGATGAACAACTCATCAACTTTTAATGCATTTGTGAAGATATGTGTGTTTGTTACAATTTTTGTAAGTCTTAGTCGCTAGTCATGCTTAGTAGTCGCTAGTCATGCTTAGTTAGTCCCTTAGTGGGGCAAGGGCCGGATGAAAAAAAAACAACAACATGTGTTTGCTTATCTGTGACCCTTGGAAATAAAGATTATCATCATCATCTCATCATCATCATCACATCATCATCATCATCATCATCATCATCATCATCATTCATCTCTCTCTTCTCTCTCTCTCTCTCTCTCTCTCTCTCCTCTCTCTCTCTCTTCTCTCTCTCTTCTCTTTTCTTCTTCCTCTCTGTCAGTTACAATACGTTTCTTTTTTTTTTCTTTAATCATAAGCAACCATTCTTTTCATATCACCAAGTTCCTTTTATTTACATACTTTACCTATTCTTTTTAAAAAAATCGATTTATGCATTTATTCAGCTAATTATTTTATCTGCTAGGTTAGTATCATTAGTATTATTCTTGTCGTTGGTGGTGGTGGCTGTAGTAGTAGTAGTAGCAGTAGTAGCAGTAGTAGCAGTAGTAGTAGTAGTAGTAGCAGCAGCAACAACAACAACAACAGCAGCAGCAGCAGCAGCAGTTGTAGTCAATTCAATTCAATATACTTTATTATCTCATAAAAGAGAAATTTGTTGCATGCTCAGCAGTAAAAGGTTTTTTTTTACAGATTTAAGACAGTAACAATATTGACACAGTAGAGCACAAATAAAATAATGCATTTAAGACAATAACAATAATGACACAGTAAAGCACAAATAAAATAAGGTAAAATAATGCATCAGCAATAATGATTATACTGATTATGATAAGTAATATCACAAGTACATAAATACAAGAAATTTCACCTGTACACACACACTCCCCTCCTCCCTTCTACCCCCCCCCCCCCCCCACGCACACGCACACGCATACGCATGCACAGACACAGTTAATTGTGCACACGTCATACACAAATGCATGCACATACACACGCACCACACATACACAACACACACACACACACACACACACACACACACACACACACACACACACACACACAACAACACACACACACACACACACACACACACACACACACTCAACAACACACTACATACATACATAAACATAATATATATCACAGATCACATCATATCACATCAACTGACTCAAAGAACACACGTATAACATAAAAAGTACAATGATAAGGTAATATATATATATAGAGAGAGAGTAAAAAGCACAATCCAGGAATAAGTAAAATTTCTGATTGACAAACACACACACACACACACACATTTCCACAAATGCACGCACTTACACACACACACACACACACACACACACAACACACACACACGCACGCGCACGCACGTGCGCGCGCGCGCGCGCACACACACACACACACACACACACACACACACACACACACACACACACACAATGTAAGAATAAGTAAAATATGATATTGACACATCTGCGCACACAGGTAAGACCTTATTCATACACACACACACACACACACACACACACACACACACACACACACACACACACACACACACACACACCATCATAAGTACTCAACCTCACAACACATAAGATTGAAAAGTCATTGACATAAAAAGCATAATGATCGGGTAACAGAAATAAGTATGCAATAAAAAAAATACATCATGTAGGATGGGTTTAAGATTTCAGATTGACACATCAACACACACCCACGCACGCTCACACACACACACACACACACACACACACACACACACACACACACACACACACACACACACACACACATCACCATCACATAGTCAGGCTATATGAACCCCTTAAGGAATACAGTTAATTGTTCAAACATAATCAGGCAGACAATTAAACTTTTACATTGTTTGTATAGCTGTTCATGAGGACTACTCATAAAGCAAAGAGCGAGTGTCAACATTGTTCTTTTTTAGTTCTATGAAAGAAAATGATAATGACTGGAAAAGGTTCAATTTTGCACACCATATTGATAAAATGAACCACAGCAGGGTGAATGTTGAACCGATGGTTCAATATTGCCAGTTGTTGGTGTAAGTTGAGTCTTCCTACCCTCTCTCTCCCCCATTTCGTCCTCCTTCCCTTTCCCTCTCCCCTCCCCCTCTCTTTTTCTCGTGTGTGTGTGTGTGTGTGTGTGTGTGTGTGTGTGTGTGTGTGTGTGTGTGTGTGTGGAGAGAGAGAGAGAGAGAGAGAGAGACGAGAAGAGAGAGAGAGAGAAAATATAAACAAGACAAGAAGACTGTTTAAAGGTTTAAAACACATGAATCGTTATTAATTTGAGAGCCTAGAAAAAGGAAACATCCACCAAAGGCTGCAGGCAGTGGCTTGTGTGTGGTGGGAGGGATAACATTGCCACTCCATTCTGCCTGGCAAGATCAATGGCTTCAAGATGTTTTGTGTGGCTGTTATGACTGTCCAAGATTAGTAGTACAGGATCCTCTTTGGTTGGTTTGACAGAAGAGAGAAAGTGTTGAAGGCAGACCAAGAAAGTTTACCTGATCATTATTATTATTATATTGGGTATTTATATAGCGCCTATCCTCGGTCACAGACCAAGCTCTAGGCGCTTTACAATAAACACACTACCTCACTCACTCAACGGGCTGCCTACCCAGGTAGAGCCGGCCGAAGAGCAGCCTACTGGCGCTCATTCAGTCGTTTCCCGTACCATTCAAATATCTGTCACTCATTTTCATTTATCCCTCCAGTTTCTCACATATTATGCATGCGATGTTTATACGTGTCCTCCATTTCCACCGGTACACAATGGCACACGATAACAGTAAGTGACAATTTTTGTGGCTTGGTAAGAAATACCAGGCGGCTATCTTCAATCTACATCAATTTTGCCAGGGCAGCGGGGAACCCCCCTGGTCTTTTCGATTTTCAACTGCCGTGGGTTCTTTAACGTGTGCAAGGAGCCAGGAAGGCACACGGGTCCGACTCGCTTATAGTCCTCATCCGATGGACTTGACGTTCAGTTCGATTTGTCATTCAAACTGGGAAAGAAAGGGCGAGAAAGGCAGGGCTCGAACCCACGCACTTCTCACACGTTGGATTGGCAGGCGAACGTCTTAACCACTCTGCCACCTTTCATCCACCCGCTGTCGCTACAGGTGACCAAAGTTCCCGCAGCGGCTCCCAACTCCAGCTGAGGGTTGACCCGCTTTCGCTTGAAAATGAGCATGGGCGGAACATGCTGTCCTGCTGCACTCATTCAAAAGAACTCCATCACATTTGCTTTACTGAAGTCGTGAGCGCGTGCAATGGAAGTTGCCTCAGGCTGACATAAGCAGATGTCCGGATGCCGAGACAGAGAATCTTTATACCAGTCTTGACCTGCACTCCTCTTGACGGTGTTGAAACCATGCTTCAGATCATTCCTGACAGCAATTTCAAAAGCGAGTGTCATCAGGTCCCCTCTAGATAATTGAAAGAGCATTCTGTCCATATCTAGAATGTACTTGACAAGATCTTCTACATCAGGAGGCAGGAATGTTGGGCGGCCAAAATACTTCTTTGTGTCATTCGCCCACTTGTTTCGGTTGTGCATATAATGTAAGAGGTTGCCTTTGGCACGCCAAAAGCCTTTGATGAGGAGTTGAGACCTTCACCTCTTTTTACTGCCAGGATACATCTTCTGTCCATTGGCCGTAACTGAAACCAGCAAAATAGCAAATGAAAGAGAGAGAGTTTGATTGTGTATGTGTGTGTGTGTGTGTGTGTGTGTGTGTGTGTGTGTGTGTGTGTGTGTGTGTGCGTCCTTGGGTGTGTGTGTGTGTGTGTGTGTGTGTGTGTGTGTGTGTGTGTGTGTGTGTGAGAGAGAGAGAGAGAGAGAGAGAGAGAGAGAGAGAGAGAGAAAGAGAGACAGAGAGAGAGGGTTGTGGTGGTAAATGTCTCTTAAGCTAAGTCAAAAAGATGATAAACAATCGGGGTATATTGAACCCTAAAGGTTAAACTGAGCCGGAAGTTCGACTTTCCCATTGAAGGGAGGTTCAATTTAGCAAATACATGCGTATTCTGAAATACAGCAAATGCTGCAATGGGCTAATTCTATGTGACATAAAAATATCTGTCGGTAGGAAAACGTCCAATGTATCTAAAACTTATATTAGTTTGAAAGTCAAATGTCACATATTCCTTTGAACATA
Source organism: Conus canariensis (assembly GCA_033310375.1). NCBI lineage: Eukaryota > Metazoa > Mollusca > Gastropoda > Neogastropoda > Conidae > Conus > Conus canariensis. Next base: position 69,938,135 of record CM065714.1, on the reverse strand, counting down.
CTTTGAGCATGACTTATCTTAGAGAAAATGTGCAAAAAAAAAAAAAAGTCTCACCGTCTTTCGCCGTCCTTTTTGGCAGCCGTTGTGATATGATGATAGGGACAGCCTCTGGGCAGCTAACCAAAGATTACTCACCACAGTGGCACACCCCTTCATATGCAGAGAAACAGAGGAGTTACAATAAACCTGACAAGTTCAATATACCCTGACTTCCCCTACACCATCATTCATACCACACACACACACACACACACACACACACCACACCACACACACTTGAACACTTAAAATACACACACACTACACATTCGGCATCCATGCATGCACCTAGTCTTCTATCTATGTCTCTCATTCATGAGTTCAATCGCTCTAGGCACAAATGACAGCCTCGCTCTCTTAGTGGTAGTCTTTGGGGTGCGGTATCACCTGCCTGATGGTAAGAGCTCAAAGTATGTGGCCAACACATGCGTCTGTCACTCACAATTACCCTCGCTTTGCGCACTGCTTGGCATGCATACAGTTCGTTCATCTCTCTCTGACGCTCACCTACTACTTTTCCACACACTCTCACCACTCGTTCCAGTACATTTCTGTTCTTGACACTCAGGACCTGGCATACCAGCATATCAATCCAAACATCAAAACAGACTCAATGAAACGTCTATAAAATTTTTCTAAAATCTTTCCGTTCACTCCATGATCTGAGCTTTTGAAGACAGTATAAGCGTGACTGACATTTTGTATTTATTGCTTGCGTGTTTGCATCAAAGTGAGCTGGCAATCAATTCTTGTTCCCCAGTACTTACACTCATTCACATGCTCAACTTTACGACCTTTAATGAAAAGATCAGGGATTGCACTGGGGTTTCTTCGGAAATCCACGATAATCTCTTTAGTCTTTTTAACATTAAGGTCAAGATAGTTTTCTTTGCACCAGGCTGTGAACAGTTCAACTTGCTCAATGAATGTTGTGTGCAAGTTGGAGAGGTCTTGATTGGCTGTATCATCTGAGTATTTGATGACAGGGGTAAAATCAGTTCCAGAACAGTCATTAGTATAAAGAGTAAAGAGGACAGGGGAAAGAACTGTGCCTTGAGGAGAACCGGTAGATGTAGAGCGAGAATCAGAAAGACTACGTTGAAAGCAGACAGTCTGGGATCTTTTGACCAAGAAGCCTATGGTCCAGAGAATAAGCTTAGGACAGACGTCAAGTTTAAGAAGTTTGAGAGCCGTGAGATGAGGCTGAATAGTATTGAAAGCAGAAGAGAACTCAATAAATAGAATGCGTACAAAGGAACATGGCTTGCCTAAGTGGGTATATGCGTTGTGAAGAAGGGTAAGTGTTGCATCATCAGTGGATCTGTCTTGCTTGTATGCAAATTGGAGTGGGTCCTGTGCATTTTGTGTCTTGGTTAGTAACCTGTGCAAAACAACTCGCTCAAAACATTTCATGACTACTGAGGTCAATGCTAGGGGCTGAAAGTCATTCAGTTCTTTTGGATTTCTTGATTTGGGTACAGGAGAGATGATCGAATGTTTCCAAAGAGAGGGGACAGCACAAACTCGGAGTGACCATGAAAACAACAAACTAAAGACATAAGACAGTTGTGCAGCACAGTTGCGTAAAAGCCTTCCACAGATCCGATCTGGTCCAACGGCTTTGTTCACTTTCTCTTTTATAAAGATAGGCTCAACAACAGAGCTGCGGATCTCAAAGTCATTGTTCCCTTCATCTGTTACTTGTTTATTACGAAGATCTTCAATGACAGACACAGCGTTTCATTCAGGTCGTCTCGCTCACAGCGGCAGTAGAAGTCATTCTTCTGACATCATAATTGTCTGCTCCGGTTTGTTCTGACCTGTTAGTGTTAAATTAATCCCCTCCATGCATCCCTCATATTCCCCGCCTGAAATTTCCCCTCCACCCTTTCCCTGTACTCTAACTTTGCTCCCCTTACTTCTTGTCTGAGTGTTTTTCTGTACCTTTCTTCTGGTCACAGTAGTAGTATAGTAGTAGAGTAGTAGTAGTAGTAGCAGTAGTAGTAGCAGCAGCAGCAGCAGCAGCAGCAGTCGTAGTCGTGGTATAGTTTTTCATTCATTTATTATTAATTCACTTATTTGTATTTACTTATGTTGTGGCAGTCGGTCTATCATCATAGTTTGTTAGCATGCTTCAAAACTCCATGGAGACCTCAAGAGGTGAGTTGCCAGTTTGTGGACTC
>CM065714.1:69915913-69928413 GCA_033310375.1 Conus canariensis | reverse complement strand
TCATTCTTTTTGTCCATACACCATGAATGATATAATGATCTCACTGGTCTTCATTTTCTGAGCCATGGCTTCTATCAAATACATCAATCCACGCAGTGTTTAGCTTCTTTCAAAAGACCCACATGGAAGTTAGCAACACGGAGTTAAGCGGACGAGGCGGGAGGCGGAAGAAAGCAGGTCAAACACTGTGTCCTTGTCAGAGACATGAACCGTGACTCGTCAGTAACGTCTGACTGGGTTGAGACATTTTAGCCATCAAGTTCACGTGGCACTCCTCTCAATTCCAGAGATGCACTCGTCCTCTGTGGTCAGCTGTACGTGTTCCGATTTGTCTGGCAGCAACGGTGCTCTGCATCGGACAGACGCATGAATAGTGTATATTATAAGTAATTTGAGGTTTTAAAAAATGTTGATGATAAATATGTGCAGTAACATCATGCGGGAAGATATTGTCCAAGATTGTCACCAGTGATGAAACAAATCTTCTCTTTGGAGAGTGCAGTATGCGCTTATCACCAGCAGCATCAGCTGGCACAGGGTCGTTGGCTCTAACGATAAGACAACCAGATCATGTCGACGCTGGCTTGCAGTAGTACCCTGCAGGTAGAATGTTATGTACACGAAGAAATTAGCATTGATCCCAGAGGGGCATGGCCTTTTAATTTCTGTTATGCTACACAAAACACACAAAGATAAGGTAATGTTGCTTATAGCCCAGCCGACCGCAAAGGCCCATATCAGGGTTGTCACCGAGTTCAGAACTTGAGGTGAATACATACAAAGTTCTTTCAGTGAGGTATGTGCTTGGCACACAAAAGTAGCAGCAGCAACAGCGATGAGTGAATGAATCAGTAAATAAAAACACTCTTGAATATTTTCTGTCTAAAATAACAACAACAACTACAACAACAACAACAACAACAAAAACAACAACAACAACAACAACAACAACAACAACGAGCACATCCTCTCGAGGTGTCATCTTCTAATCCAGTCCCTCATCATGGACATTATACACGCTTTTCTTGAAGAAACTTTTTTTTTTCCCAGCGTGAGTTTATGCCATAAACCGTAGAACGAAGTAGATCTTACAGCTTGACAAATCACCGAACAGCTTATGCTTATTTTTGCAGAATATAGGCAAGAAACATGGCGAAGAGACATTAAGGAAGAATGAGATGGGGGAAAATGGAGAGAAAGTGCAGAACTTATTTTGTTTTCGATGCTCCTGTTTGCAATGATTTTTTTAATGTGGGTGTAGATACTTTTACGGCTCTTTAACACACACACACACACACACACGCACGCACGCACGCACACACGCGCGCACGCACGCACGCACACACACACGCACACACACATACGCGCGCGCATGCAGGCAGGCACGCACGCACGCACGAACATCATACACACAATATACACACAGAAAGAATTAATTTGTGTTTGAATTTAATCATCGCAAAGGCATATTTTACAACGATTACGTGATGGAACTGCAGATCCATAACCAAAAATCTTCGCCTTTGAATTCAACATTTTGCCTCATCCAACCACCAGTTACTAATTTTACAGTCTATTAATGACAAGAACTTGCCCCACAGTAGTAAACCATTACTACCTCCAGTTCATGAAGCAGTAAATCGAACAGAATAGATAAAAACAGCTATAAACATTCATGAAAAGTTGAGCATTTAATCGTAAGTATTTTTTCTGTGCATTTGCCAGAGGGTCCGACAGAGGATAATACCGAATCAATATGTACATTGCAAAATCTGGAAAAAAAAATCTTTAAAAAAAAATCTGGTGATTTTCAGGCTCACTCGTCATTTTATTTTATTTAATTTATTTATTATTACTTTTTTTTTTTTTTTTTTTTTGGGGGGGGGGGGGGGGGACAACTGGAAAACATATTTCATTCATGTCTTTATTTATCAAATGACGGAGGCATAGCAAAAATCCCTGATAACTCTAGCCAAAAAGAAACAAGAATAGATTTTCTGTTTTTTTCACCTTTTTTTTTGTTTGCTTTTAACTGTAAAATTGTAACGCATATTCATACGCTCGGGAGTGATCATCGTCCACTTATTATGACCTCAAATGATCGGTCAGTTAAAACAAAAAGAGGCAAAAAGATATCTTACTGAAATAAAATCATAACTGCGCTGACTGGAATGACTTTTGAAATATTTTGCAGGCAGAAAATGTGGATAATACCTAAGACGACGACGTCGATAGTCTCTATTTCCATTTCGCAGAAAGTGTTACAAGTAACTCGTTATTCCAACCCCAAGTACACGCTGGTCAAATCTGACACATAATTGGGAAACACGTGGTGGAATGATAGCCGTCAAAAAGCTGTAGGTGAGATCAAAGAGAAATATAAAACATATTGAACAGACAGAAAACCAAAAGAACCACATCCTAGTGAAGAATGCAGATAGTTTCAGTGATAATTTTTTTTTTTTTTTTTTTTTTTGGCGCCAAATTCGAGGAGATAAGAGTGATTGTTCGTTCTTCGTTTTCGTTGTCTTGAATATTGTTTGTCTCGCCTGAGAAAGACCAAAGAGGTCGAAACGCGCCGTGTTTTGTCTTGTAATTTTGTTTGTTTCTTTTCGTTCGGCGGAAGAGTTAATGTTTTAAGTCTGTTTGAATTTTCGCCTGCAGTCGCCTCAGTTTAAAACAAATTTATCCAGCCAAGGTATTTTACCAAACAATGTCATTTCAAGGCAGTACTTGTCGACAAGAAAAGATAACACCCTCTCCGATCTAGCTGTATGAAGCACAGAAAAGTCTGCACACTGCCATTTAATACACTATCTAATATGTACTTTCATTATTGTCGTGAACTTCTTTACATTTTTTTTTCTACGTGTATCTTCATTTATTTTGCTTGTTTATATGGATGCCCCTTCAGTATGAAGCCTTGACCTTAAAACTGATCTAGCATTCCTATTCGTATTCGTTTCCTTTATCGTATTCTCTCTCTCTCTCTCTCTCTCTCTCTCTCTCTCTCTCTCTCTCTCTCTCTCTCTCTCTCTCTCTCTCTCATATCCTTTAAAATAAAGTTGATGAACACTTTCAACTGCCTGTGTAAGAACCATATTCAGTCTTCAGTCGCTGGTCTGTCGTGCAAATCAAATGCCACCGGCCTTGACAGTATTCCTGCTCTTCCAAAGTGCAGCCATTTATTTTGCTTTCCTTCTATCGTCCTGCCTTATGGCATGCTACGTGAGATTCCGTCATAAACTGCCGATGTTTTTGTTCCACAGACCCTGAAAGATATCAGTTCCTCTCCACTTCTTTCGAGGTCACAGAAATCAATACCGGCGAAGAATCATTGTTCACCTCCCGGCAAGCTGGAGCCCGTTACTGCATTCCAGGGTTGTGACGTTCATGTGATGGTAGAGTAAGCCTTAGTCAGGTTACTAAAGGGAAAACGGAAAAGACGAATAGATAATTAATTAATTGGCCTCCTGAAATTAATTAATTGAACAGTCAGTCAGTCAGTCAGTCATTCCCCTGATCGCTGGGGTCGTTGGGGGGACGTGATGAGGCAGCCGCCGTTTCTCTCCAGGCTCTTCTGTTGGTGGCTGTCGTGAGGAGATCTGGCATGGTCATTTTGGTCCAGTAGGTACTGATTAATTCATGTGCAAGGGAATCATCAAAGAAAAGAAGGAACACAAAGGGTATGAGCAAAAGTGACTGAATGAAAGAATAACAGAAAGAAATCTTTGTTTTGTTTACAGGTTGTAAATTTCGGCTGGTTTCCTAGGTGACCACATCTTACAACTCTTCCAGTTCCTTTCCCCGCCAAGACATTGGGATTTTCTTTTTAATCAGAAAGAAAACTTTGCTTTGCTTTCATCTTAAAGTCCCTGGTACAGCTCTCCCGTCGCCCAGATAAATCTCTCGGTCTTGACATTATTCTCACTGTTAAAAAGCGCTAACTTTATCTATCTCTTTGTTTGTTTGTTTGCTTGGTCTTTTCTTCACTTAATTGTGATGCAGTATGAGATTCTCTGTCTCATCAGTCCTTGATCTCATTCTATGTGGCGGGAAGGTATCCGTTCATGTAGACGTCTTTTGGAGTCACTGAAATTAATACCAGCGCGAAGCGGTTGTTCTCCTGGCTACACAACTGCGTGATTAGTTTACTTGAGTTTTGTCTGTGAATGTGATCAAGGAGAAGAATAGAGGGACATTAACATAAAGGTGAAGGAAAGAAAATTCGCAAGGAAGGAACTAAGTTGACAATAAAGAAAGAATGAATAAACGAATCAAGGACAAAAAAAAGAGATGAAAACACAGAGGATAGAAAGAAAGACGAATTTACGAAAAACAGAAAGAAAGCTTGTTTTTGTCCTTAAGTTCCATATTCCCTGTCTGTTCTCCTCCATAATCATTTTACAACTTTCCGCATGCTGTCTCTCACTGATACACTGGCCCATACTTTTTCAGCTTTTTTTCCTGTGAGTTTTTAAAAAAAAAAAATGCCGACTTGTAATTGTCATCGTAAGACGATGTTGCAGCTTTCAGTATCCAGCCCCTGTTAAACCATTCTTTGTGTTCGTATTATTTCTGCTCTTGCAGACTCCTTCGTTTTCCAAAGTCTTAGCACGATGCCAGGGGAGATTCTCTGCTACAAGCGAGTTCGGAGAGTTGTGTGTACCAATCTGAAAGAAGCTGTCAGAAGTCCGCGTATCACATAGTGCAATGGAGGGACAGTCAAAGAGGAATATTGCCGAAAGAAAAACAAAAAACATACAAAAGGAAAGAAGATGGAACAGAAGAAGAACGAAAGATAGACCAGCCGCCGTGGCGAAGTGGTTAGCGTCGCGGACTCCCGGCTGGGAGGTCGTGGGTTCGAATCCCATCAGAAGTCATGTGGGTTTTTCTGCCCCGACCGGCTCCTACCCAGAGTTGAGTTTGCTGCGGACTCAGTTGTGAAGACTGGGACCACACAGTCGAGTTTCATCCACTTAATGGATGCGTTTCTGAGAGTGTTGCTCAAATTTCCTGACCAACACTGCAGGCGCCTGTATCTCTCGGGCCTGGTTGACGCCGGGATATATTATGAAAGGAAGCATAGAGTACAGTCCTGTCATGCAGTCTTAGACCGAAATGGAAATCCGTAGCATCATCTTAATCATCCTCATTCTCATCAATCAGCATAAAAAAAGAATGTCTCAGATTCTCTGGCCCTTCATGCCCTGCTCTCATGGTGACCTCCATTTCGATGTCCCCTCCACGTCTGTGGTCTTGGTTTGGTTCTGTCGGGGTCACCGGTATCGGCGAGTCCATGGGGGCTGTCGATGGACGGACGTGGTGGCGCCCTCCGGAGGGAGAGCTCACTCACGCCGGCTCCGCGACTAAGCAATTATTGCCGTCAGTAGGGGGCTTAGTAGGTGGTGTCCTGCGTATGTTAGATCAGAACAGGCGCCACTGAACACCACCGAAGTGACTCGGCAGCAATGCAATGTCTCCTCCGGTGGGTTGCCTCTTGACGACTTGACATTGACTGCTCCCTGTGGATTGCTGGTGCCGGGGCTGCGGCGGGGCCGACCGGGCTGTGGCTGTGGACGGGGTGTCGGAATGAGCGGCGTTGGTACACTGCCTCTGAGGTGGCGCAGAGGTTGGGACAGCAAAAAAAAAAAAAAAAAAAAAAAAGGAGAGATAGGAGAGAAAGAAAGATGCAGTGGTTGAAAGAAAAAAAAAGGAAGAAGAAAAGAACGAAAGAAAGGAAGGGAGAAGACGTGATGTCAAAATAAAAGAAGAAAAAAAGAAAATAGTAGAAAACGGAAAGGAAGGAAAGAAATATAGACAAAAAAAAAAGGGCTGAAAGAAAAAATGAGAACGGTTGAGGTGCATTGGTGGAGAATGAAATAAGTGCATGGATAAAACAGGAGCAACGAGGGAGAAAGATGATCAGAAGACAAAGATTAAGGGAGGGAGTTATGAAACAAAGAAAGAAAGAAGAAAGGGCAAGAGGAACGAAACTATGATTAAAAAAAAAACAAACTTGTTTTTAAGTTTGATATTTTCATCACCTGTCGTGATACTGCTTTTCTATAGTTCTAATATCGCCCTACCTCAATATCCTACTTCCTCCACAAGCAAATGAAAAAAAACAAAAAACTCTTCCATGACTCCTCTCCCCCCCCCCCCTCCCCCCCTTCCCCTTCCCCACCACACACCACACACACACACACACACACACACACACACACACACACACACACACACACACACACATACACACACACCTTTTTTTTTCCAATTTAATGAGAAATATCAACACGTGTAACTGTCACCGGAAGACAATGACACAGCACTCGATCTCCACAAGCCCGTCGCCTAATTACATCTTTCATTCAGCCTTGACATTATTCTTCCTTGTCCTCACTTTCTATCGATTTCATGTTATCATGTTGTACGTGCTACGTGCTCTTGCTACGTGGGACTCTCCCACAGGCTCTGGCCTTTGTTGTCGTTCCACAGACGGGAAGAGACACCCGTTCCCCTCCGCTTCTTTTCAGGTAACTGGAGTCAATACCAGGGCAAACATATTGATCTCCGAAGTGTCAGTTTTTGAGCACATGGCCTGATGTAGTCAGTTCACTTCAGTGTTGTTATGCAGAAGCACTTTTGTAGACGCGAGGACGAGTACTGGCAGACAAACAGATATATTAAAGAAAAATGAGGGAAAGAAGAAGGAAATCAAGGTACGGAGGAAAGACAGATGGCAACATGGAAAACAAGGAGGGAAAAAGACACAAAGGAATGAAAGGAAGAAGGAACAAAACAACCACTGGAAAAAACAAACAAACAAAGGAAAGAAAGAACAGAATGAAAAAAAAATGAAGACAAGATGAAGGTGGGGAAAAGGATAAGAAGAAGAAATACAGGAGAGAAGGAAATGAGGAAAATGTTAGGAAAGACGAAACGAGCGGGGTAGAAGAAGAAGCTATAGGAGAAATATACCAAAAAGAAGGAAAGATGTGGACAGAATATATATATATATATATATATATATATATATATATAATAGAGAGAGAGAGAGAGAGAGAGAGAGAGAGAGACATCTTAAAAAGAAATGAAAAATAGCAAAAAGAATAATGTATAAGAAATAATGATAATAAATGAAGCAAAAACATGAAAAACTACAGACAGATAAAAAGCACAGAAAAGAATGACGGTCGCAAAGAAAGAAACAGTCTGAAGGAATGAAAAAGGAAAGCCAATGACGATGAAAGAAACCAGAAGAGTACAGAACCAACACAAGATGAATGGGGAGCAGAAAGGTAGGAGCGATGCAAAGATAAATAAAGAATGGTAAGAAGGTAGGTAAGAGGGAAAGGAGAGAAAGAAGGACGACGAAAAGATGGAAGAAAGAAGGTTTAAAAAAAAAAGAGATCTTTGGAGGAAAGAAATCAGAATGAAGGCATTATGAAGGAAGGAAAAAGAGAGAGGTTAAGAGAAGGAGGTAAGGTGACGTAATGTTGCTGATAGCCCAGCCGGCCGCAAAGGGCCATGTCAGGGTTGACACCGCGTTGAAGTCAACCCAGAACTCACTGACTTACACAACCCTTTAAAATGCACCTTCTAAAAACACACCCAAGATTTTGTTAAAAAATCTTTCTGCCGTGAAATCTGAGATCAGAGTGAAAATGTTGGTCTTCCTCAGAAATTCAACGATCACATCAGGTGAAACATCTCTGAAGGAGGTTTTCATGGAGTCTGTCTTCCTCAGACATTCAACGATCACATCAGGTGAAACATCTCTGAAGGAGGTTTTCATGGAGTCTGTCTTCCTCAGAAATTCAACGATCACATCAGGTGGAACGTCTCTGAAGGTTTTCATGGAGTCTGCTGTACAATGAGAAGAGCGAGTGATGAAGATAAGGGGGGAAAAAAGATAACAGTGTATTTTGCTTGTATTTTCACTACTTTTGATGATGTTCATATTGTACAGTACCTCATAATATCCATACCTTTCTCCACACCCCCCAACCCGCCTCTGCTCCCTCTCTCCTCATTCCTGAAATCCTTCCCCATTCAACCTTGGAAACATTGTCCTTGAATCCTTTTTTCTAAACAAGAAACATAAACGTGCATAATAGTCTTCATGAGACAATAAGGCAGCACCAGTCCTCTACATTCTGTCACATCTTTCAGCTTTCAAACGATTCTGTCTATGCCTAAGTGCCATCGTTTTTGTTGTTTGCCACGTGTTACACACAGTGCTACGTGGGATTCTCTCATCAGATCTGTCATTGGTTTCCAACGACGACGAAAGAGAAAGATATCAGTTCTTCTGCTCTTTTTTTTTTTTTTTAGGTCACTGAAATCAATAGCAGGTACAGCCATTGTTCACATGAGAGTATGGTCGAGTGAGTTAGTTCACCTGTTTTACTTTGTACACACAGTAGAGAACGGTTCAGGTGCATTGGTGGAGAAGTAAATAAGTGCATGGATAAATGGAACAAAGTAAGAAAGAAAGCAAAATGAAAGATCGAAGGATACAAGGAAATAAATAAATGAAGAATAAAGAAAGAACGCAAAAGTATACTGCACACAAAAACTGAAAGACAGAAAGAATATTTTTTTTTGGGGGGGGGGGGGGGGGTGTTGTTCATAAGTGATGTTTTCCATGCTCTTTTCAGGTGTCTCATCTTACAACTCGTAACTTCCAGTGCCTTTCTACTTTGAAAGATCATTACATTGATCCACATAATCTCTTTGATAAGGCAGATAACAACAGTTGCTGATCTAACTCGACAATAAGCTTTCAAACGTAAACGGCATGACACGAATTCTGCTTTTGTAATGTGCAGCCTTCTTTTCTTTAAGTGTCGTACATGCTAAGCTAGGTGGAATTCTCTCTCTCTCTCCACCTGTGGCATTGCGTTCTGTTCCAGAGACGGGAAAGGTATCAGTTCCTACTTCAGTTAAGGTCACTGAAATCAAAACGGAGACAAAGCTGTTGTTCCCATTCCTGGCAAGTTTGAGCTTACTGCTTGCACAAAACGTTTCAGTTTTCTTACGCAAAGCTGACGGGAAGACGCAGGGTAGTGCTCATGTATTGATGGAGAAGAAAGAAATGAACAACGAAAACGAAAGAAAGAAAGGGAAAAGACTGCTCTTGATGCCGTCATTCGTAGACCTTGTATTTTTGCCTTAACAAGGGGTTTTTAATGAATGGTACTAATTTTGCTATAGTATTCAAGGTTGATATTTTCATTACCTGTCCTGATACTGCTTTTCTGTAGTTCTAACATCGCCCTACCACCAATATCCTACTTCCTCCACAAGTAAATGAAAAAAAAAAACTCTTCCTTGACTCCTTCCCCCCCCCCTTCCCCTCCCCACCACACACACACGCACACACCCCACACACACACACACACACACACACACACACACACACACACACACACACCTTTTTTTTTCCAAATGAGAAATATCAACACGTGTAACTGTCACCGGAAGACAATGACACAGCACTCGATCTCCACAAGCCCGTCGCCTAATTACATCTTTCATTCAGCCTTGACATTATTCTTCCTTGTCCTCACTTTCTATCGATTTCATGTTATCATGTTGTACGTGCTACGTGCTCTTGCTACGTGGGACTCTCCCACAGGCTCTGGCCTTTGTTGTCGTTCCACAGACGGGAAGAGACACCCGTTCCCCTCCGCTTCTTTTCAGGTAACTGGAGTCAATACCAGGGCAAACATATTGATCTCCGAAGTGTCAGTTTTTGAGCACATGGCCTGATGTAGTCAGTTCACTTCAGTGTTGTTATGCAGAAGCACTTTTGTAGACGCGAGGACGAGTACTGGCAGACAAACAGATATATTAAAGAAAAATGAGGGAAAGAAGAAGGAAATCAAGGTACGGAGGAAAGACAGATGGCAACATGGAAAACAAGGAGGGAAAAAGACACAAAGGAATGAAAGGAAGAAGGAACAAAACAACCACTGGAAAAAACAAACAAACAAAGGAAAGAAAGAACAGAATGAAAAAAAAAATGAAGACAAGATGAAGGTGGGGAAAAGGATAAGAAGAAGAAATACAGGAGAGAAGGAAATGAGGAAAATGTTAGGAAAGACGAAACGAGCGGGGTAGAAGAAGAAGCTATAGGAGAAATATACCAAAAGAAGGAAAGATGTGGACAGAATATATATATATATATATATATATATATAGAGAGAGAGAGAGAGAGAGAGAGAGAGAGAGAGAGAGAGACATCTTAAAAAGAAATGAAAAATAGCAAAAAGAATAATGTATAAGAAATAATGATAATAAATGAAGCAAAAACATGAAAAACTACAGACAGATAAAAAGCACAGAAAAGAATGACGGTCGCAAAGAAAGAAACAGTCTGAAGGAATGAAAAAGGAAAGCCAATGACGATGAAAGAAACCAGAAGAGTACAGAACCAACACAAGATGAATGGGGAGCAGAAAGGTAGGAGCGATGCAAAGATAAATAAAGAATGGTAAGAAGGTAGGTAAGAGGGAAAGGAGAGAAAGAAGGACGACGAAAAGATGGAAGAAAGAAGGTTTAAAAAAAAAAAGAGATCTTTGGAGGAAAGAAATCAGAATGAAGGCATTATGAAGGAAGGAAAAAGAGAGAGGTTAAGAGAAGGAGGTAAGGTGACGTAATGTTGCTGATAGCCCAGCCGGCCGCAAAGGGCCATGTCAGGGTTGACACCGCGTTGAAGTCAACCCAGAACTCACTGACTTACACAACCCTTTAAAATGCACCTTCTAAAAACACACCCAAGATTTTGTTAAAAAATCTTTCTGCCGTGAAATCTGAGATCAGAGTGAAAATGTTGGTCTTCCTCAGAAATTCAACGATCACATCAGGTGAAACATCTCTGAAGGAGGTTTTCATGGAGTCTGTCTTCCTCAGACATTCAACGATCACATCAGGTGAAACATCTCTGAAGGAGGTTTTCATGGAGTCTGTCTTCCTCAGAAATTCAACGATCACATCAGGTGGAACGTCTCTGAAGGTTTTCATGGAGTCTGCTGTACAATGAGAAGAGCGAGTGATGAAGATAAGGGGGAAAAAAAGATAACAGTGTATTTTGCTTGTATTTTCACTACTTTTGATGATGTTCATATTGTACAGTACCTCATAATATCCATACCTTTCTCCACACCCCCCAACCCGCCTCTGCTCCCTCGCTCCTCATTCCTGAAATCCTTCCCCATTCAACCTTGGAAACATTGTCCTTGAATCCTTTTTTCTAAACAAGAAACATAAACGTGCATAATAGTCTTCATGAGACAATAAGGCAGCACCAGTCCTCTACATTCTGTCACATCTTTCAGCTTTCAAACGATTCTGTCTATGCCTAAGTGCCATCGTTTTTGTTGTTTGCCACGTGTTACACACAGTGCTACGTGGGATTCTCTCATCAGATCTGTCATTGGTTTCCAACGACGACGAAAGAGAAAGATATCAGTTCTTCTGCTCTTTTTTTTTTTTTTTTAGGTCACTGAAATCAATAGCAGGGTACAGCCATTGTTCACATGAGAGTATGGTCGAGTGAGTTAGTTCACCTGTTTTACTTTGTACACACAGTAGAGAACGGTTCAGGTGCATTGGTGGAGAAGTAAATAAGTGCATGGATAAATGGAACAAAGTAAGAAAGAAAGCAAAATGAAAGATCGAAGGATACAAGGAAATAAATAAATGAAGAATAAAGAAAGAACGCAAAAGTATACTGCACACAAAAACTGAAAGACAGAAAGAATATTTTTTTTTTGGGGGGGGGGGGGGGGGGGGTGTTGTTCATAAGTGATGTTTTCCATGCTCTTTTCAGGTGTCTCATCTTACAACTCGTAACTTCCAGTGCCTTTCTACTTTGAAAGATCATTACATTGATCCACATAATCTCTTTGATAAGGCAGATAACAACAGTTGCTGATCTAACTCGACAATAAGCTTTCAAACGTAAACGGCATGACACGAATTCTGCTTTTGTAATGTGCAGCCTTCTTTTCTTTAAGTGTCGTACATGCTAAGCTAGGTGGAATTCTCTCTCTCTCTCCACCTGTGGCATTGCGTTCTGTTCCAGAGACGGGAAAGGTATCAGTTCCTACTTCAGTTAAGGTCACTGAAATCAAAACGGAGACAAAGCTGTTGTTCCCATTCCTGGCAAGTTTGAGCTTACTGCTTGCACAAAACGTTTCAGTTTTCTTACGCAAAGCTGACGGGAAGACGCAGGGTAGAGCTCATGTATTGATGGAGAAGAAAGAAATGAACAACGAAAACGAAAGAAAGAAAGGGAAAAGACTGCTCTTGATGCCGTCATTCGTAGACCTTGTATTTTTGCCTTAACAAGGGGTTTTTAATGAATGGTACTAACTTTGCTATAGTATTCAAGTTTGATATTTTCATTACCTGTCCTGATACTGCTTTTCTACAGTTCTAACATCGCCCTACCTCAATATCCTACTTCCTCCACAAGCAAATGAAAAAAA
>CM065714.1:69908413-69913413 GCA_033310375.1 Conus canariensis | reverse complement strand
TTGTATATTTTTATATTATATTATGTTTCAATCGTCTATTTTTCCCACTCATTCTTTTAACTGACTATCAATTACTAGACCGTGTAAGTCTTATGTTGTTATTGATGAATAATAGAAGTAACTCTCACGGACAGATATCTTTTTATTCTGCTGACTCTCAACTACCATATAAGTCTGTATATCATATCATTGGTGGATATTAGAACTAACACTTATGGACAGAAATCTTTTTTTTTTTTTTTTTCAGCAAACTGAACGGACTGCCTGACGTCTTCCGACATTTTGACTCCGTCTCTTTACAATTTGGCTTTGTTGTTGTTGTTGTTGTTGTTGTTGTTGTTGTTGTTGTCGTCGTCGTCGTACCCTGGCTAAAAGACTCCAGGGGTCATCCCAACAGCCGAAGTACTTGAACAGTACGGTACAAATGCATCAGCTATGTTTGAGAACATTACGTGTGTGACCGTTTTTGATTACCCCGCCACGTGGGCAGCCACACTCCGACTTCGGGGGATTTTGGAGACTGATAAGTTATGTTTGGAGCTTGTCACAGCTGAAGACAATCCCCGCATAACTATGCAGAGCATAACAGCATTTTGATGTAGCCTTAGTGTTCTAGCCTATGTCGATTGACCTGACACAGCCTGAAGCCAAGGCGACAATTTGGCTTTGAAACTTATCTCTTCTTCTTGCAACTGGTCTGATTGTAACATGAGCCTCTAAACATGTCTGCACATGTGTGATACATTTGTTTATTTATATGACTGCCTGTATGCATGTATCCATGAATGTGGAGAAACGTCTATATGCCAGTGTGTTTTCTTGTACGTACAGTTTGTTCGGTGCGTTTCGGTATTTATGTGCGAAAAGTTCATGTAATGGAGAGTTATATAGAATATGAAGTTAAATGCTCAAGTCAGGATACCCTGTGGGCTTCAGGGCAGTGAACTGCTCAAAGGTTCGCTGTGTCTAGGACACGGCATAGGGCACGGCATAGGGCACGGCATAGGGCACGGCATAGGGCACGGCATAAAACAACGGCATAGGGCACGGCATAGGGCACGGCATAGGGCACGGAAGACGGAGCTCATCCCTCCCCTTCCGCCGCCTTTAACCTTCCCTGAACTGAATCAAGTGCCCAGTCACTGCTGGGTGGACAGAGAGGGCTTTCACGCTCAGGGAATAAAAAAGAAGAAGATAAAAAGAAAAAGTAGTAGTAGTAGTAGTAGTAGTAGTAGTAGTGGTAGTAGTAGCAGTAGAAGTAGTAGTAGTGGTGGTGGTGGTGGTGGTGGTGGTGGTGGTGGTGGTGGTGGCGGTGGTAGTAATAGTTGTAGTAGCAGTACATCGGATGGTATCACTCGAATTCTTAAACTACTAGACAGCACCAATGGTTGAGACGGTGTCTTAAGAAATAGTGGAGACACTAATCAGAAAAAAAACGTACACACATACACACACAGACATATCTATATATCTTATCTATATATATATATATATACATATATATATACATACATACATACATACATACATACATACATACATACATACATACATTATACACACACAAACTTACAAACTTACATACATACATACACACATACATACAGACAGACAGACATGCATGCATGCATGCAAACATACATACATACATACATACATACATACATACATACATACATACATACATACATACTATGTTCTTCGTCCTTCGATTTCGAAGATGACCATGCCTTCAATCTCAGATGGAAGATTGCTGAGTGTGGGTCCGCAGGTGGCTGGTGAAGCCGATCTGGGCCCGGTAGGAACGCCCGGAGAGTTTAGATGCTGGGGATGCTGGATCTTTCCAAGACCTCAGTGTCTGGGACTTTGTCCTGCCACTTGATGTGTAGGAGTCTGCGGAGACAGCTGCGGTGAAAATGGTTGCGCTGTTTGGCGTGTCTGCTGTAGACAGTCCAGGTCTCACTGGCATAGAGGAGAGTGGTTAGTACCACTGCATGGTAGACCTTCAGCTTGGTGGTAAGGCTTAGTCATCTCCACACCCAGACATTTTCACGGAGTCTCCCAAACACAGAGCTGGCTTTGGCAATCCTGTTCCTGACCTGTGCGTCAATGTTCACAGCTCGTGAGAGTGTGCTGCCCAGATAGGTGAAGTTGTCAACTGCCTGTAAGTTCTGCCCCTTTACCATGATGTGTGGTTCCTGTAGGGTTTACCTGGCGCAGGCTGATAATCACTTCGGTTTTTTTGGTGCTGATGGTGAGACCGAAGTTGTCCCATGCTCGTGAGAGGCAGTCCATTTCGTGCTGCATCATCTGCTCTGTGCTGGCATTGAGGGCGCAGTCATCAGCAAACAAGAAGTCCCTGATGACGGTCTCTTTCACCTTTGTAACAGCCTGCAGTCGCCTGAGGTTGAACAGCCCACCGTCAGTTCTGTATCTGACATGTATACCACCCTGGCAGTCACGGAAGGCATCAGTCAGCATGGCGGAGAAGACCATGCTGAAGAGTGTAGGGGCGAGAACGCAGCCTTGCTTTACGCCGTTGGTCACTGGAAAGGCTTCTGACTCGTGTCCATCATCCAGTACTTTCACCATCATGCCGTCGTGGAACTGTTGGATGATCGTAATGAACCTGCTGGGACAGCCAAATTTCTCCATGATCTTCCACAAGCCATCTCTGCTGACTATATCGAAGGCCTTGGTCAGATCGACAAAGGTCACAAACAGACCGCTCTGCTGCTCTTGGCATTTTTCCTGGAGCTGTCGTGCAGCAAATATCATGTCCACAGTTCCACGTTCTGCACGAAAGCCACACTGGCTTTCTGGGAGGAAACCCTGCTCAAGGTGTAGTAGAAGGCGGTTGAGCAGGACACGAGCAAAGATCTTCCCAGCTATGGACAAGAGTACACACACATACATACATACATACATACATACATACATACATACAAACAGACAGACAGACAGACAGACAGACAGACAGACAGACATGCATGCATGTATGCATGCATACATACATACAAACATACATACATACATGCATACATACACACACATACATACATACACAAGAGGTATGTGTACAAGAGGTATGTGTACAGAATTTGAAAGTGTCGCAGTATTAGCGACCAGACAAACATTCTTTTTTTTAATTTCAGTTTCTGTTTAAAAAAAAAAAATCTACTTGCTGTTTGAGATTCTGATTACACGCTCTCAAGAATTCAAATGGACAGAGTAGACACAAGCGCACGTCTTGTTGGTTGTTTTCGATTGTAATTGAGTGTGTTCGTTTCCTGGCGGACATTGCTAACTCCAAACACAAGCTGAATGTGATGGAAGCCACAGTGAATGGTGTTTCGTTGCTAGTGAAACCATGGAACGATGTAAAAAGTAGAAAAGAAAGGAGGTAAAGGAACAGAAGGAGACGGGGGAGGGGGAGGGGGAGGAGGGGGGGGGGTGGAGAAGAAAGAGTAGGAGGAAGAAGAAGAAGAAGAAAACAACGGAAGCCTTTTGTAATTGCGGGATTTGAGTCCAACGTTTGCACAGCTTTAGAAGTGTCAACGTAGGGGAAAAATAATAAAGAATAAAGAAGTTTTCTCTCTCTCTCTCTCTCTCTCTCTCTCTCTCTCTCTCTCTCTCTCTCTCTCTCTCTCTCTCTCTCTCTTTTGTTTGTTTGTTTCCGTTCCGTTTCATGTTTCAATGCTTATTGTGCCTCTATTGCAGATCTTATCCTTTTTGTCTTCCCACTTATGACAACAACTGAAACAAATCAAACAACGAACAACCAGACTACAACATCAAAGACAACATCAAAAAACCGAATATAAATTCATTATGATGGAAACTGTAATGATGTTAATGCTAAAAACTGATGAAAATGATGATGATGATGATGATGATGATGATGATGATGATGATGATGATGAAGGTGATGATGATGATGATGATGATGATGACGACGTCGACTACGACGACGATGACAACGACGATGAGGAGGAGGAGGAGGAAGAGGAGGACGACGAGGAGGATGGTGATGGTGATGGTCATGACCGTGATCATGCTGTCTGTTTGTTTGTCTGTCTGTACGGAAGGATTATGCAAAAGCTATCGATTCGATTTTTAGAGAAACGTGTAGGAAAGTAACGACCAGGCCCAGAGACAAAGTCATTAAAGTTTGGTGACGATCTGGTTAAATGTGTAGATCCACGAAGATCCATGAAGATCCGGAAGATCCAGGAGGTCTGTTCCAACTTTGGCGGAGTTGAGGGGTCCACTGAGTGCCTTTGTGACCATTATCACTTATAGGTGGCAGTACAGGTGATGGTGGTGGTATCGTTATAGTTGTGGGTGTTGTTTGTTTGTTCAAGTTTCGCCGCTGGTCACGGAGCCCTACAAGAGCAAGGTAACACTGGTTTCAACCAACGCAACGCATACGTGCAGACAATACCGATAGATAAACAGATACGTATGTACGTACACAAACAAAACCCACGGCTCTGCCGACACAATTGTACGGCCCACCGCGCTGTGCCAGATCGATGAACTAGTTTCTGTTGTTGACGGAACGAGCCCAGTTACCGCACGTTTCAACGGCAAATGATGCAATGTCTCTATGTGCCCAGAGCGCGCGCGCCCTCGCGCACCTCTGTGTGTGTGTGTGTGTGTGTGTGTGTGTGTGTGTGTGTGTGTGTGTGTGTGTGTGTGTGTGTGTGTGACAGACAGACAGACAGACAGACAGACAGAGTCTTTGTGCACAGATGTAGATGTATGTGTGTGCGTCTGTATGTATGTGTGTGCGTGCATCGTGTGTACACACGTGTGAGTGTGTGTGTGTTTGTGTGTGTGTATGCGTGCGTGCGTGCGTGCGTGCGTGCGTGTGTGTATGTGTGTACGTGTGCGTGTACGCGCGCGCGCGCGCGCTCGCGTGTGTCGGTGGTGGATGGGTGTATTTGTGTATTTGTATTTGTGATCGCACGTGTGTGCATGTGCGTGCGTGCAGCGTG
>CM065714.1:69895913-69903413 GCA_033310375.1 Conus canariensis | reverse complement strand
GACATTTTTTTTTTTTTAATGCTGATCGATGAGAATGAGGATGATTAAGATGATGCTACGGATTTCCATTTCGGTCTGAGACTACATGATAGGGCTGTACTCTACGCTTCCTTTCATAATATATCCCGGCGTCAACCAGGCCCGAGAGATACAGACACCTGCAGTGTTGGTCAGGAAATTTGAGCAACACTCTCAGAAACGCATCCATTAAGTGGATGAAACTCGACTGTGTGGTCCCAGTCTTCCCAACTGAGTCCGCAGCAAACTCAACTCTGGGTAGGAGCTGGTCGGGGCAGAAAAACCCACATGACTCTGATGGGATTCGAACCCACGACCTCCCAGCCGGGAGTCCGCGACACTAACCACTTCGCCACGGCGGCTGTTTGTTTGTTTTTTTTTTAACATCCTTTCCTTGGAATAATGGAAATGACATGAGCATTTATAATTTTTTCCCTCCACTGCACATGCTGACAAAGGAATACAGAAATCAGGGTTTTACATCTGGGTGGTTGATGTGTATACGGGATATCATCCTAATAGAAACAGGATTCGACTGTGTTTGGGAGACAAAAAAGTTTTCGTCTGTTCACACAGTCTTTGTAGAAATGTTCGTAATTAATTACAAAAAAACAAGATGCAAAGCATATATAGTACTCCCAGTTTATCTTCCTGAAAACCGTCACAATCAAACATGCGTCCTAATGTATTTGACGTCACAATCAAAATATGCATCTTAATGTATGTGTACTTTCTGTGATATTCCATAAAGAAGAAAACCGTTTGGGGCCGTTATTGCCGTTAGTAACGGCTATTCTGGTAAAAATAAAACATCGGGCATCATCCGTGACCCATAATGAACATACCTACAAATTTTCAGAACGATCAGCCCAGAAGTTTCGTCTGGAGCGAGTGGAACACATTTTGACCACACACACACACACACACACACACACACACAGCATTTCTTCGTTCCCATTGTAAAGTGCTCCCTGTTCTATAAGAACTGGGAGTACAAAAAAATGATGGCGTCAGAAACGAAACGTATATCTAAACTTTCGTAGCCAGTGGCAGCAGCGACGGTTTTCGAGAAAATGTCATATAAATCATAGAGGAGGGTCTGTTCTCCGGTGATCCACAGAGTACTTTGGGTTTAACAACATCACCGTTGCTGAGTCAGTTTATCAGTGTTTGTCCATTGTATTTGTCTGCTTCTATTCACTGTTGTGTGTGTTGTGTGTGTGTGTGCTGCGCGCGCGCGCGCGCGCATGCTGTTGTGTGCGCTGCTGCGAGACAGTGTGAGTGGGATTGTGGGTGTGGGTGTCAATATGCATTCTTGTTTGTAGGTGCATGATACTTATTGTAATATTTATCCTCTTATTGGTTTAATTAATATTTTCATTAATCTTTCCTGCATTTGTAAGCGCTTAGGGCTTAGGCAAGATTAAGCGCCATAAAAAATGTTATTTTCATTATCATCATTATTATTATCATTATTATATATCTTATTTTGTCCCATATTAATATATGGTCTTACTATCAACAGAGTCGGGGCATGACGAGAATAAAGGGCTTTGAACTGAACACGGGCGGTGACCATGAACTTGAAACGCCGCCATTCTTGTTACACTTATAGTGCTAACACTCCTCTTAAGTTCTAAGCCGACGGCAACATAAGTCCTAGGAGAGTATGGCGGGAGGGGAGAGCGGGAGAGGAGGGGGATATGGGCCGTCAGGGGTAAGTGGGATGGAAGGGAAGCGGTCTGACAGCGTAGTGATGGTACCAGAACGATGCATGACACATGAATTAAGACAGGTGACGTAAAATGAGGTTTCATTTTGATGTCGATGCAGCTCGTAGTTTGTTTGTTTTTACATTGATGGGAGTTGAAACTTGTAATTTTTCATATTAAAGGAGAACGGCGTTCGAAAAAAGCACAGGCCTCCACGACACAAAACCAATGACCAAGGTAAGCAATGGATGGTGATTGTTGGAGTTGACTGAAAGAGTTACTCCCCGTGTACATATGAATTTTGCTGAATACGATCCTGAATTCCTTAATTGATCCGGATCTGTACCTAAATCAAATGTCATCGTTCCTGGGCCAATCCAACTTGCCAGCAAGTTTTCTTAAAATCAGTTAAGTAGTGTGTGTGTGTGTGTGTGTGTGTGTGTGCGTGTGTGTGTGTGTGTGTGTGTGTGTGTGTGTGTGTGTGTGTGTGTGTGTGTGTGTGTGTGAAGGGGTCGAAAACATAACTTTTCTGGCAGGGGGTACGAAAAAAATGAGCATTCAAATTTGGGTGTCCAACCTTAAATGTCTTCTTCACGGCACTCGCTACTATGGAAATAACTAAACTAAGGAAAACACATTCTGCTGTTTTCTGATTGTGTCTGCTTTGCATTCAAATCCGATTGATACTTGCTGATATAAAAACGTGTTTGCCGTGGTTATTTATTATAATTCTATTTCAGTTTGATGATTTAATCTTTAGGCATTGCTTCAGGACACACACACACACACACACACACACACACACACACACACACACACACAACACACACACACGCTGCGCAGGCGCGGCACGAACAGCAAATCTACAGATGCTAATCTAAAGGTGAACTGGGAGTTGAGGTAGTATGCTGAGAGATCAGCATACACTAATGTCTAGGCGAACTGGACTATAAAAAGCACTATAAAGGTATCGTGGAAACAGCAGAGCAGCAGATTCCAGTTAACAGGATAAACAGTGCAATCACAAGCACCGCAAAAGTAAGACGTAAATGGCAGATGAGCAGATGCGAATTCAGAGGTAAACTGGGAGATTAAAAACCACTATAAAGGTATGAAGGTTGCAGATCACTACTAAATTGTTCAGTTATATATATGTTTATATATATATATATATAGTTTTTGAATGGTTCTGATTTCCATAATCAGGCGCCGCTCCACCAAGGAAAATGTTCAAGTAGACAAGGCTCACAATAGTCAGCATACACGTAAAGGAAATCATAACCAAGGAAAATGTTCAAGTAGACAAGGCTCACAATAGTCAGCATACACGTAAAGGAAATCATAACCAAGGAAAATGTTCAAGTAGACAAGGCTCACAATAGTCAGCATACACGTAAAGGAAATCATAACCAAGGAAAATGTTCAAGTAGACAAGGCTCACAATAGTCAGCATACACGTAAAGGAAATCATAACCAAGGAAAATGTTCAAGTAGACAAGGCTCACAATAGTCAGCATACACGTAAAGGAAATCATAACCAAGGAAAATGTTCAAGTAGACAAGGCTCACAATAGTCAGCATACACGTAAAGGAAATCATAACACCTGAACTGGGCTGCACTCTAACACTTTATTTAAATTTTCGCCCTGTTTTTGGATTTCCTCAGACAACTGCTATCACAAAACATTGTTTTTGGGCTTCCTCAGACAACTGCTATCACAAAACATTGTTTTTGGATTTCCTCAGACAACTGCTATCACAAAACATTGTTTTTGGATTTCCGCAGACAACTGCTATCACAAAACAATGTTTTTGGGCTTCCTCAGACAACTGCTATCACAAAACATTGTTTTGGGGCTTCCTCAGACAACTGCTATCACAAAACATTGCTTTGGGGTTTCCTCAGACAACTGCTATCACAAAACATTGTTTTTGGATTTCCTCAAACAACTGCTATCACAAAACATTGTTTTTGGGCTTCCTCAGACAACTTCTATCACAAAACATTGTTTTGGGGCTTCCTCAGACAACTGCTATCACAAACATTGTTTTTGGGCTTCCTCAGACAACTGCTATCACAAAACATTGTTTTGGGGGCTTCCTCAGACAACTGCTACCACAAAACATTGTTTTTGGGCTTCTTCAGACAACTGCTATCACAAACATTGTTTTTGGGCTTCCTCAGACAACTGCTATCACAAAACATTGTGATAGCAGTTGTCTGAGGAAGCCCAAAAACAGGGCGAAAATTTAAATAAAGTGTTAGAGCGCAGCCCAGTTCAAGTGTTATGATTTCCTTTACGTACGTATGAAGTGGGGGAAAACAGACGATCCTGCATGCCCCCTCTGCCATGAAAAACAAACAGTGGAGCATGTCCTAAGCTCATGTAAAGTAGCCCTGGCTCAAGGAAGGTACACATGGAGGCACAACCAAGTGCTCAAAGAGATTGTACAAGTAGTCTGGGCTAGTACCAACACCACAAAAGGGAAAATCAGGACTCCAAAAGCACCCGCAACATTCTTCACGGCAGGAGGCAGCAAATCATGGCCAAGAACAACAGTGCCACTCGAAACATGCAGGCAGAGTCTGCTGGACGGGGCAGATGACGGGGAGTGCACTGCAGACCTCCCAGAATGGAAGAGTCACCCAGAGATCATCAGCAAGAGTGGCATGAGACCAGACATAGTAGTCCACTCTAAGTCAACCAAGCAGCTGATCATGATCGAGCTCACGGTGCCATATGAGAACAGAATGGAGGCAGCTCAAATCTACAAGACTGAAAAGTATGCTGATCTGGCAAACAGCCTGAGGAGAGAAGGCTATCAGGTCAAAGTCCTCACTGCAGAAATTGGAGCTAGGGGGTTTGTAGGAACGTCTGCATACAGCCTCATGAAACAGCTCTCAGTTGCAGGGAAGGAAAAAACCAGAGCCCTGAAAGCAATGGCAGAAGCGGCAGAGGGGTGTTCAAGCTGGATCTGGTCAAGGAGGAACAAAAGTGAACTTCATAAGGCTTAATTTCCCTACAAATATCAGGTGTCCCTGTGGCTCAGTGGTTAAAGCGCGAGTCATTAAGTGGAAAATGAGCATGTCCAGAGGGTCATGGGTTCGAATCCCAGCCATGGCTCGTCCCAAGATGGGAAAAAAAGGGGCAGCAGAGGGACATCCGGAGTCATGAACCGGGTGTGGCCCAACCCCCCTAGAGTGTCAGGAGATAAGGGCCGAAACACTTGCTTGAAGGGGGCTTCTCTTCTGAGGACTCTCTGCTGCCACGCTCTCCACGAGTTTCTTTCTACTATATATATATATATATATACACACACACAAACACACACATATATATATGTGTGTGTGTGTGTGTGTGTGGCGCGCGCGCGCGCGCGCGGTGTGTGTGTGTGTGTGTGTGTGTGTGTGTGCGGCGAGCGCGCGCTCGTGTGAGTGTGTGCGCGCGTGTGCTTGTGTGTGTGTGTGTGTGTGTGTGAGCGAGAGAGAGAGAGAGAGAGAGAGAGAGAGAGAGAGAGAGAGAGAGCTGTGCGAGTGAGGAGTGAGTGTGTATGTGTCGCGCGTTGCTATTGTGTATGTGTGTGTGTGTGATGTGTGTGTGTGTGTGTGCGTGTGTGTGTGTGTGTGTGTGCGCGCGGCGTGTTGCGTGCGTGAGTGCGTACTGCGTGTGTACATGCGTGTGTGGTGGTGTGGGGGGGGGGTGTGTTGTGGTGTGTGTGTGTGGTGTGTGTGTGTGTGTGTGTTGCGCGCGCGCGTGTTGGTGCGTGTCGTCATGGTGTTACATCGTTGGGGGTTGGGGGGGGGGGGTTTGTGGGGGAGGGGGGGTTTGGGGGGGGGAGGGGGGGGGGACGGTCGGGTGTGGTGTTCTGTCAGCGTGACTACGACTTAACGTGGATTTATTACCGTCGATTTTCAACTTGAAAAGTAGTGGTGTCGGGTTATATACAGGACAAGAGCCCCGGTGCCTTCTCTGCGCACTATGTTCAGGGCCTTGCCTGCTCCCGTTGTTGTCATGTGAGTCATTTGTTAGTTTGTCTTGTGCGTGTTGTCATAATCGTGAAGAAAACGCATTATTTACATGATGCTTTTCGCTAACCTGGACCAGTCCTTTTTTTTTCTTTTCTAACACACCTGCCTCTTCGTCCTCCGCCTCTCCTCCCCCCCCCCCCCCCCCCCCCCGCCTCCTCCACTCCCCACCTCCACTTCCTTCCTCTCCTCCATCCCTTCAGCCTCCCCGAGTTTTTTTTTTTTTTAGGCTGACAATGATGTGACACACACACGGTCGACTCGCATTGTTTAACCACGTTGACAAGGTCAGGTCGACACCCTGCTTTGCATTTCTGCCCGTTCACCTGTCCATACGTAGCAGGTGCGTGCAGGCGCAGTGCAGTACCCGTTGGCAGTCATGTGTTGTGGGGCGGCTCTTTGCCAACACCGTTTTTTTTTTTACTACTGTATTTTGGTAAACGTTGCAGCGACTGGCTCCCTCGCTCGTACACACCCATTTTAGCTTCAGACACCCCATTCCCATCCCCATCCCCAACCCCATCCCACCCACCCCCACCTTCCATCTCTTTCTCGCTTACAACGTCCTCCCACTTTCTTCGCCTCCCCTCCCCCTCCCACTCCTTCCAAGTGCATCTTCAAAAAAAAAAAAAAAAATCGAACAGAATGCAAATCCATCCAGGCAAAATTTACTTCTGAAAACTTCTGATGTAACATGGGGGTGATTGCTGTTGTTTGTTGTTGTTGTTGTTGTTGTTGTGTACAGTCGGAATCTAATACGGGTTCCGTGGTCAAATGGAGAGCGCTTGCCTGCGGAGCAGACGGTCGTGAGTTTAAACCACTCGTCAGATCGGAATTTTATGGCTCGAAAATCCTATATCTCCCTTCAGCAGTAAATGGGTACCTGATTCAGATGAGGGAAGGTTAAAGCGACTGAAAGGGAGGGATGCACTCTGCCTTCCGTCATGCCTCAGACACAGTGAAAGTAACAGTTCACAGGCTATGGAATTTGTTCAACAGAAGGCTCTTATAACAGCGGCTGGCGTTCGGTCATTTCTGGATGTTCAGACACTACAGTCAATGGTCAATGAACACAGTTTCCATTCACTACAAGCTGAAAGCTATCAAGGCTTTGACCGACTCTTTCATGCCAGAAAGGATAACAAAATAACAGACTAAGGAATCATTAAAATTAAATTAAAACTATTCAGAACTCTTATCTCTTTTTCTCTTTAGGTTAAAGTTGGCCGCATTAGGAAATTTTGTACAGTTAGCATTGCACTGACAATGAAAAAAAATCTTTAAAAAATTGAATTCTCGGACAATCTCGTCACTTGATACATGTGGATGGATGAGGCAATCTGGGAAACAAGGGAGAGAACACAGGCAGAAGTGGGACCACGTACCACCCACTAAGACAGAAAGCAGGATACAAACACAGGTTTTGACAGCACGAACTCCACGTATCATAACACTGAAATGAAGGAAACTTTAATCCTCACATTCGCTCACTCTGTAAAACTCATGCTAGAAAACACTCATTCACAAACAGCAAGAATGAGAATGCCCTCAGAACGATCATTACCATCGAGGCACTAGGGAAGTCAAAGTCTTAAATCTGGGAGGGGGGGGGGGGGGGGAACATTCAAGAACGTTTCCGAACATACCATGGTACAATGCATCAACTGGAACCCACGACCGACGCCCAGGGGAGCGGCATTCCTTATTCTAGCATACTCACACAAACTCCTTCAGTATTACCAA
>CM065714.1:69868413-69885913 GCA_033310375.1 Conus canariensis | reverse complement strand
TACAACAAAGAAAACGCTCTCATGGAGGCCAGAAGAAACGTTTCAAAGACCACCTCAAATCTTCCCTGAAGGCCTTCAACATCAGCCACACAACATGGGAGCAGACTGCCCAGGACAGAGACGGGTGGCGATCAGCTGTCCGCAAAGGTGCAGAAACCTGTGAAAGTAACAGAATTGCTGCAGCTGAGCAGCGCAGGATGATCAGGAAGACCAGCGCCAACAGATCTCCAACTGCCGCCACCATCCCCTGTCCATACTGTGATGGGTCTTTCCGGGCGCAGATCGGCCTGACCAGCCGTCTATGCACTCACCCCCGATCCCAGGATGACTAGATGGTCTTCGTCGTCTCGACGGACAAACAACAACACAATTACTGAAACAGAATAGAAGGAGCGCGCACGTGTATGTGTGTGTGTGTGTGTGTGTGTGTGTGTGTGTGTGGTGTGTGTGCGTGCGTGCGTGCGTGTGTGTGTGCGTGCGTGCGTGTGTGCGTGCGTGCGTGTGTACGTGCGTGCGTGTGTGTGTGTGTGTGTGTGTGTGTTTTGTGTGTGTGCGTAAGTGTGTGTGTGCATACGTGTGTGTGTGTGCGCGTTCGTGGGTGTGTATGTGTACGGAACATGTGTATGATCTTACATATAAATTAAAAAAACGAAGTAAGCCTTGAAATGTGCGTGGCTAATTTCGTTTAAATGTTTGTTCAGTTGCTTAAGTGTGTTTCGCGCGCGCGCGCGCGCGCGCGCACGCGCGCACACACACACACACACATACACACACAAACATCGCACACCCAAAAAACGTAAGGCACAAACGTTTATTTGTACGGCCCCTAGAAGCGTTCACAGCATCATAGGTTTGAACGAGACAAAAAGTTGTGTGCCAAACACAGACATCGGGATAAAAACATGAAGTCAACAGTGATCCCCCGCCTTCAAGCGTCTGCTACGTTCTACATGATAATAATACATTACTACACGATGGACCATACAGATAAATAAGCTGTCTTGATGGCCGCCAGAGAATAAATAGTGTGTCATATCCCTGTTCAGATGCGCCGAGCGAGCTCCGTCGTTAAGAAACGCATACAAGAATAACTGTCCCGTACCAAATGACAACATTTCTGGAAATGAGTTCATGGAAGATTGAAGGCAGTGCTGTGCAATCCAATGAACTGCAACTTAAATGGCCTGTATTCTGATTCCACTCAGAAAAGATCAATGGTTCTGCACACTGATTAACAAAAAAAGAGGAAAAAAAAAACAACAACAAAACAAACAAAACAAGTACAAAACAGTCAAAAGCAAAACAAATCCAAAAAGATGAAAGAAAAGAAAAAAAAAGCAATGCAAGCGGTTACTAGGAGAAAATTGAGAATATGTTTAAACCTCTGCCCCCTCCCCTCCCTTTCCTCCGCCTTCCTCTGTTCCACCTCAAACACAATGCTATTGAAGGTTATGCCGTGACTGGTGTCTGCAGCATGTAAAAGATCTCACGGCAATAAATAGATTTGTCCCTGGCAAAATTCCACGGAACAATCTCCTCTGACAGATGCGCAAAAACCTCGTAGACGCGTTTAATTACACAGAATTTCTTAGGGAAGAAGAGTGGGGGGGGGGGGGGGGGGGGGCGGAGGGTTGGTGGGGAAGGAAGGGAGGGGGGAGCGGCCCGAACGTCACACGGCAGATCTGTTGTGGCGATGATATTACAGCATACACCAACTTCACGAAAAAAATGTCCGAGGTTGGCATCGATCACACGGCTGTTTCGCAAAAGAGATGGAAGCTGTTTGAAATCCGCCCTGTGACACACACACACACACACACACACACACACACACACACACACACACACACAACACACACACACACACACTCCTCAAACCCCATCATCACCTATCCCCACCCCCCTCGCGCACGCCTCCTCGCCCCCCTCCCACCCTTCATCCTCACAATAAAAAAAGAAGTAAAAAGAAAAATGTCCCCCGTACAATTTTGAAGAAGAACCGTTTTTGAATCCCAATACTAACGAAAATATTACTAACACTCGCTCCTGTATCGTTACTCATGCAGTCACGTTGTGTTTCGCAGACTTTCCCCCATGGAATGCATCGAATAGTTAGTTGAAGACCACAGTGTCGAAGTCGGCTGTATTGTCATCTGCCTCGCTCCCACTCACCACCGACCGACACAAAAGTAGTTTGAGGCCACTGTCTCGGGCATGTAAAAGCCAGCATTATCATCAGGCGCCGTATATTATCATTTTATTGACATAAGTCATTGGGCCCGCTTGAACACAGATTGAATAAATGCTCGTCAGTCGTGACGAAGGGGGGAGGAGAGACAAAGCATGGGGGTGGGTGGATGTGGTACAGGAGGGGAAGGTGAAAGAAAGAGAGAGAGAGAGAGAGAGAGAGAGAGAGAGAGAGAGAGACAGACAGACAGACAGACAGAGAGGGACACAGTGAGAGAGAGAGAGAGAGAGAGAGAGAGAGAGGAGAGAGAGAGAGAGAGAGTCAACCATATGATTGGAGAGAGAGAGAGAGATAAAATCTCTCTCTCTCTCTCTCTCTCTCTCCACACACACACACACACACACACACACACACACACACACACACACACACACACACACACACACACATATATATATATATATATATATATATATATACATATACATAGAGAGAGAAAGAGAGAGAGAGAGGGGTGGGGATATTGTTCAGATAATTCATATATATATATATATATATATATACATAAACTAAAAAGCATAAAATGTTACACATGAAACTCAGCAAAGACAGCTTACACAAACAAAAACAGTTCAAGGTTGATATCGAACCCATTTCAACACAGACCACCACAACAACACATTACTTAATACCACATATACAAAAAGCACGAGTTATGTTTGTAATGAAATATGAGCATGCTGCCTTCAAAAAATTCAACACAATAATTCTGCAGGCCAGAAATGAGATACGCGCAACAAACCTCATTATGGCAAACCATCATTATGGCAAAACATCGTTATGAACCAACTCATCTTTAAAGCCATTTACAATGCTGAACAAGCCACTTTCCTGTTGAGCGGGGAAGGACAGTAGCGAACAGTGACGTCGGCAGTGAGCGTTACCACTTGAAAAATAAAATGATAACATCTGGACAGCATCATTTCGATCTGGTTGACATTCCCGTCATTTGGAAGGTGCCGAATCAGGATGAACTCTTGCAATAAACACACAGTCTCCTCTCTCGCTTTATCATGGTGTTCTTCTGCTATGTGTTTATTTCAGCCCTGTGACATCGTTAAAGAAACAAGTGGGTCTGGAATAATTAATGATCACGATAACAACATTGAGGGTCAAATTCATAATAAAGCCGCCATACCCAGCAATGATTATCTGCCTCTCGGCGCCTCCCAATCACAGAGAATAACAAAAGGAAAATGATCAACATACATACATACATGCAAAAAGATCAATTGACATAGACCCACATATCTGTACCGTGAGCATCAAAACGCCACAATAATCACACTTACCACACTCACACATAGCGCTCACATCCTCACATACTGAATAACCAATGGCCGGTATGAATATCAGAGTATGGCAGAGAAAACCATAGAAACAATTTCAGATGTAACGCATGTGTTGAACTGGCAAGTTTTAAGTATTTTAAGCGACGAACGCAGGCGTGCGTCGGTCCAAGTGACCTGTTCAGTTTGGGGGCGACTGCGTGAAGCAGAACAATGGCCGCCTGACTTGCACGCAACCCCAACACTGTTTTCACGTTTTCTGTGTCATCCAGTTGTAACCAAAGTGTAAAGTAATACTGAAGCAGAAAAAAACCCAACATATCTTGTAATATAGCATGGACAGGGAGAGCATTCTTCCCAGTGCTCACCGACACTCTGAGATGAACACCCAGAGAGCAGCCAACGCCACCGGTTGCCTATGTCAACGAGGTTATGCTTTCACGTCTGCCTGTTGGCTTGGTTGGTTTGTCTGTCTGTTGATTAGACAACACGAAAGCGACTGTGCCCAACATCAACAAAACTCGGTGAACAGATGGCAAGAGACTCCAGGACGAATCCTTCGCGTTTTGGTGCCTATCTGGATCAATGGAGGTGGGGGAGGGGAGGGGAGAGGGGGGGGGAGGGGTTGAAGAGGAGGGGGATCCAGAAACCGTCGGCACGATTACAGGTAAAACTGCTGAACTGGTCGTGAAGACACAAGGTGAAAGCATGAATGGGACCCACAGACGGACTGTGGACACTGTGCTGTTTACCGGTGGTGCTGATCCAGACCATACAGCGAATGTGAGAGCTGTTCCACATACGTGGAAGTTTGTCTTCTCCCATGGGCCCTTTATCACGTGTCCTTTGCACAAACCTTTCGAACTCTGGTACTGATCATGGGACAATGTGCTGGTCAACTATGAACGCGCGGCTGCCAACCTTCAGAGTCGAGTGATGCGGAAGATAGTGTGACTTTTCACTTTGGTCGAACAGATCAATGAGGCCAGAATCGTCATTTTGATCACGCTCGCCCATGTTTTATCATCCTTTTACAAGGAAAGACCCTTGAACCTTTGTTAAGCCTTGTTTGGAAATCCGGGATATGTTCACCATACAAGACAGCCTTAGAACTGGAACTTCATTAAAAAATAAGACTTGTTAGTCCTTGTCATAGTGAAAATAAATGCATCGTTTAAACAACAATTTAGGACGTTAAGTTTAAAAGTATAATGACAGCAAGAAGAAATTAAAACATGAACATATGAAATGTTTCAAAACCGAGCCGATTAAAAAAAAACAAACAAAAAAACTGTAACTCCGGGTTCATAAGGTTCATGCCCTGCCTGACAAAAGCGATAGGTCAAAGCTCGTTACTTTTGTGCTTTACACGTTCATTTAGCAGCTCAGTATTTCAACACATTTTTTTTTTTTTAATCTTAAATAAATGCTAGCGAACCCCCAATGATTAGAAATAAGCCAGAGCATCTTGGAAGAGACGACTTATTTTATATTTACGAAAGGTTTGCTACCTTTAAGGCAATGGAAATAATTAAGGTCGTGCAGAGTGCACCATTCCCCTGTTTCTTGTGAAAATATCATCCAAAGACATTTCTGATGATCCAGGGAAATTCCTGAAAAGTGCATGAAAATGGTTGGTTATGTGAAAAACGCTGATACGAACCTTCACAACTGAACCCGAGAGGGTAGTTCAATGTGTCTGCCCATAACGGACGAGATCTGGTCAACCAAACAAGGCTGCTGGGTAGACGTGCGCAGACTACAGCTGCCCGCATGTGAGGGATAAGCCAGAGCATCTTGGAAGAGACGACCCAGAAAGAAGAATCGAGTTTTCAATGAGGGCCGGTCCTCGGTCTTTCTAAATGAACTTCACCTGAAGATGATCATCTTTTATTCAGAAAAAAAGGAAATAAGAGCCATACCTGCGAACCAAGCCACCATCCAACAACTGGCTGTCATCTGCACTCTTGTTATCACTGACTTAAAACTCACAGAGTGGAACAAGCGAAAGTAAGCCACGGCCTTCAACCAAATCGCACAAAGACAATTAGCCTGTGTATTTTATAAACACTTTTGTGGTTCTATTCCTGGAACGTTCTATGAGGAATGGGATTGACCGAATTAAAAATCAGTCCCGTTCGGTTCGGTTTCACTTTTTTTTTTTGTCCGATGAACATTGTACTTGTAGTGACCTTTTCTGACTGGCAGAATTTGGCTTGTTACACCTCCAGTTGCCAGCGACAAACGGCAGGCCTCCTAAGCTCTACCAAGATACCAAATGGCTAAATCTCGTCTTCATAACTGCACCATCTGCACATGAGGTGAGTAAAGGTGACATACAGACGGGACAATGTGTAATCGTCTGCTGAGCCGAGGACATGCTACCGTTAGAAGGGGCGAAGTCGCAAAAAGGACGACGTTGGGATGTATGTGTGACACCGGGGCAATCGAACATTTTTTAAGTACTGCATTAACTGTGCAAGTAATCGAGGTGAACACTGTTCACGTTCTTTCGGACATTTTTTTTTTGTACAGCCAGCAACACACACACGTATGTGTGGTAGGTGCGGGAGAGACGTTCTCTTGCATTAGATATCAGAAACAGCAGCTTGACCCATCCCTTAGGGGTGTTGGGGAACATGTCTGTGACTTGCTCCAGACTGAACAGTAGAGAAATGAAATGGGAAACGACTGGCACCACAGGCAAAGTCTGATCACAATGTGTGTCATACCTTGAAACATTTTTTCTTTCACAAATTTGATCGCTTTCCATTGAATGCTTCATTTTTGAAACTGATGGTTAAAAAAAAAAAAAAGAAAAACAGCCAGCGCTGTCTCTCTCTCTCTCTCTCTCTCTCTCTCCCTCTAAGTGTGTGTGTGTGTGTGTGTGTGTGTGTGCGCGTGTGTGTGTGTGTGTGTGTGGTGTGTGTGTGTGTGTGTGTGTGTGTGTGTGTGTGTGTGTGTGTGTGTGTGTGTGTCTATTTGTGAGTGTGTGGTGTTTTTTTTGTACTGATTGTATCAAGCACTCAAACACTTTCTTTCAATACGAACATGAAAAAAACTGCCTCATTAAAATGTATATGTAAACTCATCAAAAGACACATAGGTACATGTATGAATTATAAACAAAATCCCACCAAGAGTATTTCAAATACCTTGAAGTCCTTTTCGGTAAATATACACCCTGATGCAAAATATACATTATTTCGTTCACGTGGGCAAAATATTATGTGAGTGACTTGGACACGCGCGCATTCACGCACGCTCACTCTCTCTCTTACACACACACACACACACACACACACACACACACACACACACACACACACACACACCTGTGCAGAGCAGGACAGTAGGGATAACAGTAACATCTACAAATACAAAACAGAGAAAAAGATGTCAATAAAACGGCAGGGGAAAAGATAGCCCCCCCCCCTCCCCCCCCCCCCCCCCCCCCCCGAAAATGCCTGGAGAAATGCTGAATGCTGTCTCAACAAGGATAAGGTACTACACAAGAAAACCTTAAAATTCATAATGCCTTCTTCCAAAGCCTGATATTTTGCTGCGTCATGGCATATGTACATATAAATATAGGGAGGGCTAACAAGGGAAAATGTACACTCAAAAATATAATGTCAAGAGGCTCCTCAATCTATGATAATCCATTCTTACAACAAACAAAAAATAAATTGCCAAGCATCTATGTCCCGATTGCAAAAAAAAAAAAAAAAAAAAAAAAAAAAAAAAAAAAAAAAAATCAAAAATATCGAAGCATTAATGCTGCATTTTCACAAATGTACAAGTCTCAATTACAAAATGATCAAAACAATAATGCGGCAGGCACTTACACACACACACACACACACAGACACAGACACACACACACACACACACACGCGCGCTCACACACACACACACACACACATACACACGCTCACACACACACACACACACACACACACACACACACACACACACACACACACACACACACACACACACACACATGTGCTGAGATAAAGCCTCATCCGATATTAGAGGAACGGATCATTTATACATTACTTTAAAACACTGGTTCATAATTCTAAGTGTCCATGGAAAGATTTTGGCGCGCGCGCACGCGCGCGCATGTGTGTGTGTGTGTGTGTGTGTGTGTGTGTGTGTGTGTGTGTGTGTGTGTGTGTGTGTGTGTGTGTGTGTGTGTGCGTGCGTGCGTGCGTGCGTCCGTGCCTGAGTGCGTTTGCCTCTGCGAGAGAGAGAGAGAGAGAGAGAGAGAGAGAGAGAGAGAGAGAGAGAGAGAGAGAGAGTCTTTTTTTTTTTTACACTCAACACTCGCCTAACTCAGAGGAATATATTTTCTAAAGCCATGGGCATCAAGTTCATGCACACACACACAAAAGTCAGTACCCAAAACACAAACTTAAGCCTAAACGCCATTGTTCATCTGTTCCTTGATAAAGGAAAGGCACATAGAATAACATCAAACAAAGGAGCAAGATGCTCCCAGTAGTGTCTTTCTCCCTTCCTCGCACATCGATTCTCTATTGCCGCTCAATCCCCCTAACGTATGCACTGACATAAACGCACTGATAGAAAAAAAAAACAACAAAAAAGAAACGAATATACACAGTGACACGCGTGGCAAGCAGCGGGCAGATAGACTGATACAGAGACAGACTCGGGGTGGGTGGGGGGCGGGGGTGGGTGGGTGGGGGGGGCGGGGTGGGATGTAAGGGGCAGGACAGACAGAGAGAGGGAGAGTCAGAGAAAGATAGAGAGGGCGGGTGAAGCTAGAGAGGCGAGAGAGGAGAGAGGAGAGAGAGAGAGAGAGAGAGGAGAGGAGAGGAGAGAAGAGAAGAGAGCGAGAGGAGAGGAGCGAAGGAGCGAGGAGAGAGGAGGAGAGAGAGGAGAGAGAGAGAGAGAGAGAGAGAGAGGAGAGAGAGAGAGAGAGGAACAGACTGACAGACAACCCTGTAAAGTGACATGCAGTCACGAACGAGGCAAAGAGATGTGGTTACAAAGTGGCAGAGGGACATTTACACAGTCGTGCATCAAAACCAAAGCAGTGCAATCAAGCCAAAGAGACAGAGAGAGAGAGAGAGAGAGAGAGAGAGAGAGAGAGAGAGAGAGAGAGAGAGAGAGAGGAAAGAGGGAGAGAGAGACAGACAGACAGAGGGGAGAGAGAGAGAGAGAGAGAGAGAGAGAGAGAGAGAGAGAGAGAGAGAGAGACATACAGACAGACAAAAACAGACAGACAGAAAGAGAAAGGGGGTGGGGGGTGGGGGTGCCATAGGCCACCTGAAGACAAGCAACCGTATATATCCACAACAAAACGACAGCAGCAACAACGGCAAGAACGAAGTACCCAACATGTCAACATGACAAGTTACGGAACGATGGCAATGACTGCTTTTGAGTTTGATGCCTCGCAAGTCTATTCCCAAACGACGCGAGAGAGAGGAGAGAGAGAGAGAGAGAGAGAGAGAGAGAGAGAGAGAGAGAGAGAGAGAGAGAGAGAGAGAGAGAAACTGAAAGTGAAAACGTCGTGACATCAATACATGCCGATAAAAAGAAGACTAACAACACTCAGAAAGCTAATATAAAGATACACATAAAAAAAAGCTACATCTCTTCCGTTTGGACTTGGAACTAAAATGATTAGAGCTTTACTAGCAGATCACCGACACAAAATGCTCCATGTTTTTTTATTTTTTTTTTTAATGAAGACGATTTGGGGGATTGAAAAACAAAATGTTTGTAGTTTCCTTTCACGGACGTGTGGGTCATTCTCGGACTCCATTACAATGTTTTTGTTTCAAGCTAACGTTCCTATCCTGGAATATTGCTGCGTCTTTCGTTCGAGTCACTTGTGTAAACCTTACTTTGCCCGAAAACAACACCGCTGTTGTCTGGTCAAAGGTACATGTCCAAAGACAGGCTACGGGTGCAAAACTGGGTTCGCTAATTCAAAAAGGCATCGCTGCTAGAAGTCCAGTCGATATACGCTACGCCACGACTGCTCTGACAAGACCTCTCATGTTGAAAGAAAGAAAACAGTTTGGGAAAAGAGAAGGAGAAGGTGGGGGTGGGGGTGGGGGGTTAGGGACACGGGGGGAGGGGGGGATGGGGGAATGGGGGGGACATATGCTCCTATGAGTAACATTTTTAGGTGATACCTGATCGACGCATAATAACCCAACGCGCTGGTCAGATGTTGGAGCGAGAGTAGCCATCAAGGAAGACAAAACACAGTCAGATCACACGAGACAGGACAGACTGACAGCATGATTCGTCGCACTGCAGACATAACACGATGTCTCCATTTTGCTCTAGGCACAAACACACATCAGACACGTCTCAGACCACCGGGGTTGAATTCCGTTTATGCGGCGTGGGCCACTGTTTCAGACATCCTGGTTCAATAGCATATGACGAACAATGAAACTTGTTCCCAAGTCCCCCCCTCTGAATCGACAGTGATACAGCCCTGATGGGGGCGAATGTAAATGTCCAATCATAAGTACGAGACAACTGCCTAGGCGTCATGCTGTCTTATCCTCTGAAAACAAAAAAGACACAAAACGTACTGTCACCGGAAAACAGATAGTCCAAAAATGCCCCAACTGCAACTAAGCCATCAAACTGATGATAATCGTAACAGGCCGAATGTTTGATGCTGCGTTTCAAACATCGGCAGAATAACAATGACACCAGCCTGAAACACATCGGTTTTTGTTCTCAAATATCAAAACGAGCGTCCATGAAAATAATCTACTCGCAGCATCTAATCCCAAAAGTCATCGCCGGAACCCCTACACTCCCCCTACCACGATGCCAGAACCATCAGCAAGGCAATGACTGACATTACAAGAATGGACAAGAGCCCAGTAACATCGAGCAGCTAGCTAACAATTAGCTGACATGAAAAGTTCAATCCATCCCAGCTGACCATCAATCCAAAGCCTAGCAACCCAACCCACTCCCTGTCCCCTCTCTAACCGTACAGGTCAAATATTTCGCGTAACAAGGGCTTGGTTTTGGCAAAATCTGGAGTGACATCGAAGACCCTGGACTTGAGGTTCTCGCAGAACTCTTCCACGATCTGCACGAGGTCTGGGATGAGGAGGAGCAGCTTGGGCAGGAGGAGGCGGTCTTTGGGATGGTTGTGTTTCAGGTCCAGCCGGAGGGCTTCGATGAGGTCCCCCTGCAGGGCTTCCACAGGCTTGGGGCTGTTCAGGCCGGGCCTCTCTGCACGCAGGCCCACACACCAGTATGTTAAGGACGCGGGGTGAGAGAAACTCCCCCATGCGAATAGTGTGTGTGTGTGTGGTGTGTGTGTGTGTGTGTGTGTGTGTGTGTGTGTGTGTGCGTGTGTGTGTGTGTGTGTGTGTGTGTGTGTATGTGTGTGTGTGTGTGTGTGTGCGCGGTGTGTGTGTGTGTGTGTGTGTGTGTGTGTGTGTGTGTGTGTGTGTGTGTGTGTGTGTGTGTGTGTGTGCGTGTGTGTGTGTGTGTGTGTGTGGGGGGGGGGGGGTGTAGGTGTGTGAAAATTTGGCAAAACCAGGTGAAAATTTGGCAAAACCGATCCCTGAATCAGCCTTTTTTGACATTTGGAGTCATAAACTTGTAGAACAATTTGTCTGATCACAGTGCTATCACAGGAACGCTCTACAATTTTAAGAAATATATTAGGCAGACAGTGGAAGGACTCTAC
Source organism: Conus canariensis (assembly GCA_033310375.1). Classification (NCBI taxonomy): domain Eukaryota; kingdom Metazoa; phylum Mollusca; class Gastropoda; order Neogastropoda; family Conidae; genus Conus; species Conus canariensis. The sequence continues at coordinate 69,874,665 of CM065714.1, read as the reverse complement.
CTTATAGATCAATTCACCTGTTGCAAACTAACCATTACATGAATATCTGCACATCCATATAACCAGGATTTTTTTTAATCAATGTATCATCTCTGGATATTAAAGGCAAAAGGCTGATAACGCCTATAAACCGGAGCATTAATATGATATAAACTGCCATTCACATATCTCAGTCTACTATAAATTTAGGAAGACAACTCTGTGTACAATTCACATCCCTTTTCCTCTCTCATTATATCTCCGTGAATCATTCTTGCGACCATGATACTTCAACTTGGGTACACTTTGACACAATTTCTACAAGCAAGTCCATAGTTTTACTCCTGCTACCGTTGATGGTCTTGCTGCAACTGCCGCTACCGTACAAACAACCACTGCTTCGAGTAGCATTGTACATAGCCACGTTCGTAACGCGTTACTTCCAGCCTTAAGGTGGCATCACACGTTGGTGCGATTCTCAATAATAAACATTAATAGCTCAGTTTTAGTTTTGCAGGACAACATACTTAGTTGTGCGACATCTTTTAGCACTATTCCGAAAAACGCACGAGAGCATGAGGTGTAGCATCACTTTAATTGCTGTGACGTCTATCTTTCAAGTTTCAAATTTGTGTTATTAAAACCCAGCCGACCACACAGGGTTGTCAAACTCATATAAGGAAAACAAAAAACTGGCTCTTCCTACAGACCATCCAAAAGGTTATATCCTGCACAAGAAGCAAACAACAACAGCAAATCATGCCATGGTACCTCAAGGTAAATCTAGGCTAGGGCTACGTTGAGAGCGCCAAGCATTGCTCCTTGACTTCTCACTCCCACAGTTCAGAAAATCAATGAAAAAAACATCCAACTGCCGTGAAAAGTGCATTCAGAGGCCACATCGACATTGGGACACTGGAAAAACTGGACAGCTCTTGTCCACTCTGGACAACGTGTATTCTGTATGTCGGACTCGTAACCGGACCCAAAACCAGTAACATTTTGGCATTCGGTTCGAATGAAAAAGAATGACATGGTTACTCTATACTGTGTCTTCTGCTGATCCCTAACGGGTGTTGCAAAGTATATATCTGCTCTTTATTTGCTGACACTATAGTTGCCAGTACAGTTTTGACAATGATACCAGTCAAGGCACTATTAACGATAAAGTTGAGTTACTTGTTACCACACTGCCTACTATCATCCAGCCAGTGGAGGTGGGAGGGGAAAGGTCCTACCTGATGTGAGCAGGACCGCAGCAAAGAGAGCCAGCTCTCCGTGGGTGAGGCGCATGCCCCGTAACCTGTCCCCCACGGCCAGAGGGCGCTGAAGAAGTTTCTGCAGCTGCTCACACAGGCGCGGGGAGTGGCGATAGATCCTCAGGCTGCTGTTGGGGGTGTCCAGCTTGATGAGGTCGTTGTCCACGATGGTGTGCAACTGCAACCACCGAAAGGGAATAAACGTTGAATTATAACAACATGGAAAATAGTTATTTCCGATCGCCTCTCTCTCTCTCTCTCCCTCTCTCTCTCCCTCCCCCTCTCTCTCTCCCTCCCTCCCCCCCCTCTCTCTCTCTTAAGACAGCCTCTTTTTTCTCATTTGCTGATAAGTAAGTCGGTAACAATACTGCCACATAGCAAGGAAACAGCAGAAGAAAAAACAACTGAAGGTGGGGAGGTGGGTGGGGCGATTCGGATGAGGTGAGCACTAAATCCGGCTCAACATTGACGTGAAAGAGCCAGTTGTACCACGGGAGAAAGTTAGGAACGGGAATAAAACAAACGAAAAAAACAAAACAAAAAAAATAAATAAAAGAACGGGAAGAACAAAAGTGAAAGAGGCCAAGGCATTTCTTTCTGAATTGTTTTGACAGAAGGAATTGACACTATGAGACTTCATGACACCATGTCGAAGTTTGCTTTAAAACACGCTCCCCCTGTCTGTCCCCCATCTCTCTCTCTCTCTCTCTCTCTTCTCCTCTCTCTCTTCTCTCTCTCTCTCTCTCTCCTCTCTGTCTGTATCTCTCTCTCTCTCTCTCTCTCTCTCTCTTCCTCTCTCTCTCTCTCTCTCTCTCTTCTCTTCTATCTCCCTCTCTCTCTCTCTCTCATTGACTCTTATTTCCCTTTATTGAAAAAGAAAAGTTCAGCCATAAAAATCCTCTTCTAAAGTTAATTTCCACTGTTACCGCACAGCATCAACAACAACAACAACAACGACGACGACGACGACGACGCACGACAGCAACAACAATAACAAATACAGCAAGAAGAAGCAAAAAAGACCACACCCTTCATTCATATAGGAAGAAAAAGATCTTTGCGACAACGGCATGTGACAGGTTTTTTTTTTTTTGTATCCGTGCATAGTATAGCCATAAAGAAACGTCACTCCATTCAATCTGTCGCAGTCCATCATTCCATTCGTTCTGTCACAGTCCCTTCGACATTAACCTGTAAACAGCAATCAATATGAAACACATTCCGCAAGAGAAGACACTGCACTGCTGCGGAGTCCCTTTGACAGTGTTCAGTGGCGCTTGATTTGGCCAGCAAGACATCATCTCCTATGTCCCTACTGACGACAATTGTTGCTTGCACGGCAAAGCCAGCGTCTCCCTTGGGATGGTGACACCATGCCCATCTAACGACAGTCTCGTTTAACGTGCCGGTGCCAGAGACTGACTCAAACATACAACAGGAATGGCAGTGGTAAGGGAAACTGAGGTCACCATAACCACAAAGGGTGAAAGAGTGGCCACTGTTATGGCCACCAAATGAGGAGGATGTTATTGTTGTTGTCGTACCCTGCCTAAAAGACAGGGATCATCCAAACAGCCGAAGTGCTTGAACACTATGGTACAAATGCATCAACTGGGGTTGAGAACATGACGTGTGTGACCGTTTTTGATTACCCCGCCACATGGGCAGCCACACTCCGACTTCGGGGGATTTTGGAGACTGATAATGTTATGCTAGGAGCTTGTCACAACTGAAGACAATCCCCGCATAACTATGCAGAGCATAACAACATTTTGATGTAACCTTGGTGTTCTAGCCTATGTCAATTGGCCTGACACAGCCTTAAGCCAAGGCGATGAGGAGGATGACGACTATGGAATTCGACATCAATTGAAACAATTACGTCAAACTAACTTTGCCATTATCTACTCCTCGACTTGGATCAGACTGGCTCGTGCTCTGCCGCTTTCTCACACTTCAGCTTACCGCCAAGTGGACCACCATGAAGCCGTTCTGCTTCATCAGCTCTATCTGGTCGGGCATGGGCAGGCCGGTGAAGCCGGGCAGGCGCTTGGCGAACTTGACACTGGCTTCCATGACCGGCAGCAGCACCTCCTGGAACCGCCAGAAGATGTCGCGGTCGTGGAAGTCCTCCGTGGACAGGGTCTGTAGCACCTCGCCCACCTCGCTCATCTGCGCACCAGAAACAGACCGGGGTATGATGATGGGTACCAAGGCGCTGTTATGGGAGGCATTGTCCATTCTATGCAGATCATTAACGGCTTATATCTTGGCGTGAATGTGTATTTGTCTGTCTGTCTCTCTGACTCATCTGTTCTTCTGCAACTCTAATGCAGCTGCAACGTGTCGAAACTTAATGAAATATCTGCACTGAGAAGCCCTGTGCGCTGTTCTGATTGTCTTGGTGAACAAAATTATCATTTCAAACCCAAGCTGTTTATACTATAACCTGTGTGCAATGTTGATTTTCATTCAACAATATCATCAGTTCATTCCAAGTTGTTTATGTTTCTTATGTGAGCAATGTCGAATACTTCAATGAACAGGACCATCAATTCAATTCATGCCGTTTGTGTAATATCATGTAAGCAGTTTGCACCATTTCCGTGAAATGGCAATGTGATGAATTCAGTACAAACTTTGTATATATAGCATCGTATTAGCAGTGTTGACAACTCCGGGAAAGAACGACGTCAATTCACGCCATGGTGTTTGTATTATTTGCTGTTAACTGTGTTGTGTTGACCAATACGGTAAACAAAGTCATCAATATAATTCACACTGTCTGCCTAAAGTCCAATCACCCTAGAGACCAGAGGACGGCCTGAGACATGCTTCGTATTACACTATCATCTCAGCCATTCTGAACATTGCATGTTTTGTAAATGATACTCAGTTCCGAATATGATGGAGGATATCATTCACGTTTTTAGAACGATTTAAGAAAATACAGCACCAGACTATTTGCCACCGTTTGTTACAATGTTACTGGTTACTGCTATGTGAATATATTGATAATAGCTACTGTGTTGAGGAAAGGTCGGTCTGTGAGTATGTCTATGCATGTGACGAAAAGAGATAGACGAGGTTAAAGAAATTGCAATGCAGTTTGAATGACCAATAACTGTCTGGTCTCTGACCAAAAAAAAACACAAACAACTACACCAATGCATACCTCACCATCAACAACTAACAGCCACACATAGCCATTCTGAGTTAGAAACATTCAAACCTTGAAAACCTTCAAAACTGAATTGTAGACTTATCTGTTTTAAAATGTACAACTTAACTTGCCCACTTTTTTGTTTGTTTACATTTGTATTATTGTCTGATGTTTGTATTCATGTGTGCTTAATGCGCTTTGTGCCTATATTATGAGGTACAAAAGTCATTGCTATGATTACTACTACTGCTAACACCATTACTGCTGCTGCTGCGTGCTGCTAGCATTACTACTACTACTTCTGATTACATATACAGACACACTTTATACTCACAGAGGTATCGAACGGAGAAGCAGAGGACGACGACGAGGAGGACACAAGGTGAGGAGGAAACATCCCACCCCCACCGCCGCCGCCACCGGCAACCCCACTGACGACACCGCTGCAGCCAGCCATCCCCAGGCCCACCCCAGCAAAGCTGGACACGGCGGACGGGGGTAGGGAGCTGGAGGAGGAGGAGGAGGAGGCGGTGGCGGAGGAGGCTGCGGGCGTCTCGGGCTGGGTGAAGAAGATGGTGGCCTGGAAGACGTCGCGGAAGGCGGCCTTGATGAGGTCGGTGAGGGAGCGCAGCTCCACGATCCGCTTGGTGTTGGTGTTGGACAGCTCCTCCTTGTCCGCCATCAGCTTCTCGCGCTCCGTCTTGGGCATCCGGCCGAAACGCACCGCTGTAAAGGGTCACACACACACACACACACACACACACACACACACACACACACACACACACACACACACGTACACACACACACACACACACACACACACACACACACACACACGCACACACACACACACACGTACACACACACACACACACACACACACACACACACACACACACACACACACACGTACCACACACACACACACACACACACACACACACACACACAACACACACACACACACACACCACTGACCGTTAGGACTCGGCTGTTTTGGGGAGTGGTGTGTACCGTCAGTGGCAGAACTATCGGCAGGATGATGATGAATCATTACAGGTGTTTGTGATCAGGTTTCATGATGTTCGTCAGTGACAGAACTATCGGCAGGATGATGATGAATCATTACAAGTGTTAGTGATCATGCTTCATGATGTTCGTCAGTGACAGAACTATCGGCAGGATGATGATGAATCATTAGAAGTGTTAGTGATCATGCTTCATGATGTTCGTCAGTGACAGAACCATCGGCAGGATGATGATGAATCATTAGAAGTGTTAGTGATCATGCTTCATGATGTTCGTCAGTGACAGAACCATCGGCAGGATGATGATGAATCATTAGAAGTGTTAGTGATCATGCTTCATGATGTTCGTCAGTGACAGAACCATCGGCAGGATGATGATGAATCATTAGAAGTGTTAGTGATCATGCTTCATGATGTTCGTCAGTGACAGAACATCGGCAGGATGATGATGAATCATTAGAAGTGTTAGTGATCATGCTTCATGATGTTCGTCAGTGACAGAACCATCGGCAGGATGATGATGAATCATTAGAAGTGTTAGTGATCATGCTTCATGATGTTCGTCAGTGACAGAACCATCGGCAGGATGATGATGAATCATTAGAAGTGTTAGTGATCATGCTTCATGATGTTCGTCAGTGACAGAACCATCGGCAGGATGATGATGAATCATTAAAAGTGTTAGTGATCAGGTTTCATGATGTTCGTATCCTGAAAGATCTGTGGTCTGCCGTGCACACACTTACAAGTCAGCTTTCTTCTTTTTATCAAGGCATGTATATTAACAGCTGGACTCTGGTTGTGTGTGTGTGCGAGTGCG
>CM065714.1:69853413-69863413 GCA_033310375.1 Conus canariensis | reverse complement strand
CTTAAATTTTGATACAGTATTCATCAATATCTTCTCTCCGTTCAGTCCCTCTGTCCCCATATCCTCCTCTCTCTCTCTCTCTCTCTCTCTCTCTCTCTCCTCCCCCCCCCCCCTCCACTTTCGAATGTTTCTTTCCGCTCCTCCCTCCCCGTTCCCCCTCCTCTAGTTTTCCCCAAGTCCGATCTCTCCTCCTTGTCAACCCCGTTTCCTCCCCCTCCCCCCCCCCCCCCCCCGCCCTTCCTCTCCCCTATTACCATCCACATTCCTCTTCCATCACCTTCCTTTCCATCTCCCCCTCCTCCCGCTTCCACCTGTGTGAACCGGTTCTGCACAGTATCCTTACCCTCCCCCCACCCCCCACCCCCCAAACCCTCTCTCTACCTGACTGGTCTTGTGTGAGGAAATATATATAATTTTTTAACCTCTGTTGATGAGTTAAAAGGTGATTTTGTTTTACAATATATTCTTGAATGAGGTGCGACTCTCCTGTCATCCACATTCCACTGAGGAAGACGTTATATGTCTAAAGTTTTGGAATTTTTTTAAATCTTGTTTGATGTGATCTTGCAGGAAGGAAAAAACCAGAGCCTGAAAGCATGGCAGAACGGCAGAGAGGTGTTCAAGCTGATCTGGTCAAGGAGGAACAAAAGTGAACTTCATAAGGCTTAATTTCCCTACAAATATCAGGTGTCCTGTGCTCATGGTTAAAGCGCGAGTCATTAAGTGGAAAATGAGCATGTCCAGAGGTCATGGTTCGAATCCCAGCCATGGCTCGTCCCAAATGGGAAAAAAAAGGCAGCAGAGGGACATCCGGAGTCATGAACCGGTGTGGCCAACCCCCCTAGAGTGTCAGGAGATAAGCCGAAACACTTGCTTGAAGGGGGCTCTCTTCTGAGGACTCTCTGCTGCCACGCTCTCCACGAGTTTTCTTTCTACTATATATAATGAAGGTAAAACCCTAGAATATGCTGGACACCACACAGTGATGTGTGGGTGCACTGCTGATCCAGAAACTGGCCAGTCACAGAGTACAAAAATAAACGCAGGCACACCCACCACACACTCTTCATGTTGTTTTTTTTTTTTTTTTTTAAAGCTTTCGCCTTTTATTTAGGCTTCGTCAGAATCTGCAACACAAACAGTCATGTATATGCACACTCCCACCCACCCAACCACACACACACACGCACAACCAACAAACACCCCCCCCCCCCCTCACACACACACACGCACACACACACCCACACACACTCACAACATACTATATCATATTATCATGGCTCCCCCAGGTTTAACTCTAAAAGTTGAGCCCATTAACAGTATATACATCTCCACCCCCTCACTCACCCACTCATAAGCTACCCTCTCTATCCATATTTTCACATATATAAAAGCACCCCCCCCCCCCCCCACACACACACACACACACCAATGTGGGGTGTGCATGGCGGAGGGGGGCATGAGGAAATCCTTAGATCATCTGACATTCAGCCCTAAAACTTTCATTTTCTTTTGATAAATAATTTTTGGAGTTATAGGTTAAAATTGTATAGTAACGAGAACCCGAAAAACGTCAGCAATGGCACACGGGAAGTCATAGAAGCTGCCACACAATAGCAGTAAAGGGGTTAAGCTAAACCATTAGCACAACTCCACTCACATCTTACACAATGCAAACTGCCATCCTAAATAATAATGTACTGTACCTATATTACTTTTAAGAATGTTATATTAAAAACCTACCAATAAAACGGAGTTAAAACATCTCCGTCTTAAAAACTTACCAGTACAACTGTATTATCTTGTTTCACATTGCACACTGGTGCTGAAGACAACCATCCACTGCTTATTACATTGTTGGGAGCTAAAAACAAGTTGTTTTTTTTTAAATAAACACTGTTCACTACAACCTATCTTCTATTTAGCCCACACTTTAATCAGGTAAACGAACATACAAACACATACTCTCTCTCTCTCTCTCTCTCTCTCTCTCTCTCTCTCTCTCCCCCCCCCTTTCCCCCCCCTCCCCCGCCCCCCCCTCTCTCTCTCCCCCTCTCTCTCCTCTCTCTCTCTCTCTCTCTCTTAATCTAAGGATCTAAGGATTTCTTCATGCCCCCCTCCCCCCATGCACACCCCACATTGGGTGTGTGTGTGTGTGGGGGGGGGGGTGCTTTTATATATGTGAAAATAAGGATAGAGAGGGTAGCTTATGTGTGGGTGAGTGAGGGGGTGGAGATGTATATACTGTTGATGGACTCAACTTTTAGAGTTAAACCTGGGGGAGCCATGATAATATGATAGAATATGTTGTGAGTGTGTGTGGGGTGTGGGCGTGTGTGTGTGTGTGTGTGTGTGTGTGTTGTGGTGTGTGTGTGTGTGTGAGGGGGGGCGGGTTGTTTGTTGTGCGTGTGTGTGTGTGTGGTTGGGTGGGTGGGAGTGTGCATATACATGACTGTTTGTGTTGCAGATTCTGACGAAGCCTAAATAAAAGGCGAAAGCTTTTTTAAAAAAAACATGAAGAGTGTGTGGTGGGTGTGCCTGCGTTTATTTTTGTACCTCCGCTCTCCTCTCTCCTCTCTCTCTCTCTCTCTCTGTATAATATATATATATATATATATATATATATATATATATATAATTATAAACAAAGCTAGCTCTTTTGTCTTAGACTGAAGAAATATTGCAGATATGAATGCTTATCTCCCCCTATTTCTTCAATCTAACACATAAGAGCTAGCTTTGTTTATAATTGAATATTTCTTGCAGTCATTGCAACACCAAGCTGCTCTGTAAGTTGCTGGAAAGGTGCTCGGTTACTTATCCTTGGAATTTATTAGTTTATTGTAATTCAGTCCCTTGCGGATTCATTCCAAGAACTGGCCCTCAGCACTTGTGTCTAAGAGGCTATCTTCCTATATTTTCTACTTTTCACAAGAAAATGCAGTTTGTGTTGCTGTTTCATGATTTTCTTTTGTTTCTTAGGTGGCACCTTTGGTTGTTTTTTTTTTGAAAACTCAACAAACATACTATGGTATTGCACACTAGCCTTTTTCTGGGATAGCATTCTGCTTAAAACCGAAAAAGGCAAAGGAGTCATGTTAACATTTTCCGCGGTCACTAAAGACCAAGTTTCAAAATATTAGTATCTGACCAGGAGTTGTGATATGTTAGTGAGTTTTCTCTCCTTTGGAAATTGTCTTTCCTTTGGAGACTATAAACTTGCCGAAGACTCATAGTGAGAAGCATTTAGTATTCCCCATTCACCCACTCAAGCACATAGTTAGATAGAATTATCTACCACTGCAGATATGAATACTCATCTTCTCCTATTCTTCAATCTAAAACATAAGAGCTAGTTTTGTTTACAGTTCAATATTTCCTGCAGTCATTGCAATACCAAGCTGCTGTGTAAATTTCTGGAATGGTGTTCGGATACTTGTCCTTAAAATTTTATATATATATATATATATATATATATGTGTGTGTGCGTGTATGTATATGTGTAGATATATCACGTATATGTGTCTGTGTGAGTGCCTGAATGTAAAATTAAAGAAATAAATACATACATCAATATCTACATATTTGAATAAACGCCTAACTGGGTTTTGACATACTGCTATACTTACTCCCACATTAGTACCGTCATAAGTGCCAGTTACGTGATAAATCTGTCGTATCTAGCCTTGCTTTGATAGTCAGATCAACACACCAGAAGCGTAGAATGATAGGCCTTCCTCACCAGAGCTTGCATTGTTCCCTCGAGGCTTGCGGATACAAAATCACAAGCGTGCAGTGTTCGGTTTTCCTCACGAAAAAAAAACCCAAAAAAAAACTCGTGTTCACACCCCACCCCACACCCTTTTTTATTTTTTGAAACGCTCAAGGAAACTTAATCTTTCGCGACGACCTAGTTTGTGCAACTATTATTCAACACTCACACCCCTTAGCGCCCAACAACAGATCTCTCCAGACAGCGTTGAGTGAGGTGCAAATTACCTGTAATCCATACGTCCCTGAATGCTGTGATGATATGTGAACAAGGACAGTTCGTGGAGAAGTTGATATTTATCTGGTTATGTTTGATACGCGTTATTTCTGCATTAAGAGCATGCAACCCTGCTGTCTCAAGCTTTCTGTCAATGTTTTGACTGGAAATTAATTGAAAGAACGAAGTCACTACAGACTGCTGAATTTCATACACAACGGAGTAAGTGAAATTCAGATGTCAGTATTAACGTATCTGCTGTGTGTCCGTTCCGTGTGTGTGCCTCTCTCTCTCTCTCCTCTCTCTCTCTGTCTGTCTGTCTGGTTCTCTCTCTCTCTCTCTCCTCTCTCTCTCTCTCTTCTCTCTCTGAATATGTCCAGCTGATAAATACTGACATGGAAAATGTACTCTGTGTGAAGTTAATGAAAAGTCTATTGCATTGTGAAAAAGATATTTTATTTTTAGGTACATATGTACATCCAGTAGATAGTCGATATTATTCTGACAAAGATTACTCATGCACACTAGAACTAATTGAACAATATATATTTGCACAGACAGAACAAGGAAACAACTTCCATTACATCATTGGAGGAGATCTTAATGCTCGTATTGGGGAATGGAGCTTGAGTATCGATGATGAAAATGAGATTACAGGAAGAGAACAGGACGTGTATGCACGTAGGTCTAAAGATCCCCACACAAATGGTTTTGGCAAGAAACTAATAGAATTTTGTATAACATTTAATGTAACGCCACTAAATGGTCTTTGTATGGGAAAGTTCGACGATGCATACACGTTTTATTCCGAAAGGGGTAACAGTATTATAGATTACTATGTATGTTCTGTTGAACTGTTAGAAAATGTGAATAAGTGTCAGATAGTAGAGAGAGTTGAAGCTCAGCATATGCCTATTATGATGGAATTACAAAGTACACTGTCTAACGCACAAGAGAACGAGGGCAAGAAATCTTACGTGAAGAAACTAAAGTGGGATCCCACAAAACAACAACAGTATGTCCAGTTCATAGAATCGGAAGAGGCAAAACAAACAATGGCGCAAATAACAGAAGAAATAGAGAGAGATGTAGACACGAGTATAGACAGATTTAATAAGCTATTAAAAGAGGCAGGGAAAGACATGTACAGAACAATAGGTATAGGAGGAAAATGTAAGACTACAAACAGCTGGTATGATAAAAAATGTCAAATCAAAAAGAAAGAAGCAAAACAAGCACTCAATAGACTGACATGGACGAAAAAGGATAAAAACCCAACCATTTATCAAGTAAGGAGAGAGGCTTACAGGAATAAAAGAGCAGTATACAAAGAAATAATTAGAGAAAAGAAAAAACAGTATAAAAAGCAAACATACGACACACTAGTACAAAATCGCAAGGACAGCCGAATGTTCTGGAGCACCATAAAAAGTGTTAGAAGGAAGAAGAACACATTACCATCTATTAATATTACTCAGTGGAAAACGCATTTCGAAAGCATTTTGAATCCACATGACACAGAAATACTAAACGATAGAGAAGAAGGACCACAAGAAGAAGAAGAAGTGTTAAACGAAATTCAAGTACAAGAATTAGACGAAGAGATAACCGAAAATGAAGTAAGATCAGCTACAGAAAAATTAAAAAAAGGCAAATCACCAGGTATTGATGAAATCCCTCCTGAATTTCTTAAAACCATAGGACAAAATATAGTGCCATTCTTAACGAAATTATTCAACAAGTTATACCAAGATAGCTACTTCCCCATAGAATGGTCAAGGGCGGTGATTATACCACTACACAAGAAAGGAGATAGACAGAATCCAGGAAATTATAGAGGAATATCCTTATTATGCATCATAAGCAAGATCTACACAGCAATATTAAATAGAAGACTATATGATTGGGCAGAAGCAGAAAATAAAATTAGCAAAGAACAGGCAGGCTTCAGGAAAGATTTTTCAACAGTAGATCATATCTTCACACTAACATCCATGATAAGTAACTGCCTATACGGCAGAAGGAGAAGTAAATTGTATGTAGCCTTCATTGATTATCAGAAAGCGTTTGACACAGTAAATAGAGAAAAACTCTGGGAAATCCTACAGAAACACAAAATATCTACGAAGATGCTTAACATGCTAAAAGCTATCTATAAAACAGTACAAGCATGTGTAAGACATGGAACTGAACTAACAGAATTCTTTGAATGTCACACAGGAGTGAAACAAGGGTGCTTACTGTCCCCCCTAATCTTTTCATTACTAATTACAGAAGTTGCAGACAATGTCACAGCTAAAGGAAGACACGGATATCAATTCTTACCCGGAAAGGCAGAAATATTTTCACTTCTATTCGCTGATGACATAGCTTTAATATCAAGAACACCAGCAGGTCTGCAAAACCAAATTAAGAACCTACAGGAAGCCTCGGACCGCATTGGACTAAAGGTTAATCTCCAAAAAACAAAAATCATGGTCTTTAGAAAAGGAGGATACCTTGACAGACTAGAAAAATGGAATTACAAAGGGGAAGAAATTGAGGTAGTAAATAGCTACAAATATTTAGGTTTTACTCTAACGACTAAACTCTCAGTAGATATTTCACTTTCAGAATATGCAGGAAGGGCGAAAGGGAAAATAGGTGAAATAATGAAAACAATGTATAGTTTAGGACACTTAGATATAAATATATTTTTTAAGCTATTTGATACACAGGTCAAGTCACTGCTACTGTACGCAGCAGAAGTATGGGGTTTGACTCGTTATTCAGCGGTGGAAAATATACATTTATTCGCATGTAAAAGATACATGGGGGTAGGGAGAAAAACGCCAAACAACTTAGTATACGGAGAACTAGGAAGATATCCGATGAGTATAGATAGTTCAATAAAAGCAATCAGATATTGGTTCAAAATAATGAAGATGACTCCAGACAGGATACCTAGACAAGCATATGAAAGAGAAAAAACAGAAATTGACAAACCACAGAACTGGGCGCTGGAAATTAAACGCTGTTTGGATATGTATGGCTTCTCTGAAGTCTGGTTGAATGAAGGCGTACAAAACGAGCAAAGATTTATCATAACACTAAAACAAAGAATCATAGATTGTTACAAACAGAACTGGCATAACAAAATAGCGAATAGTGAACGATTTACAACATACCATACATTTAAAACTATTCACCAAACTGAAGAATACTTTCGCGCAATCACAATCGCGAAGTTTAGAAAAGCATTGACAAGATTACGGTTAGGAATAAACGAACTGCATGGCAATAAAAAATATATAGATAATCAAGCTATAACAACATGCCCCTTCTGCCCAACAGTAGAAACAGAAATGCACTTCTTAATGTGGTGTCCCAATTACAGGCAATTGCGAACAAAATACATTTTCAAACATTTTAGTAATAGAAACGCAATCACACTGGAAAGTCTGCTACAAAACGATAACACTGAAATCATAAGAGATATTGCAATGTACATCTTCTATGCCTTAAAAACGAGAGAAACCCATATGTAATAGTAATATTGACGATATAGGAAAAATAGAAATTCTAAACAGAAAACAAAATATTTTACAATCAACGTTTCAATCAATGTTTTTGTTGTTGTCATGTTGTAATGTATGTTGCGTACTCCTGTGGACGGGCCGAGGGCCCCACAATAAATGTCGCGGCGTGAAAGCGCGCGTCAAGCGTCAAGCGTCAAGCGTCTCTCTCTCTCTCTCTCTCTCTCTCTCTTCTCTCTCTGTTGGCATGCACGGTGTGAGCGTGGTTACGCCCACGTTTCAAATGTTCTCTATATATATCAGTAGCCTTTTTTTTCTAGATTCTCTTCTTTCATACGATCAACACGGCCACATTTGTTACGACCATTTAATTCATAAATCAGCCAGTTAATTAGCTGCGCATCTGTGTTCATGTAGCGATACACAGATAAGAGAGAAATTTTGACACATTTTGAGGTTGTAGTTTTGCCCCCCCCCCCCTCCCCCCTTCCCTCTCTCTCTCTCTCGCTCTCTGGTCTTCTCTATTCTGATAGCACATTTTTTGGTGATATATTTAGAACTCCACCGAAGCATGTGTCAAAATTCTTATCATAAGATGATTCGGATGACAGCCTTGTAATTTGAAACCGTTTTGTGTCGCGCGTGATGAAAGGCCTTTTTTTTTGTCTTTTGTCCCTCCCCCTCTCTCTCTCTCCCTCTCTCTCTTTGCATAATAACGTCTGTACCTGTCCCCCATTCCGTATCTCCAATCCCCCCCCCCCCCCCCCCCCCCCCCCCCCCCCGAAAAAGCCTGAACTCCTTTTGACTCGGCTCTCATCCATCACTCCGTCTTTCTTACCTTCAAGCTCCCCTCCCTCACTACCGTCAGTCCTCCTGTTTCTTCTTTTTCTGTTTAAAAAAATTTTGTTTGTTTGTTTTACCTTTCTTTTAAACCCTTAGGACACCTCCAATTACCCCCGCCCACCTCTCCCCGCCGTACCCGAACTTGACCTTTATCTGTGAAACAGATCAACCCGGTCGACATATCAGTCTGTCCCAGTGACCAAATTTCGATCGACGGCCCGCTCGCTTCTGCTGTGTCCTCGACACATAAGGCACGTCTTTTTTCTTTCTTTTCTTTTTTTTTTTTCTTTTTTTTTTAAGGAAAGATTACGCGAATGTGTGTGTGTGTGTGTGTGTGTGTGTGTGTGTGTGTGTGTGTGTGTGTGTGTGTGTGTTCGCCGGCGCGAACGCGCACACACTTCGCGCGCGCGCGCGTGCATGTGCGTGCATCTGTGTTAGAAGTACACGTGCGCGTGTGTGCGTGTACGAATATGCGCAATCATGAATTCACGTTCCAGGATATGGCTGCTAGCTTGCTTTGGGTCGTCTCCCTCTCTCCCTCCTCCTCCCTCCACTTTCACACACACACACACACACACACACACACACACACACACACACACACACACACACACACACACACTTTTCCTGTCCCTCTACCCACCCCCTAACTCTTTAGAAGTGCATCAGCTAACAGGCTGTCAGACAAAAACTCACGTGTAGGACAACCGTGTCGTGTGGCCTGTTCACATCATAGGCGACTCACTGACAAGACAGCCGGCCTGTACCTTTCTACCCGACGTTCAACCCCGACAACCTTTAGTCTGCGGACACGGTTATTTTTGAGACGCGAGTCTGTGATGCTACTGAAAGATGAACACACGACATGCATCACTGAAGTTCTCCGCGGACTAACCCATCCCCGGTAAACGTGACTCAAGGTCAAGGTCACGATCAGCAAGCTGCGGGGTTGGGGGGGGGGGGGGGGGGGTAGCTCCTCGCGTGAGGACAATGACTCGTTGGACATCCTTGAATGCAGCTGGTATTTCTGGGTGTCATGTGAACACGGCCGGTCATATCTTCTCTTCCCATGCCTCATGTTCACAAGTCAAAAAAGAAACCGCTCTGACGATTTGCAGCCAACAACGTCTGTTTACCCACCCACCCAAAAAAACACACAAAAACCAAAAAACAAACAAACAAATCAATTGAATACAACGAATGATTGAAACGGGGTCACGGACGCCATTCTCAGTCACTCCACATCGGAAAGTCTCCCGGCGGAATCAGTCTAGTTCGCTCAAAAATCTGGATCGATGTTGGGCGCGTTCTGCTTTTTTGACACCCCTGCCACATTTTCCTGATGTTTTGGGTAACGCGGGTGAGCAAAGTCTCGAATCTTTTGCAAACTATTTGCTCAAAACCTTTTGCTCAGCTTTGATACGTGCCGTACTGATTTGAGGCGAAGCATATCGTAAGCTGCGGAGAATGTTGCCGTCACTCGGATTTTAGTAAGAATTCCTTGAGGGATCAACAACAATCCAGGGAATATTGGAGTGCGACAAACGGGCAAAGCCTCAGCACGGTGCTACTTTTTTTCCAGTCTTTGACTTCTTACCTTTTCTCTCTCTCTTTGTCCAAATTTTCTTACTATCATCAACTACTTTTTCCCCAA
>CM065714.1:69838413-69840913 GCA_033310375.1 Conus canariensis | reverse complement strand
CCCCATCATGGAAAAATATACTATGTTTTCTTTCTTCTGTTTAAATGCGTGATTCATAATATTTCCATGTATTTACATAAATTAGCACATGCTAAAGATCACGTGTCATGTTCTGGCTCCCCGCAGCTTTGTACGCCCTTCCCCCACTCCCTCCTCCTCTCGCTCAGCCCCCCCCCCCTCCCTCTCCCCCACGCCTGCGCTTGTTTTCCTCTACTACTAATTTGTTCAGCGCAGACACATAACACTTATTTTTGTTTATCCAACAAACTTTACATGTAATATGCGCAAATACCCTTGTATGAGTAAGGAACAGACTGAATAAAAGAAATGTTTCACAGAACTTTATCTTGTTTCTTCAATCATGGTTTTGTTTATCAAATGTGTTTGTGTGTGCGCGCGCACACACACACACACACACACACACACACACACACACACACACACACACACACACACACCACACACACTCACACCACACGCGCGCGCGCGTATATTTGTCTAATTATCTGTCTATGTATCCATGCGTGTGTGTGTGTGTGTGTGTGTGTGTGTGTGTGTGTGTGTGTGTGTGTGTGTGTGTGTGTGTGGTGTGTATAGATAGGTAGACGGCCATAAGTCATGATTCGTTCCAGGAATATGTTGAAAAGAGTTGGAAATGGAAAGCAGACCTGACGAACTCCAGCTGTGTAGTGTTCACAGAACCACTTTTCAACAACATCCTGCATCAGCACTGTACTAGTCTCTCTGGAGTGCAATTAATGGATGGTGTTAATCAGCTTCTGCCCGATGTTCATTGACTTCACTATGGCCCTTAGCGCGTCCTGCTAGACTCGGTAGAGTTCTCAAAGATCATGCCACGAACATTCGCAGTGCAGATGACAATCGACAGCCTGGCGTGCAGGAAGCAAGAACTCGCCAAACCTGTGAAAGGCTGGATGACACATTCACACAATATGACATGTAAGTCAGCGCCAAGAAAACCAAGTAGATGGTCAGTCACAATACCACCATCAATATCGATTTATCTGTCCCTGTAGAGAAGCCAGAAACTATTATACAGTTCATTTACCTGGGATTCTTCATCAGCAAATGGTCGATCTAAACCAGAAACCCCCTCAAAGGGAGCAAAGAGAACATCAGGACTGTTCAGACACAATTCTGTAATAGAGGGAGTGGAGCATATCCTTGATACACAGGACCAGGCTCCTGCATGCAATGGTATATTCCATAATCCTGCATGCTATGGTATATTCCATAATCCTGCATGCTATGGTATATTCCATAATCCTGCATGCTATGGTATATTCCATAATCCTGCATGCAATGGTATATTCCATAATCCTGCATGCTATGGTATATTCCATAATCCTGCATGCTATGGTATATTCCATAATCCTGCATGCTATGGTATATTCCATAATCCTGCATGCAATGGTATATTCCATAATCCTGCATGCTATGGTATATTCCATAATCCTGTATGCATACGACACATGGAGCCTCACAGCTGGTCCTGACAGAAGAATCCAAGCCATGGAAATGGGGATTACAGCAAGATACAGTACGTCAGTTAACACTGATCATATTACCAATGAATAAGTGCGTGAAAACATCAGGCAGAGCATTAGACCATATGCAGATCTACTGACTTGCGATGGTGTAATTGTGTAACTAGATCCAAAGACCTTTTTAAAACAATCCTTTATGGAACTCTTGAAGGAGGGAGACGGAGGCGTACACAGAAACTAACGAAGAAGAAAACGATGGACTGTGAACATTACAGAATGGATAGGAAAAACTGTGGCCGAGACCCATCCTTTGGGCATAACCGACAGAACTGGAGGAATCTGGTAAACTTTTCAGTGTGGCGTCTCCGCACATGGATGGAACGCCGCCGGCGTTCCTTGCATTTGTCTGTCCATAGGCAGATGTGCAACAGCGCGATGCACAAAGTCACTGGCTTTGTTAAGATGTGGAAGCACGCTTTTATTCCGGCATGGGGCTCTACAAGTACAACTTGTAAACACCTCTTCCATGATATGAACACCTTATTTGACAAAGCAAGTAATCTGTTTCTTCCTTTAACTTACGATGTTATGAACTTCAGTTTGCTCAACGATTTCTTTAGATACAAGATCCTATCATTTGCAGAGGCTTATCGATGTGACACAAAAGAATGATACTAGTCAGGCGGAGACAGTTTCCTGGGTTTCCCTTTACTTCCTTCTCTAGAGAAGATGTGAAGAAAGACCTGTGAGCTTGACCCAATTCCAATCAAACTTCCTTGCCAAATCTGAAGTTTATCTTCCCTTTATTACCAATATTCTGAATGGATCTCCGGCATCGGGCATAGCGCCTTCAGATTTCAAAACTGCTGTTGTTTAACCCTCACTCAAAAAATCGCTTGATCTCAACAAACTAAAAAGAAACTGCAGACCAGTTTGACCTGCCTTTCTTGTAAAGATTCTGGAATAAACAAATTTTCCCTACCATCTTAACT
>CM065714.1:69808413-69810913 GCA_033310375.1 Conus canariensis | reverse complement strand
CTCGACGGGCAAGGTCGGGGCAGGTGACGTCACTGACTGTCGAGCGAGACAGAAGCTTTTTTTTTTTTTTTTTTTTCTTTCTCTCTTTCCTACCCCTCTGCTTCCCTCTCCCCCCCCCCCTCCTCTCCTTGCCTCCTTCCTCACACCCCCCCCCCCTCCTGCCCATCACTCGCCCTCGTCGTCTATGCGTGCTGGGGGAAAGTTTGGTCTCCTGTGAAATTCGGGCCTGCAGTTACATCTTAAAAAGCTAAAGCAGTCGAGGGGCTGATTAATCAAGAAGGTTCTTCGTGAAAATGTACGTTAGATGCTTGGATGATAGCTCTGTTCAATTTATTTACGGAATGCAACGATTGCTTGTTTTCTTTATTTCCTCTCCTCTCTCTCTCTCTCTCTCTCTCTCTCTTCTCTCTCTCTCTCTCTCTCTCTCTCTCTCACGCACATACACACACACACACACAAGGTACACACACACGTACGGATGCACGCACGCACGCACGCACGCACGCACGCACGCACACACACAGTATCTTTTTCAAAACGAGGACGCAAATCCTGCACACATAAAGTTAAGATGTAATGCTCAAGGGTGTTTGCTTTTGGCTTTACAACAGTATTGTGCCTCTGATTATCTAGCGTCCCGTCAGATACAGTGACCTCATAACAGCTCATCAACTTACAGCAACATGTCGATTAGGGATTGCTATGCAGACAGGACAGACAGGTAAGAAAAAAAAAACCTTCACGTGCGCACGTATAAGCACACACACACACACACACACACACACACCACACACCACACACACACACACACGCATGCACGCACGCATGCACGCTCAAGAGAGAGAGAGAGAGAGAGGAGAGAGAGAGAGAGAGAGAAGAGACAGAGACAGAGAGACAGAGACAGAGAGAGCGAGACGAACGCAAGACCTTGCACCGCAGTGCAGAGCATAACGTAACCGAGGGAGAGGAACGCTATGCATACACTGCTGCTTCAAACAACCTCCACCCCCACCCCACCCCACCCCCACCCCCAGAGAAATCTTGTCCCACGCCAGCAGATACGGTATGCATGAACATCATCTCTCCTCCCGCCCGTCTCCCCCCCCTCCACCCCCATCTCCCTCAACACCACTATCACCCCCTCCACATCTCTCTCTCTCTCTCTCTCTCTCTCTCTCCCCTCTCTCAAACCACCCTACCCCACGTCACTCTTCTTCATCTTCGCTGTCTTGATCAGTTCAAGCTGACGTCAAAACAGCCCCACCCAACCCCCTTTCCTTTTCTCCTCTCTCTCCCCTCCACTCCCTCTCCCCCCGCCCCCCTCCCCACCCCACCCCCCTCCACCTGCACCTTTCCGACCCTATCTCCTTCGTCCCTCTGCAGATGTGTCATATTTCTCTCTTTTCAGACGGTTGCGTGTGGCATCTATATAATAATGATGGCAACTGCCAATAAACCAAGGGAGACAAGCGCCGGGTGGCGGCGGTGGTGGCGGCGAGGGTTCGACGTAACACATAGGCTACCGATTGTCGATCGGGTCTCGGCCAGGTCTGTTCTGCAGCCAGCGCTGAGTACGGTCGATCGAAAACAGCGTATACAGTCTTCATTGGAAAGTTCTTGTTTCCAGGAGTCAGTCTTTTCACCATCCCGACGACCCCCTCTCACTCCGCTACCCTCCTACCCCCCCACCCCCCTTCTTTTCCCTTCACCCCCATATCTGTTACTAAGCCATCCCCCTTCCCTCCCCTCCAATGCTATGGAAGTCCATTCGTTTTAAAAGATGTTCAGTCTATTTTTTTTTTCTTTTTTTCATAGAAAACTCATTTTTACGTGGACCATTTATTACCCGTCCATTTTTTTCCCTTCTGTCGACGTTCGTTTGGTCTTTGACATCGCGTTATATGATTACAAAAAAAAAAAAAAAAAAATGTGCATCAAATCCGTCATCATGAATAACACTGTATAGCACCGGGAAGACTGACAGCGTTGTGCAAAGAATTTAATCAGCATAAATCTGCCATAAATATTCGTTTCAGTGTCAGTGTTCTTCTGTGTGCCCCAACGAGTCTTTTTCTTTCTTTTTTTTTTATTGTCCCCCTTTTCCCATTCTCCACCCCCCCCCCCCCCCCCCCCCCCCCCTTTTTTTTTTTTTTTTTTTTTTTTTTTTTGATGCGCTATCCGAAGAGGTAACGATCCAAAAAGCAGACACCATTTCTATTGTGGTGAAGAAAAAAAAAATCGTACTCTCCGAAGAGAATTAAAAGTATCATGTTATTATACAAAGCTAAACGCGTTTAATTGTGGCAGTTTTCATGAGCGCATTCTCCTGTGCATTACTGATGTCATACGAGAATGACATCCATGTTTCATAATTACATTTTTTTAAAGATGAAAATGCCCTTTTCCATGTAAAGTTAATACAACATGAAAGTATCTCTCTTTTAACGTTCAAATGTTCAATGATGACATGATGACCTCCACACTTCAACGAATCAGTATC
>CM065714.1:69785913-69803413 GCA_033310375.1 Conus canariensis | reverse complement strand
TTCGATTCATTAAGCTTATAGTCCAGCCGACTGCAGAGGGCTATACTAGGGCTGTCGCTTCTCAAAACAGATTAAAAAGAACATGCAAACACAACTCACTAAGATTTTCTGAAAACATGCCGAGAACTTCGTTGAAATATTTTGTTTCGTACAATCTTCGATCAGATGAAACATGTTCTCTCTTTCAAAAATCACGTCAGATGGAATATGTATCTGAACAAGATTTCGTGGGGTCTGCTGTAAAATGTGTATGTCTGACATCATGTAAGTCCGGACACTCTATACGTTCATGTTTTGGTACGAGTGTTACATTATACGGAGTGCACTGCAGAGCTTCTACACCTTATAAAAGACACGGGGGGGGGGGGGGGGGGGGGGGGGGGGGGGGGGGGTGGGAGGATTGTAAAAGAAGTGGCTTCTGTGCAAATGGCCAAATGGCACAAGACTGTTCCTTTCCGACTGTCACTGGCATAGGTTTGGACGGGTCTGGAAGAGTTGTTACTTTTGTCCGTCTGCGAGTTCCATTCCTCTTGCCAGAAGTCTTTGACGTAAGCCAGAGCTTTAGGTTCCAAATCGGTGTGACTCTGCTCAACTCTTTATTCGTGGCGTTCTTGACAATGTTGATCGACCACATCATTGCCTCGAATGCCGACATGACAGGGAACCAAAGCACAAGAAAACCCTTTCAGCTTACAGAGCGAGGTACAGTTCAAATAAATTCAACCATTTAGGGTGATTGGCATTGCGGCCAGCAGTGGCCTCCAAAGCAGAAAGGGAGTCCGAGAGAACGAGAAAGTCCTTGTGGTTTGATTTAGAGACCAGTTGAAGTGCCAGGACCAACGCTGTGAGCTCAGCAGTGTAGATGGAATTTGTCTGTGGGAACGCGTTTAGAACATAACTGAGAGGGAGCTGTAGCACAAGATGCAGCAGAAGCAATTCCCTCTTCAGATTTGGAGCCATTAGTAAAATCTTCTGTGGAAGGAGGAACATTTAGCATAAACTTCGGCAAGAAAATGTATTGTATGCCAAAGAGCTGGTGGAGTCTGCGATATGAGGCCAGATCAACGCGGATTTCCGGTGTGAGGAGCGTCGTTAGGATATTTGGATGAATTACACACATCTCCAAAATCATGTCTGCGCTGTTTAAAGGGGGAAGAATACGAACTTCCAAAGGTGGAATGGAAATAGGGTTGTCTTAGAGTTTTTGTTGTTGAGGATTTTCGGGTCAAAAACACAGTCATCAGCAGGGTTTGGCAGTTCTGAGAAGAGGTTCAAACAATAGTTCAAAGGAAGTTTCAGCCGACGATTGGAGAGAGATAGTTCTTCTACTTCTGCATTCAGACTGTACAGGGGTGGTGCGAACTGCAGCCAGGGAGAGTCGATGCCCTTGCTAATGGATGGGATCCAGAGTTTTGAGGTAGGAAAGTCTCGCAGAAAGGTAGAAAACACAGACTGGAATGGATCAGAGTCCGGTTAAGATGCAGAAGAAGTTTCTGATTAGCGCACCAGTCTGTATGTGCCACAATTCTCAGAATGTTCATTGTTTTCTGACAAGAAGTTTCCAAGTGCTGAGTGTGACTTTTATAGTTCAGTTTTTTTTTTAAATTAAAGATTACTTTCAAATATTTGGTTTCCTTCATTGCTGAAATGATGGTTTTATCAAGATGAATTTCAGGGTCAGCAAAGTACTGTCGAAGGTTGTGAAAGTAGATGCACTATGTTCTTGTACATGAAAAAAAAATTCCCGGCCCTCTGTCAGGTCGTATCCAAGCACAGTCAGAGTCGATGGTGTAGTTCCAGCATAGGAGGCTCTTTCTTTCTTTCTTTCTTTCTGCGTACGCAGGCTGATACTTCTGCGGACACTGCCTGTATAGACAGGCAGTGGAGTTTTGTGTGTATGACCGTTTTTTTTTATCCCGTCATTAAGGCAGCCATACTCCATCTTCGGGGAAGGTGCATGCTATGTGTAACGTGTCATCCATACCAACGGCCAAACTGGCCTTCTCTTCCGAAAGTTGGTGATGGGATTGTACGTGTGTGCAAGATGTTGTGCGTGCGTCCACACACGGAACCTCGGTTTATAGACTCATTCGAAGGACTGTATGGGGAATGGAGTCAGAATTAATGTTAACTCCGAGGGGAAAATCCCCCTCTACCGAACTTCGAACCGCAACCCCCTGGATCACGAGTCCAGTCTGAGCTATTCCGGCCCAAGCATAGAGGCATAGGAGGCTCCAACTGCGTAGAGTGTGAGGTCATCAACAAGCAGAGAGGACTCGGAACTTCGGACCACAGGACTGACTTTGATGCTTAAGAAAGTAGGGGGAAGGATGCTCCCCTGGGGTAAATCTGACTCCTGCTCATGGATGTATGTTTAACAGCGTGGTGCCAACACGAACTTGGAACTGCCGATCAGCCAGAAAGTTTCTCTACATACACACACATACTTTCATACACATATCCTTATATACGTTCATACATACACACACGCGCACGCGCCCGAACACACACACACACACACACACACACACACACACACACACACACACACACACACATGCATACATTCATACATATATACATACATACACACATACATACATACATGAGAGAGAGAGAGAGAGAGAGGAGAGAGAGAGAGAGAGAGAGAGAGAGAGAGAGAGAGAGAGAGAGAGAGAGAGAGAGGCTTCATTTACTTGTCTTGAAACGCAAAAGAATTATGGATACTGAACAAAAACAAGGAAATGAAAAAAAGAAATAAGCAGACTATGTGTTCGCAAAAGAGCAGAAAAAACACACAACACCACTAATCAGCTGCACATTCCTACAGCTGTCTTTGACAGTTCAGACTGGAAATTGTGCGACTGAATTAGGACACTTGGAGTCTGACAATGCATTCTGTTACCCGCAACGGCTAATCTTCTTCCAAACTGGCGGTTACGGGAAGACAAGACCTCAATTAGCAAGCAGTACGTGCAACCTCTATCCTAAAAATGTAGTTCATCCTTCACGTCGTCACACGATTTACAAAACACTTCTCGCATGCTGATGGTACAGCAATGTTCCCTCTCGATTTCAAGGTCATGTGCATTTAAATTTCCGTGTGGTGTGTGTGTGTGTGTGTGTGTGTGTGTGTGTGTGTGTGTGTGTGTGTGTGCGTGTGTGTGTGTGTGTGTGTGGCGCGCCGTGTGTTCTTCAAAACCATACCACGTTCCCTCTCTTAAGAACGTGGTGGTTATACACCACAAAAAGAGTACAAGCACTAATAGGCTAGATAATCGATGCGACTATTTTGAGGCATAGTATGAAACAGTGCTGCAGGTTATCATTTAACTCAACTTTTTCTCAATAAACACACACACACACACACACACACACACACACACACACACACACACACACACAATGTATACACACACACACACACACACACACACACACACACACACACACACACACACACACACACACACACCACTACGAATGCATTTCATCACAGGTTGATCGCTGGCAAGTGGCAACATGCAGAAGGCTGCAAGCAGTAAAATGAAAGATTCTCCTGGTGCAGTACTTTTTTCATCCTTTAGAAACTGTAAGAGCTATCCTCTGCTGGATGTGAGAGAGACCGACCGACACAAAAAGCGCGCTCACTTTAACCATTTTTAGACTAGGGACGCAGAAATGACAGCACATCGCACTTGTTATGAAAAGAACAAGATTTCAGACAAGAATTTAGTGGATCCAATATGTAAAAGTGCAACGCAAGGTGAATGACATACTTTAGTTTGTTGCCCTGCTCTCAACGACTTCAGAAAATAATGCCATTCTTCGTGGAATATCATGCAGAAGGATATCTGTTCCGTTCGACTCTGTTCGTGATACGTGAGGACGAATGCATTGTAAGGAGCCTGTGCCTTATCTCTCTATTTTTTTTTTTTTTTAATATATAATCTGTGAATTTAACCCTTGAATCTTAAAAGCGTTGTTTTTCTGAACAACCCTTTCATTAATTTACACACACACACACACACACACACACACACACACACACACACACACACACACACTCACACACACACTCACACACACACACACACACACACACACACACACACACACACACACACACACACACACACTCACACACACACACACACACACACACGTCAAGATGTTATGTAATATTTGTTTTGTTTTTTGGCTCTGTTTCACTTGTTTATTATTGTACGAATCTGTGAATTCATTCAATTTCAATGAGGATATGGCCTTACTGAATAAGATTCCGCTTCCCGCCTCACCTCCTCTTCTTCTCCCGCTCTCTTTTTCTGTCCGTTAGTTCCTCTCCTTGTGCGTCTCTTCTCTCGTCAGCCCTTCCCTCTCCCTCTTCTCTCTGACACGCTTATAAAAGAATGCATGCTGACGGATATGAAATCTTCAGTACCTCTTGGAACTGTCAATTCATAACCATGTACATTATTAAGCTCATGCGTTCAAGCACACCTCCCTGGAAGCGTCATAAAAGAATGCATGCTGACGGGTATGACATCTTTGGTACCTCCTGGAATTGTCAATTTATAATCATGTGGATTTTTAAGCTCAGGCTTTCGAAGACACACCCCTGGAAGCGTCATAAAGAATGTAGCTGACAGCAACGAAGAGAGTAATACATAAAGTTGCCATTTGTTGATCACTAGACGGCCTATACAGGGATAAAGCATCTCTCTCTCTCTCTCTCTCTCTCTCTCTCTCTCTCTCTCTCTCTCTCTCTCTCTATATATATATAATATATATATGTATATACATATATACACACATATGTGTGTGTGTTATATATATATATATATATATATATATATATATATGTATATATGTATATGTTAGATATATATATATATATATAATGCTGAACAATTAAGTAATGGGGGAAAACAAGTGCAGGCTAACCATTCTTCCGTCATTATAGTAATGACTTGGCAAAGATTTGAACTTTAAAAAAATAGGGGTATATACATATATATATATATATATATATATATATATATATATATATATATTGATGGATGGATAGATAGATAGATAGATAAAAGGAGTCATAAGACCCAGGCCACTGCTTTTCCGAACATTTATTTTCTTGTGAATTTTCGCCCGACTTGGGCTTCTTCAAACAAGCTTCTGATTGTAACACGAGCAGGGCAAAGCAACAATATCCACACACCCTTTATGTATATATACATATATATATATATATATATATATATATATTTAATAGATCGATAGATAGATATATGCGCGCGCTCGTGTGTGTGTGTGTGTGTGTGTGTGTGTGTGTGTGTGTGTGTGTGTGTGTGTGTGTGTGTGTGTAAACTATCATGTACCATATCAATAACAGAACTATTTGTATGGTTTGCCTTGAGGTTTTTCGTCCGTTGCATCAGACCAATCAGTGGGACACCGCTGATTTTGTCGGTCCTCTCTCGGCATTTACTGGAAATATACCACCTATATTTCTGTGATATTCCCACCACCCAAAGTTCAAACAGAGAATCCAACGGCACTCCAAAGCGGCCAGCGAAGGGGTAGACAAGTCAAAAGTAGAAGAAAGCACTGAAAGGAAATAAGCTGATTAAAAAGGAAAATACTCATATATGGAGTAATAAATATAAGAGGGAAATCATTGAGCCTGTGGTTGAGGAGTCATGTAGGCTATAAGGCAGGTCAAAAGGTGTCAAAAGGTTCCAACAGTCAGAGTGTGTGTGTCTGCGGGGGGGGGGGGGGGGGGGGGGGGGGGGGGGAGGGGGGGTTAGTGTGCTTGTTAGAGTGTGTGTGTGTGTGTGTGTGTGGGTGGGTGGGTGGGTGGTGGTGGTGGTGGTGGTGGTGGTGGTGGTGTGTGTGTGTGTGTGTGTGTGTGTGTGTGTGTGTGTGAGAGAGAGAGAGAGAGAGAGAGAGAGAGAGAGAGAGAGAGTCTGTGTGTGTGAATATGCCTCTCTGTCTCTGTCTCCGTATGTTTGTGTCTGTGTATGTGTGTGTGGATATGCCTATATGTCTCTCTGTCTCCGTCTCTCTGTCTCTGTCTGTCTGTCTGTCTCTGTCTCTGTCTCTGTCTCTGTCTCTCTCTCTCTCTCTCTCTCTCTCTGTATGTGTCTGTCTGTCTGTCTGTTTGCCTGCCTGTAGAAATTCAACATCGAGTTGGTAAGAACCTGACATTGTTGCACAGTAGACATAGACCTTAATCTGTGAAACAGCGTCTTTGGTGTACAAACAAAATCAAAAGGCAATGCCAGTCTTCAGTAAACATTTCCTTTTTTGTGCAATGTCAATTCGGATTGCATGGACAGACCTAGGACTTCTTTCCTCATGGAAGTTTCGTTGTTTGTTGTGTATGTCTCTTTTGCGTAAGTGCTAGATGAACGTGTACCGCGTACAGCAGATGCTTGGTGTTGATGATGCGCAAATATTCGCTACAACACAGGAACAAACGTCATCTTCCTTGTTGATCTTTTGCGGTAGAAATAGACAGATGAGCAAAGTGTAGAGAAATCACATCTAATACGGAGCAATAACATCACCACTACTTTCAGTCTTACTTGCCGTCGGGGGTCTGGGTGGTGCAGGACGGAAGGGGGGTGGGGGGGGGGGGATGTGGGCAGGAGCAGAGAGTGGACTAGAAAATTGCATCGGAACTGGAAAGCAAGCCCCACGGATCCTCGAAAGCTGGTCAGTCGAACTACCCGAAAGTGGAAAGAGGAAGGAAATGATTTCCTCTTGTTTTTGTTTTTCCTCATTTTTACTCACGTTCTACTCCAAAATGTACACAAATGTTGCATATGCTGCCTGACCAACGGAACATTGTACATGTATGTATGCATAAGTGCATGCATGTGTGTATGTATGTATATATGCATGGATGTATGTATGCATGTATGTATTTATATATGTATGTATGTATCTATCTTTGTATGTACGTATATAATATTTGTATCTTTGCATCTATGCTCGTATGCAAGTATGTATTATGTGTATATATATTTGTATGTTTTGAGTGTGTCTGAACATGTATGCATATACCATACACGCGCATGTGATATCTATGAGTGATTGACATTGTGTCTTTTCTTGTTAGCGTACGTGTAGTTTCATTGATATGAGATATTCTCTTTGATGAGAATAATTGCAGTCATCATCATCATCATAATCATCATCATCGTTATCGTCATAGTTATTATTATTATTATCATTATTGTTATCATTATTATTATCATCAGTATTATTCCTATTATCATCATGATTATTGTTATCATTATTGCTATTATTATTATTATCATAGTTGTTGTTGCTGTTCTTGTTGTTGTTAAGACTACTCATATAGCACGTATCCTCGGTTAGAGACCGAGTTCTAAACGTTTAACAATCCACTCCCTCGTTCACGTAACGGGCTGCCTACCTGGGTAGAGCCGACTGAGGAACTCCTACTGGCGCTAATGATTGGTTTCTCATTTAATTCAGTCGAACATCAGTGACTCACTTTTAACTCATTCTCTGTATTTGTCACGTGTATACGTGTCATCCACATCAACGGACAAACTGGCCTTCACTTCCGAAAGTAGGTGACAGGATTTTACGTGCGTGCAAGATGTTACGCATGCGTTCACACACGGAACTGGGGTTTATTGTCTTATTCGAAAGATTTTTCGGGAAATGGTGTCAAAAACGATGTTAACTAGGAGGGGAACATCCCGCTATACCGAAACGGCACGGCGGAGAACTGAACCCCTGATCCGACCAGTCCGGCGCTCCACCAATTGAGCTGTTCTGGCCCGTGAATGTAAAGGTTCTGTTGATGTGTAGACATTGTGAAAAATATGAACTAAACAGGGCACTTAGCGGAGAGCAGAACGCCGCCAAGGCCAGACCAGTCTAAATACGTCCTTTGAGTCAGTTCCCGACAGGAAACCGTTTCATGACTACCAGGGGAAGTAATCGATGGTATGCGTTGAAAGAGTTACTGTTCGTGTTCAGAAGAAATTTGGTTATCTATGACATTGAAGAAAAGATTCTAAATCCACTGCTTGATGCTGATTCGTACCTCTGGTCCGCACCGACGTTTTACAAGTTTGTCCTTGAGCGACATTGAACAAACTTCGATTAGAATACATCCGACAGGGTTTCATTTTTTTGCGTGATTGATTTTATGTTATGTTATTTCTGTCTCATTTTCTGTGTCATCTCAGTTGCATTGCCCCGACATCGCTCATTTTCGATTCTCCGTTTACAGCCACAACCTAGCTTGTCCCGCCACAGTTTCGGCATAGGCAATCCTCAGGGAACAGTCAACGTTGAGCCGTCATGAGGAAACCCATCTGAGGAGACACTGCTCTGCTGCAGAGTTAATTCGGTGGATTTCATCGAAGCCTGTCCTGATTCAACATTCTCAGGACACCACCTGCCAAGCCTTCTAATAACGACAATAATTGCTTAGTTGCGGAGCCTGCGTGATCTCTCTCTCTCTCTCTCTCTCTCTCTCTCTCTCTCTCTCTCTCTCTCTTCAATAATTGGCGTAGGCTATATTGTGTATTTATGTTTCTCATACTTTCTTCTTTTTCTTCTCCTTTTCCTCCTTCTTCTTCTTCATCTTCTTCATCTTCCTTGTCTTCGTCTTCTTCTTCATTTTCTTCGTCTTCGTCTTCTTCTTATTCTTCCTCTTCTTTGCTATACTTGTTACATATATAGACAATTTACTTTCTGCAATATTGTTGTGAATTTTTTTTTTAGCCTCAGGGCTGAGTGTAAAAAAGCACGCTTGTATGCATATCACATATCCCTGAATAAACAAAATTTTCGTTCGTTCGTTCGTTCGTTCTCTCTCTCTCTCTCTCTCTCTCTCTCTCTCTCTCTCTCTCTCTCTCTCTCTCTCTTTTGGAGGACGCCACCACGTTCGTGCAACGACAGTTCGCATGAATTGCCAATACCGGCCACCTCGAGAGAACCTTACCTTGAGCATAGACGTGGACAGAAAATCGAGACTGGGGTCACCGTGAGAGAAGGGCATGAAGGGTAATCGAATTCGAGAAGAAAAAAAAAGCATTATCAATAGCATAACCATGCTGCTAAAAGAATCATGACTCCATTAAAAAAAAATCCAAATCCGCACCTCAGATAGTCACCAAAATTTAAGGGGCTAGTCTTTTTGTCAAATGTTTGGTCTTTACAGCAAGTTTGATGAACATGGAATTTGCGTCATCCTGATTACTGTCAAAGAAATAAAACAAGCAAACAAACAAACACAAACCGGGAAGGAAGTGAGAGTGACTTCCCACTGTCACCATCACGTGTGCAGCCTATTGTGTTCATGGATTGCGCGTCCGGCTGTGTAAAGCTCCCAGTCATTGGATGGTTGGTCATCAGTATGATGAGTATGCCTATGGCAATGACAAACACAGCCACACCTACGAAAGTAACGAGAATGTCTAAAGACGCACGCGCGCGCGCGCGCGCGCGCGCGTGTGTGTGTGTGTGTGTCTGTGTGAAACATGTGTCAAAAGGTACAAAGCAAAAGTCAGACAAGAGTAACGAAAATAAGCCTTGGTTTGACGCCACATGCAGGGAACATAGAAAGAAATATTTTACAGCCAAACATAGAACTAAATTACATGATTCTAGTCCAAGCCGTACAGAGGTTGAAATTAGCAGTAAATAATACAAAAAAGTTCTCAGAAAATCGTATAGAGTTTACACAAAACATTGGCATAAGAAGATTCATAATCGAAAAGCTAATAGACCAACAGAATATTGGGAAAATTATTAAAATCAAAAAGAAGAATGAATGCCCTGTTAGTATGGATGATCTTTTGTTACATTTTAAATCATTGAATGTTCAGGCAGATAGTACTGAGAATGAAAGTGACATTGGCTGTGACTTGCAGTATGATGTTGAATTTTTAAATGCACCAATAAGTGACGAAGACGGTGAAAAGCTGTACAGCGACTTAAGAATGGAAAGGCTTGTGGGATAGATAAAATACGAAATGAATATTTAAAACAAGGCATCCCAGTTCTCAAAACAAGTTATTGTAAACTTTTCAATAAAGTTCTCGATACAGGGACCATACCAGACGAATGGTTAATTGGTCTTATTCTGCCAATGTACAAAAGAAAAGGTAGTAAAATGGGCTGTAACAATTATAGAGGTATACACTTTTGAGTTGTGTTGGAAAACTGTTCACAACAATTTTGAATGACCGTTTGACAAATTTCATTGAGAGTAACACCACACTTTCGGAAAATCAAGCTGGTTTTCGACGCGGTCATTCTACAACAGATCACATATTTGTTTCAAAAAGTTTAATTGATTTTTTCAATAGTCATAAAAAAAAAATTGTTTTGTGTTTTTGTTGATTTCACAAAAGCGTTTGATTCACTTTGGAGACAGGGATTATGGCAAAAGCTTATCAAAGAAGGTGTAAATGGAAAGATTTTGCAAGTAATCACGAATATGTATCAGCAAATAAAATCTTGTTTATTCATACATGGGAGTCAGTCTGAATATTTTGGCAGTTTTAGAGGTGTTCGTCAAGGTGAAAATCTTTCAAATCTGCTATTTTCTTTGGTGTATTTGAATGATCTTGGACGATATCTCACAGATCGTAACTGTGCTCTTTAACATTGATTTAAATCTCCCTGATTCAGGTTTATTAGGTTACATTAGTTTACTTTTACTTTTGTATGCTGATGATATTGTTATTATTGCACATTCTTTATGTGTGTGTGGCGCGCGCGCGCGCGCGTGTGTGTGTGTGTGTGTGTGGATGTGTGTGTGTGTGTGTGTGTGTGTGTGTGTGTGTGTGTGTCTGTGAGGGCGTGCGTGAGTGTGTGTGCGTGTGTGTCGTGTTTTTATGTGCGTGTGCATGTACGTGTGTGTGTGTGTGTGTGTGTGTGTGTGTGTGTGTGTGTGTGTGTGTGTGCGTGTGTGTGTGCGCGTGTGTGTGTGTGTTTGAATGTGATTTAATGCAGTGAAATGTGATTTATGATGTAAGAGTGCCTGAAGCTTCGCTAGATGGACAAGTTATTATTATTATTATTATTATCATCATTATTATTATTATTATTATCATTATTATTGTTGTTGTTTATGATGATGATGATGATGATGATGATGGTGATTGTTTTCATTATTATTACTATTATTAACATTGTTATCATTATCATTAATATTATTATTGTTGTTGTGATTTGATTATGATTATGATCATGATGATTTTTAGTACCATTATTGTTAGTATCATCATCAACATCATCATCATGTTGTGATGCAGTTCGGGCTCTACCTGAGAACTTTATCTGTGCGTGCGTGCGTACCTGCGTGCGAGTGTGTGTGTGTGTGTGTGTGTGTGTGTGTGTGTGTGTGTGTGTGTGTGTGTGTGTGTGGATAGCTAGCCCCTACGCACACACACACACACACATACACACACACACACACACACACACACATATATATATATATATATATATATATATATATACAGAGAGAGAGAGAGAGAGAGAGAGAGAGAGAGAGAGAGAGAGAGAGAGAGAGAGATACTGTCCCCAGGGTAATGCAGCCCATAATCGCACGAAGAAATCTGTTTTAATGCAGCGCTTATTTCGCACAGAGAAGTTTGTTTTAAAACAGCCCATATTTCGCAGAGGTCTGATTTAAAGCAGCCCATATTTCGCAGAGGTCTGATTTAAAGCAGCCCATATTTCGCACAGGGAAATCTGTTTTAAAGCAGCCCATATTTTGCACAGACATATCTGTTTTACAGCAGCCTACATTTTGCACAGAGAAGCCCGTTTTAAAGCAGCCTATATCTCGCACAGAGAATGAAATCTGTCTCATAGCAGCCCATATTTCGCACAGACAAAACTGTTTTAAAGTAGCTCATATTTCACACAGACATATCTGTTTCAAAGCAGCCTATGTTTGGCACAGAGAAAAGAAAACTACTTTATGGCATCTCATATTTCCCGCAGAGAGGTTTGTTTTAAAATAGACCATATTTCGCACAGTGAGATCTGTTTTAAAGTGGCCAAAATTTTGCATAGAGAAATCTGTTTTAAAATAAATATTTCGCACAGTAAAAACCTGTAATAATGCGGCCCATAATTCGTACATTTCATGTCATAAAGCAGCCCATAATTCGCACAGAGAAATCTGTTTTAAAACAGCCCATTTTTCACACAGATAAAGACGTCTGTATCATCCAATATTTTACACAGAAAAATCTGTTTTAGAACAGCACATATTTTGCACAGACACATCTGTTTTAAAGCAGCCCATATTTCGCTCAGAGAAATCTTATTTAAAGCAGCTCATATTTCACACAGAGAAATCTGTTACAAAGCAGCCCATATTTCGGACAGAGAAATCTTTTTAAAAGCAGCCCATGTTTGGCACAGAGAAGTCTGCTTTAAAGCAGCCCATATTTCACAGAGAGAAATCTGTTATAAAGCAGCCCATATTTCACAAGGAGAAATCTGTTATAAAGCAGCCCATATTTCACACAGAGAAATCTGTTATAAAGCAGCCCATATTTCACACAGAGAAATCTGTTATAAAGCAGCCCATATTTCACACAGAGAAATATGTTATAAAGCAGCCCATATTTCGCACAGAGAAAAAAAAATCTGTTTCACAGGAGCCCATATTTTGCACAGAGAAGTCTGTTTCCATGCAGCCCATATTTCGCACAGAGATTTCTGTTAAACTAAAGCAGTCCATACTTCGCACAGAGAAATCTGTTATAAAGCAGCCTACATTTCGCACTAGAAAATGTTTTAAAGCAGTCCGAATTTCACAGAGAGAAATCTGTTTCATTGCAAAGCATATCTCGCACAGAAAAATCTGTTTTAGGGCAGCACGTATTTCGCGCAGCGAAATCTGTTTTAAGGTAGCCAGTATATTGTACAGAGAAATCTGTTTCAAAGCAACACATAATATTATTTCGCGCGGTGAAATCTGTCATAAAGCAGCCTGTATTTCGCACAGTTAATCTGTCATAAAGCAGCCCATATCTCGCACAGCGACATTTGATTTAATGTAGCCAACATTTTGCATAAAGAAATTTGTTTAAAAGTGAGACGTATTTCGCACAGTGAAATCTGTTATAAAGCAGCCCATATTTCGCAAGTTAATCTGTCATAAAGCAGCTCATATTTTGCAAAGTTAATCGGTTA
Source organism: Conus canariensis (assembly GCA_033310375.1). Classification (NCBI taxonomy): domain Eukaryota; kingdom Metazoa; phylum Mollusca; class Gastropoda; order Neogastropoda; family Conidae; genus Conus; species Conus canariensis. The sequence continues at coordinate 69,790,204 of CM065714.1, read as the reverse complement.
TAATGCAGCCCATGTCTCGCACAGTTAATTTGTCATAAAGCAGCCCATATTTCGCACAGTTAATCTATCTTAAAGCAGCCAATATTTCGCACAGTTAATCTGTCCTAAAGCAGCCCATATTTCACACAGTTAATCTGTCATAATACAACCCATATTTCGCAGGAGAAATCTCTTTTAAATCAACAGATATTTCTCTGGAGAAATCTGTTTCAAAGCAGCGTATATTTCACACGGAGGAATCCGTTTTAAAGCAACACATATTTCGCACGGTGAAATCTCTTTTAGAGCAGCCCATATTTCGCTGTAGAAACCTGTTGGGACTATAAGGTTACACAATGCAATGGAGTTCAAGACCAAGAGAGATGAAAAGACGAGGGAGATTGTGACCACAGCATCATTTCGTTGTACTTGCTTTGTGCACAGCTTTATTAGTTTATTTCATATTTTTCCGACGTTGGCATCCCCTACCCCCTCCCATCCTAAGCATAGTCGATTAGTGGGTTTCATCTATCTATCTATCTATCTATCTATCTATCTATCTATTCATTCATTCACGTATTTATTTCGTATCGTTTCGTTTGGTTGGCTGATGAGAGGTACGTTTCTTTCTCTCTGAAAATGTGTTTTAGTTGGCTTCTTCACTTTAAAAAGGTATGCAGAATGTAAGATTCTGTGTTTGCTATGTGCGCTTCTTGTCTGCATTTTTGAGTCAGGTGACTGGGTACCGCAAAAGGCGGTAATGCGGTGTAATGTGCGTAAACTTGTGAAGGCATGGAAACGGATCTGGATCAAAGGCGGAAGCAGGATCCGTTAACTTCGACGGAGGTCATCGGTCTCCTACATTATTTCTGTCTGTCTTTTTTGTGTATTATTTTATCTTTTTATTTATTTATTTATTTCATTGTTTGTTTGTTTATTTATATCTTCATTTATTTTCTTCGATTAGATTCTTAGTTGTTAGCTTTTCTGGGTGTCTGGCCTGTCTTTCAAATCTAATATAGCATGCATTTGTCCCACCTTTTCAACTGAAGTCTGCCTTTCAAACACAATGGAAACACTGGTGCAGATGCATTCAGAGGTCAAACTGAGGTTCCCCTTATGTTTCAGCAACGAGAAAAACCTAACTGTATGTGCCTTAATAATAATAATAATAATAATAATAATTACTTATATAGCGCCTATTCTCGGTTAGAGACCAAGCTCTAAGCGCTTTACAACCCACACTCGTTTACACAACGGGCTGCCTACCTGGGTAGTGCCGACTGAAGAGCTGCCAGCTGGCGCTTCATTCAGTCGTTTCCTGTATCATCCAGTCAGTATCGTCCAATATCGTTCACTCATTTCCTTACTTCCTTCATTCTTTCCTGTTCTCACGCAGGGTGCATGCTATGTGTAACGTGTCATCCATACCAACGGCCAAACTGGCCTACTCTTCCGAAAGTTGGTGATGGGATTTTACGTGTGCGCAAGATGTTATGCGTGCGTTCACACACGGAACCTCGGTTTATAGTCTCATTCGAAGGACTTTATGGGAACTGGAGTCAGAACCAATGTTAACTCCGAGGGAAAAATCCCCCTGTACCAAAACGGCTCGACGGAGATTCGAACCCGCGACCCCAAGATCACGAGTCCGGCGCTCTACCAACTGAGCTATTCCGGCCCCTTAAACGAACCGTATGGGATGAATGGTTTGAAATACTTCTTTGCTTGAATGTTCTTCCGTTCCTGACGTTGCAAAACTTTCTCGATGAAACAATTCAGTGAGCTCGAAGGAACAGAGACAGACACACAGATGGACAGACAGACAGACAGACAGACACACACACACACACACACGCACACACGCATGCACGCACGTACACACGCACGCTCACACGCACACACACATGCGGAATAAAACATAAGTACATGTATACACACATATACTAAACACACACACACACACAGACACACACACAGAGAGAGAGAGAGAGAGAGAGAGAGAGAGAGAGAGAGAGAGGCATATTCACACACACACACACACACACACACACACACACACGCGCGCGCGCGCGCGCGCGCGCTCAGTCAAAATACCAGCCAACCAACACACAAATAAAACAGTCTCACCAGCGCTGTAGCGAGCATGGTACGTATTGGTCCAGCCGAAGAATGGCATCATTGCCAACAATTAGCCAAGCAAAACCGACCGTCCCTGTCCAAAGTGCACAACGCTGCACAACCCCCAATGGTCAGCCGAGTGGCCAGTGTATCTATAGGTCAATGATTCAACAACTTCCGTAGTGCGCAATTTATGGGGTGTCCTGTTCAACTCCTCTTTCAGTAACGTTTGTAAACGGTGTAGTGATTCAGAATGACCCTCCCTTTTGATTATACCCTTGGCAGAAACTGTCGTGAGAGAAAGAGAGAGAGAGAGAGAGAGAGAGAGAGAGAGAGAGAGAGAGAGAGAGAGAGAGCGAGAGACAGACAGAGAGGCAGAAGGATAGACAGACAGACAGACAGACAGGCAGGCAGAAAGACGGATGGACAGACAGACAGACAGACAGACAGACAGACAGACAGAGTTAGAGAGGCAACGACAGAGACAGAAAGCAACTTTTCTTTTACACTTAAGATTTACTTCACAAAATCCTATCCAGGAACTTCAAGCTGCGCCCTCTGAAGCCAGTTCCAAATACATCCATCTGGACATAATGCCTGGGCTGGACTGGAAGGCAATGCGGCAAGAAAACGACCAAATGTACTGGAACTATCCTTCTTCGATCGAAGAAATTCTCATGAGAAGCCAAAGAGACCATCTATTATTATCATTGTTGTTCTTGTTGTTGTTGTTTTTGTCGTTGTTGTTGTTATCATTATTATTATTATTATCATTATTATTGTTGTTATTATTATTATCATATTATTATTATTATTATTATCATTAATATTATATTATTATTATTATTATTATCATTATTATCATCATTTTATTACCATCGTTATTATCATTATTACTATTATTATTATCATTATTGTTATTACCATTATTGCTGTTGCTGTTGTTGTTGTATTCTTGTTGTTGCTGTTGTTGCTGTTAATATGTAGTCGTTGTTGTTCTTCTTCTTCGCCTTCTTCTTATTCTCATTATTATCATCATTTATCATTTATCATTATCATTATTATTGTTATCATCGTTATTATTATTATTGCTGTTGTTATTGTTGTTGTCATTGTTATTATCATTATTGTTGTTGTCATTATTATTATCATCACTACATTTAAACACCTAATCAATTGAACGCCCTAGGCATTTCCTGTAATCAAGAATACACATCAAGTTGCAAGCCAAACAGGTTAGAACAACAGGCAAAAACTCACAAAAACGCACCCCGCAGTCACAGCTCGCTCCACATCCACGCGTATCCCCCCACCCGGCCTCGCCCTCTCACACTCCCTCTCCATCCATGTATTACTATCAGATGAGTAAAAGCATCCAAACACATACAGTACTCCTGAAAACAGTACTGGGGCATGTTTGTGTATATTAGTCTATCCATCGTTAAAAACGTCTAAACTATCATCATAGTTCCCCAATAGCGCGTTGTCGCCTGCAATCCAAACGAAAAGCTCGCACATGACCAGCCGCCGTGGCGAAGTGGTTAGCGTCGCGGACTCCCGGCTGGAGGGTCGTGTGTTCGATTTCCATCAGAGTCATGTGGGATTTTCCTGACCCGACCGGCTCCTACCCAGAATTGAGTTTGCTACGGGCTCAGTTGGGAAGACTGGGACCACACAGTCGAGTTTCACCCACTTACTGGATGCGTCTCTGAGAGTGGTGCTCAAATTTCCGGACCGACGCTGCAGGTGTCTGTATCTCTCGGGCCTGGTTGACGCCGGGATATATTATGAAAGGCAGCGTACAGTACAGTCCTGTCACGCAGTCTCAGACCGGAATGGAAATCCGCAGCATCATCTTCATCCTCCTCATCCTCATCGATCAGCATTAAACATAAAAGAAAAGCTCGCACATATTATGAAAGGAAATATGAAATACAAACAAATTCTGCATAGTTAGTTTCAAAGTGAGGTGACTGCAGGCGGATATTTAAAAAAAAAAGAAGAAAATTAAAGAGAAATTATTATTTCCCTGTACAAATTTAATTCTGCACGGTATCTCATTTGAACAAATTAAATAAAAGCACTGAGGTAAAACGAAGTACCTATGGTGCACGTCCGAAACAGGGTATTGTCCAAAATGTCCGCTGGATTCAATTTGGTAAGGGACCAAATGTTGTGACGTCCCGTTGAA
>CM065714.1:69768413-69783413 GCA_033310375.1 Conus canariensis | reverse complement strand
GTTTTGAAAGCCAGTCTTTCGCTTCTGATTCAGACACCCTAGCAGCTTTACTCAGTTTATCAATAGCAGCCTTTCCTTTCCAATACCCTCTAGGAGAATAATATATTTTGTACTTCGTATCGTCCATAAGAAGGGACTATTTTTTATTACATTTTTAACAATGTTTTTAGATTGAATATGCAAGAAGAAAGATTGCTCCCATAGCACCTATAATAAAGCCTATTTCTACCATTTTCTGATCCTCAGATGGTTCATAAAAGTCAGACAGTTCTGGCGGTGCCGATGTTAGAAACTTCTTTCCTGTCACTAAGTAATATTCATTCATTGCGTCATCAACGTCTGTAAATGTGTGCTCTGCATGTCCCTGTTCTCTTAACTTTTTATTAATAAAGTCTAAGTGAGCAATCCTCCTTTTCTCGTAAGCGTCTCTTGCCTTAGCTAAATCTTCCATTGCCTTGTTATGACGTTCTCTCTCTTCATCAGACCGCAATTTACTAAACATGTAATTGCTGCCAGAGAAGGCCAAAGCATTAACAATAGCCCCGCCCACCATCAGAACTAATCCAGACATCTTTTTATAAATGAATGAATCTTTTTTTATAAATCAATCTTTTTTATAAATCAATCTTTCTATGCATTGATGTTTTCTGGGATAATTCCCTGTGCAACAAGAAAGTCTTTTGAGGCAATCCCCGCCGTTATTACAGCTACAACCTTAACAACATCCTCAATGTCTAACCTTCCTAGATCAGCCGGCCTCATTTTAAACATGTTTTTTGCTAACATGCTATATCCTATACTAAGACCACCAATTACAGCAGAGTGGTAAATCGTATTAATAATCTTTTTTTCGCTCATGTTTTTTATTAACTAAAAAAATAATTAAAATAATCATAATATGAAAGACTGTCTATGTGCTTTTTAATCAGATAATCTTTTGTTGCTAGAGCTAAAAATAAGGTTGTAACTAGTTTCGGCGAATCTTCTATCTTTCCCATGTTGGGCGGTTTTATTCTTAACAAACATTTTGCTAGAGTTGAATAAACTATAACACCGACAATGGGCACTGCATAATTAACCAGTGTTAAACTCATGGTTTTATTATTTTTATTGTTTTTTAAAAAGAGTTTTAAAATGGATTGCGACGAGCTATTAAAGTGTGAGGAGGCAGCAGACCTCTGTCATAAAGAAAGATTATACTCGCTGGCTGCGTGTGGGAAAACCAGGCAGTATTTAGGCGTTGAACTAAGTATCGAACAGATTCAGCAATTGTCTACATCAGACGTTGAGAAGTATTACGCCAGGTACGAGGCACAGCTAGGATCAAAAATGGTTAGATCGGTGGGACAGACAATAATTAGTTTATATGCTAAGTTAGTAGGCAAGATAGCGCCGATTGATTCAGAAGAAGATTTAAAATATGACTTAACACCAGATCCGGTTTTAACCAAGTCCCTAGAATCTCTTGCATGTGACATGTATTATAGATTTGGGACGTTGCTATGTCCATTTATCATGGGATTAATTACTTTCAATCATATTAATTTCAATCATATTAATTTTAATCAGACTAAAAAAAATGAGCGAGCAGGAGAAGACTCCACAGGCGAGTGCCCCACAAGTGAATTCTCCACAAGTGAATTTACAGGCGAGTGCCCCACAACTGAGTGTCCCGCAAGTGAATTTACAGGCGAGTGCCCCACAAGTGAATCCACAACTGAGTGTCCCGCAAGTGAGTAGTGTTACTAAGTCTAAAAATCCTGGGCGTGTTGAGGCCGGTCGTAAACTAGCTGAATACAACAGACTGCAAAAAGCAAACCAAGCAGCAAAACAAAAATTATTAGATAGTAATACAACATCAGCACCAGCACCGCCGCCGCCGCCAACAACACAATCAAACTATAAGATGTATTATTATGTACTGGGGAGTATTGTTGTTGGTGGAGGGCTTTTAGCATACAAGCGCCTAAAGCCATACTTAGCAGCAAAGTCACAAACCCCCACAAAAACAGTAAAAGAACCAGCTTCTGCAAAAAAAGTACAACCTCCTGCTGTAGACCCATTTTTAATAAATTAGTTTTTTAATGTGTTGTTAAGTACTGGTTAAGTACAAGCTAAGTACTGGTTAAGTCAGTTATAACAAGTTAAGTGTAAGTAAAGCGCAAGTTAAGTGCAAGTTAAGTGCAAGTCATGTTAAGTACTAGTTAAGTTCTTAAGTAAAGTACTAGTTAAGTACTAGTTAAGATCTTAAGTTAAGTACTAGTTAAGTACTAGTTAAGTTCTTCAGTAAAGTACTAGTTAAGTACTAGTTAAGTCGGCCAAGTCGATTCTCCAGTGGTCTATAGCGTATGAAAACTCGGGGTTAACGGAAGTTCGCTTGCTATTGGTAGAGTCTAGCGACTTCTTATTAACAGCGGTTGTGTTTACTTGATGAAGAGTAGAGCGCAGATTAACATTTGTGTGATAAAATACTTTGCGTTCAAAGAGAGCCTGCTTGTAGTCGTCGTGACTTTTTTTTTTTTTTGACAACTTCTTTACCTATGCCCTTAGCTTTCTTCATTACAGAAGTCTGGGTAGCAATACTATACATCTTTGCCCGTAAGCCAACATATTCTTGTATAATTGTCCCATTAAGTTCATCCTTCATCTTTCCAATCACTTTCTTGTTCACAGTTGAATGTAAGGGGGCTGTCTTTAGGATAGTCGCATGTGTCATACCACCCATCAGCTCCTTTGGCTACCTCCGCCTCTAAATCCTTATAGAAGTCTTCAGTTGGGATGTCCATAATAAAACTATCAGTGTCTGTGTAAACGACATTTGATTCTGGGTACAGCGGTTTAAAGTAATCGTACAGAAATTCTAGCATTAACAGCTTTGACAACTCTAGCACGGCAAACCCGATAAACACCGGCTTGTCCAACTTCACATTCTGTTTCTTCATCATAATACCAACCAGGCTGTCACTAAATATTCTAAAGTCTTGGTAGTTAGGTTTAGAGGCCAGCTTAATTGCTTGTTTTTCTTTTGTAACTAATCTTACATCTTTACGATTGTGTGGATTCTCCATGGTTTTGCCAAAACAGCTGTTGTTCATTAGTTTAAAAGTCTTTTTCTAAAGCGTCTGTGGCCTTAGTTCTAAGGTCGGTGTTCTTCATGATGTATGGCCTCATGAAAGGCTCTTGGTCGAAAGTAATTATTCTGTGAACGGCAGTAAGTTTCACTCCGTGTCTTAAGTAAAATTGTAACAGCCTGTAATGACAGACATATTTAGTCTTGTGTCGAAGATTAGGCACGAGCTTGGGCGGTTCTGTGGGACTCATCTTTAATCTTTCTGCGGCTAAGGGAAATCGTTATGAAGGTCGTGCAATTCTTTAGGATAATCTAAGTCTACCTCTAAGATTAGTCCTATTGGATTATCGGGTGTAAGATCTGACAAAGTCCTACCACCCGATCAACCTCATGAGGCCCGTTTATCATTTTAAAGTTTCTTAATGGCAGTGCCTGGCTCATGGCCCACCCATACAGATTGTTGGCGTCTAAGTACATTAGATAGTTGGATGGTTTGGTGGGGTCATAATCGTCTAAGTACTTGTTGTTGGCTCTGCGGTAAGGATGACAGGCCATGCTAATGCCTCCTCTCAGCCCATCTTCAATCATCTGAAGTGTATCCAGATCAGATATTAAGTCAATCTCGACGTTTGTAGACTTCAAGAATGCATCCCAAGAAAGGCCCGGGGCAGAGATGTACTGTGACGAATCCAGACCGTAGTGTTTCATGCATGCGGATCTGTAATTCTGAAAGACGTCAGCTAATAAACACACGTCGGCCAATAAATATTGGTCGTGATAGTCGCCCATCGTTCGACAGTGTAATTCTGTCCAGGCTTTCTGGGCGTATTCATAGTCGGCGTCAGATATGCCTCCGCCTCTAAGACGGCTGTAAAAGTCTTCCTTTGCTGGCAGCGCCGGCTCGTCAAACCTATCCCACGAGTCCATGTATTCATAAGGATAGACGCCTTTACGGACTAAAGATGGGTCGAAATATTTTTTAGTGATTGGATAGTCTTGTAAAGATCCCGCCAATTTATCTAAGCTCCCCATCAGATGATGGGCAGAGTCATAGAAGGATAAACAGTCTACAGTAAAGGTCATGTACTTTTCTGATGACTGTGCAATACAGCTAACCCTCTTACATTCAGAAGTTATTGCTTGCATGATAAAGTGAGAATCGTAGCCCCGCAAGTTATGAAAGAAGATTGGCAGTTTCCATGTCTTGGGATCAACCTTAAGTTGAAGATTACAGCTATTATGCGCTGCCCCTCTGAATTTGCCAGTAATGTGATCATGGTCCCTTACAGCATCGCCTGATAATTCTCTGTTGCATATCCAGCAGTGGGTAGCTGATTTGTAGCGCCTTCGGTCTTCAGGAGTCATCTTAATGCCTGAAAGGTTTAGCTGATTGGAGAATTGATTGCGAAGATGCTTCATGTGCTCCAAAAATCGGCCAGCTGCGTCGGGACCTCTGTAAATCTCTGGTTCTGTATGTCCGCCATCTGACCTAACAACGACGAAAGCATAAGAACAAATCTGATGGTGGGTTAATAAGGTTGTTTTTTGTTCTTGTTGAGGGCCGTAGTACTGTGGCAAGATCGCCTCAAAGTCAGCATAGACTACGTATGGCCTCATCTGCAGTTTGTGTACATTCTTAAAACTAACTTTAGACCCGGGCGGGGGCGTAAGAAGTTCGGTTTTACAGTCTACAAAACTTTTACAATGTTTCTTATGTTCAGCAGCTGCCTCTATAGATGGAATTCTTACCAAACATCTTCTACAAAGCTCTTGTTTAGCTGTATTGTTTGTAGTATAGGCCATAAGTCTGCTAATCGATCTGATTAATACATAATGGCTCTTGGAACCGTCTGTAAACAGAATCAAGTCGACATGATTCTCAAGTGATTCGCCTAAAGTGGGAGCATTGGGAGAGATCCTTAGAGGGACTAGATTGTCTGCTACAGACCAGGTGTATACGCTCACGGTTATTGGTTTGTTTTGTTCTTCAAACTGAGATATACCTTCTATACTCACTGGAAAGGTTATGTTATCAAAGTTCAGACTATCTTTATACTGCCTATAATTAGATACTCTGTTTGCATTATTTTTAACTGGGTGTAAGTGCGCCAAAACACACCACATGAAACACATATTGTCTGAATTATGTATGTTTAAGACTGCTCGTTTTAACTCTAACTCTCTTGGGAGAGGGATGTAAGAATTGCCGATTATAGGAGAGTATTTGATTTGTTTTAATCTGATTTTAATGACCGTTCCTTCAGACCAGCCAGAGCCGCGCAATTTCGCTTCTTCAATCGTATGATTAAACTGTGTGAGCATGTAATCAGCCCAGTCAGAATTAAAGTCGTGATAACCCATTACTTCTTTCTGTCTAGTTGAAACCCAGACTAGTATACTACTATCATCGGGGGTTATATATTCAATCTGAATGGCCAACAACACTTTCACTGGCGGGTCAATTTGAAGAGACTCTGGGATTTTAGAAATGGCATGCGTCACACTTTCGTGAATGTTTGTGGGGTTAATGATGTCCATGACTAATTCGCTGGTCATATTGTCCGCCGGTTTGGCATCCATCGCTTTTGTGATCGTCATTTTTAAGATCAAATAAATAGGTAATACAAAAAAATAAATACTAAAACTTAGCTAATATTTACTAATTTGAGGTAATACAAAAAAAATAAATACTAAAATTTAGTTAAATTGAATAGCTGCTCCTTCAGAGTTAGTAAAAATAGACAATTCAACGTCATCAGGAGTCATAATATTAACTAAAATTGCAATACACTTTATAACTGGGTTGGGCAAAGAATCTGGCATTTTACTGATTACGTTAGTTATACTTTCGCGAATATCTGTGTGCTCAAAAAGATCCGTAATTAATTCGTCAAATTTGTTTCTTAACTCTTCTTCATTAGCCCCCGCTCCATCATTAACTCTAAGGCGCGGCATATATTTTTAAGCTCTGTAACTACTTTGGTCGTCATTTTAAAGATCAAATATATAAGTAATACAAATAATTAAATCATGCTCGTTTTTGGGTTTGCAAGGTTCTGCTTTGCAATGTTCTTTCTGATTGCCTCAGCGTCTACCTGTTGTGAAGTAAAAGTCTTTCTCCATTTCTTTTGAAGATCGATCTTTTGGCGTCTGTAATCATCACCGTCAGCCATGGCTCGTTTAAATTCTTCGTCTGTTACTTTTCCATCCAGTAATGTATTGCTTATAATCAGCCTTAATGAATGAAGTTTTGCTGTTGCTAGGGCTACAATGGCAGTGTGCTTTTGTAATTTGGGCGTTAGCTTCTTTAAAACAGCACTTACAATCGTGGACATGGCACCTAAACCCAAACCAACACTCCCAAAAGCTATGGATATCGGTGTCCCAACTCCAGTAGCTAAAAGAGCAACACTAGACCCAGTGCTTAAGCTGGATACAACCGATGAGCCGGTGATTATATAAGAAAGGACATTTAAAGCTTTAGCATATTTCTTTCTAGTAACCCTATACTTATTTAAGTCACTTTCTATTTCTTCTTCAAGCTCAGTCATGTGCTTTAATCTAAACTGCTGGCCGTCCTCCATTTTAAAAACAAGATTATTTTTTTTAATCTTGTACATATCTTCTTATTAACCCTTCTGGCAGCACCTCATCAACAGAGTAAAACGCAATAAAATCAACATACTTAATGAAAATAAAATCGAGTACTGTTAGTTTGTCTTTGTCAACCATCACAGTAACTTTGTCAGAAGATACAGAAGCGTTTATTTCATCCCCGTTTTTAGTAATAACAATAACAAGCCTAAGAGGACCGCCCAAGTTTTCAGACTTTATTTGCACGCCTCTGATTAACGTATGCTCTGGCAAACTAGGATCAGACTCCCTTGGAGTAATAAATAAGCGAAAAAGCATCGTCATTTTTCTAGGCAGTGATTCTAGTTTTGGGTTAAACTCTAAGCCGACGGTGTCGCCCCCCACTTCAGCTAAGGACTTCTTTCTCCGCAGCATATATTCAGAGCCCTGCTTAGTTATTTCAATCTGCTTTTTCTGTTGTGTTCCTGGGACTAGGCTAGCAAGAAGGCGTCCTTCATTCAAAGCTTTTCTAAAATTGTATTTCTTATCAAAGTATACATAGGGGCTTCGTAGTTCAAACTTTAAATGCCAGTTAATGTCAGGAAGCAACGCCCAGGCATTCTCTCGTTTATGAAGTTTGTATTCGTGTTTGCCAAAATCGTTTGCCCTTAGATTTCTTATCTCTTCCAGGGTAGGATATTGCTGTCGTTTTTTATCTTCAATTTCTATTCGTTTGTAAACGCCCTCGTCGGTGTACTCAAATCCATAAACATTTCCCGCCACTCCTATTAGATCAAAGTCAGTTGTATCTGCTAGATCTTTTAGCTCTACTGCAACGCATTTAGGAGCTAACTCTGCTTTTGATTCTGGCCCTCGAGACATTCTTTTTAATATAAACAATTTATTATTAAACAACCTGTAATAAATAATCTGTAATAAACAATTTATTATAAACAATCTATAATAAACAATCTATAATAAGCAAACGTATTGAACTGGTGGGTCAGTCCGTAAGCATAGTTTAGCGTGCTTAGATTTTTCTAGCTGCTCTTTTATTTTTTTTAGTTCATCCTTGTCCCTGATTATATAGTTTTCACTTAAACATTCTTCAAAACTGTCCTTGTCCTTAGTATAGAATAAGATGACTGATTTTAACTGCGATCTAAAGTCTTTTAAGACAGCATTGTATTTTTGAGTTAAGAGCCAAACAGAAACTAATGCGTGTCTTCCGCTAAAGGCCAGCTTAGACAGAGTCCTTCTTTTTTTAACAATGTCTTGTTCGGCTGAACAGTCATCAATAATAAACAGCGTTTCGGTTCCCTCAAATAGCCTATAGTAATGTTCTAAACAGTCGCTTAGCTTGTCAGTAGGATCAACTAAAAAATATATTCTTGTCTGTCCAAACAAACTGCCTTTCTTTGTAAGACTTGTTGTGCTTAATGGTTGTGCAGAATATAACAATGTACTCGTAATGAAACCTGTAAACAGTTTGTAACAAATCAAGCACGAAGACAGTTTTCCCACACCCAGTAATCCCACAAATAAGCGAACAGTGCGGGTCTTTGGGTAAAAAGTTCAAACTATCCATCTGTTTTAATAGGCTATTTCTTTCAGTCTATTTTCTTCAATGTTCAGCTGGGCATCATAAACCACAAAAACGTGCATTTGTATCTGACCATTCTCCTCCTCTTCCTTATTAATCTGTATGAGTATGCCATCTGACCCTACTCTTCTTCCACTCCCGTGCAGTCTGTTGTCATACGTGGATCTAAAATCCAGCCATAGCCCATATTTGTCTGTTAGATAATCTTCGAGTCTTACATCGTGAAGGTGAAGTTTTTTACACACATGATCGGCTGTGGGGCTTGTCTGTCTGCCCCCGGCGAATAACTTTCTTATTTCATCAAAGTGTTGGTCGGGCAAAAGTCCAGCTGAATACAACTGAAAAGGCTTGCCATCTACTGTGCAAGATAACTGCTCAATTTTTGGGTTGTAAAACGCCTCAGATTCTCTCTGAAAAGGAGCTGAGGGTTTAGTAAATAGCAAGAGAACCCCCTTTAGGGACCTTAAAGAATTGCTTATAGCTATTTCCCAGACGGTGTCTTGCTTGTTTTTAATTGCTAGACTGTGGTGTAAAACTCTTTCAAAGTAAACAACCGCCCTACTTTTATACTGATTTAAGATTATTCTGGCCAGTTCGGGGTTAGTAACAACGTCAAAATTAAGAGAGATGTTACTGACAGTGTATCTAGCCGTTGGGTCATCTGATAGAATAACAGATCCGCTGTCATTGAATGTCAGTTCGTAAGTAAGTTTGTCTCTTAGTGCGCCTTGGTAATATGGCTGATGGGTTTTTAACAGTTCAAAATCTAGAGGAATGCAAAATCTGTTCTTAAATGCTCGCACTATTGCCTGGTCTCCCTCGTCTTCCTTTGCATCTGCAGCATTAAGCCTGTGCTTAAGGCCGTTTGGGCTCTGGATTCCTTGAAAGATTTTGTCTTTCCTTTCTGTTCTAGGCAGCCACAGATCAGAATAGAGATTAAAAATGTCTGCGCTACTCAGTGAGAAGACTTCTCTACCTTCCAGTTTAATTACCATATTTTTAATGATGGCTCTGCCCAGGTTAGCAACGACAGTAGCATTAGGATCCGTCGACTCAATATCTATTTTGAATGACAGCCTGGCAGTGCCCGGCATTATAACATCGTCAGGCCCGAGATCACTAAATCTTACTGTTAACATTTCATTAGGCTCAATTGTTGATGGATTATTTACAACCCGCACAGTCTGTCTTATACCTTTTATGCCGTGGGGCTCCTTCGCTTTTCTGAATGGATCGAGGTCGCAGCCGTATGGGTTCATTTTTTATAAAACAAAAAATAATAAATATATAAATATGTCTGGTGAGGGCGATTATGACGCGCTTAGTCCTATTGAAGGAGATGAAGATGAAATAGAACCAGGTCGTTCAATACAAGATGAACTTGAGGGAGCAGAAGCACGTCCTTTACTCCCTAGACAACCTCAAGATGTAGGTTCTTCACTCCTTAGTGCTCGTCAAGAACTTTTAGGAGTAGGCTCTTCACTCCCTAGACAGCGTCACGAACTATTGCAACGACGAATTGAATCATTCTATAAAAATATAGAACGGGAGCTGCCAGAAATACTTGATCTTAACGATTTTGAAGAAGATGGCGGCCATTTGTATATTAGGACTAGTGAAGGAGGCCGCGTAAGAGTTACTACAAAGCCAAACGCGACGAAGTTTTTAAGTCTAAGTACAATTAGACGAGACCTCCCTGCTGCTGATGCAGAACGATTAAACATTACAAATCTAAGGTCTGATGCTGTTAGACTTTTACATAAAATGGGGCGGTTGTTGCCAACACGATCTGAAATAGAAATCGCCTCTATTCCAGAGGTAGGTCAAAAAACAGATAAAGCAATAACAAAATTTGAGGCGAGTTTTATTGATGAGACGAGTTTTATTGAGGGGCCAATTGGCGGTTCGCCTAGGCAAAGAGAAGGTGAGCTGAGTCCTGAAGAAGAAACAGCTTTAAAAACAATTGTTGATCCTCCATTGTCTACGAGTGAACTCAGGGATATTAGAACTGCTCTGCGTGAACTCTTGAATATTAAGTCTGCTTTAACAACTACGAACGAAGAACTAAAAAACAACTTGGCAAAATTTAATGAGCTAAAGAGAGAGATAGACGAAGAAAAACATAAGCTGGCTGATGCAGATGATAACAATTTAGGACAAGAAGAAAAGGCTAGAATACAGGCAAAAATACAGGATTTAATGAAAGAAAAGGCAAACGTATTAGCAGCGTTGTATATTAACAGAGAAAAAATAGCAACCCAAATAAGCAGAATCAGAGAAACTATAAACAAAATGATTTATGAAAATACTACGCTAGCAGAAAGAATAAGGACTCTGTTCAGAGAGCAGGGGATTACAATAGTTAGTATATTAACGGCCGTTGGGTTTGCTATCTCTACACTGGTTTATGCATTAACCGACAGTGCGCCAACAGGGTCAGTAGCGCCTCCAACGCCTCAACCTGGTAAAAGTTGGATTAGAAAACAATTGCACCATCTGGCAAACCTATTAAAGAAGTTAGCTGCCAAAGCGCTTGGTGCACTGCCTGGCATAATAGGCGGTGTTGTTAGTTGGGTTTTGTCTACAATAGGCAAAGTGGTTGGTTATATGGCTGACCATCTGTGGACTTTGGGGGTGCTGGCTGCCGGTTTAATTTTTAGTAAAATAAAGTATGACCAGTCCAGTAAAAGTTAAAAACACAACAAGGGCCGTCTTTTCGCTAGTGTGTCTGTCGGGGTGAGGTACATCAACAGGCGGTGGGCTGCTTTCTGGGCTGCTTATAACTGGCGGGGGGTCGCTTTCTGCAGGTTCTGGGCTAGATACTTTTTTCAAAATGGCTGGCGCGGGCCTTGTGTTTAAGCCTTGATTGTGTCCTAAGTTTTGGTCGTCTCCGGCTATGAGAATTTCATTATTATAATTTTGTATCATGCCAATCTGTAGTCTAAGGTCAGAAGGCAGCATGTATAAGCCATGGCCCACAACAAAGTCAACCTTTGACCTAGCATGTGAAAGAACGTTTTGGTACCTTTGTATGCTGGAAGGCAAATCAACAGCAGAGTTGATAGCATCTTCTAAATTGGCTAGAAATTGTTTTCTGGCGTCAAACCCTGTAGATTGATCCACTATGCTAGACTTGGTCTGTGCTTGCGCTCCTAATAGACACCAAACGTACGTACGTATGGAGTCATTAAGTCTTTGCACTCCTGGCATTGTTAGACCTTTACTTTCAACCAAGATAAATGTTGCCCAAGCATTGGGGTGTTTTTGTTCTATTGATCCCAATCTAACTTGGGAGTTTGACTTAAAAGAGGTGTGGCCAGGCCATTAGTCAAAATTATATTCTCTATGCGTGCCCCACAAATACAATGTGCCCAACCCGTGATTGCGGTCTAACTTTTGTCTAAAGTTATTTGAAGGGTTAATGTTAAATTCGTTGCAGATTCTTTCATATGCATTATTGTCCATTGAGCTGAGAAATGGATTAAACGCGTTGTCGTTGGGGAGGCGCACCTGTAGTTCAGTTAGTATGCGCCTATACTGATAATAAACATGAAAGTTATATACTGACCTTACTAAGAGGTTGGGGTGGTTTAAATGGTTTGTATATGAAACACCGCAGCCGGTGGTTGAGCAGTAAATGGCAAAATTTAACTGATTCTGGTAAAAAGCCATGGGGTGAGTTGACCATGCTGATGGCACTCTATCGCTCTTTATTGGAGGATTTAAATATCTAGTTAGTGGGTTTACAAGTCTGACTAGAAAGCCATATGATTCATCCACTGCGATGGTTAGGCTACTAAAGTCCAAAGATTTGGGCTCATAAACCCCCCCTACATCGTAAGTGGCACTTTCATTATATTTAAAAGGTTCCATTTTTAAATAGATTTTTTTAAATGAATTTAAAAAGGATGTTCCTTTATATAACCAAGCAAAACCAGCGCGTGTTTTTAAAGTATTCAGTTGACAATAAAGGCGGGAAGTGTAGGGCTGCTCTTAGAGAACTTAGGTTTAAAATAAGGTGGTTTAACATATCTGAAAAGGCCCAAAATAATTGGATAGATATTTATGATGAGGGGGCAATCGCTTAAAACGTTTAAAAATACCTGATGGTTACTACAGCTTTTGTTCTTTAAAAGAAGCATTTAACAAATTTGACATACGGGTAGAAATTAATGAGGCAAATCTTATAATTACTATATTTTTACCAAAACATAAAGACAAAAGGGAGTACGTTTTTCCCAAGGGCCTTGCTCGAATTTTAGGCTTTTATGATAGTGGTAAAACCTATCGTATTAATACACACGCGTATATAGAAAGCGGTCTATATGAATATGTAGGCAGTAGGCCATCCGATTTTCTAATTAATCCAATGTTGTATGTTCATTTAAGCGAATTAAAAACAAACACTAATTTGTATAATGGCCAGCCATCTACAGTTCTAAGAGCACTCCCATCAACTAAGGTGGGGTTTTGCGATTATCAGTCATATACATTTGGTGAAAACAGTCAATTTAAAGAATTAGTTGATGGGCCTATAAATTCAGTGTGTGTAAAAATAACTAACCAAGATGGAAGGCCGGTTGTTTGTTCTGATTTGTTGGTGGTGCTTGAGATAGAAGATTAATCAGAGAAAGTATAGATACCTGCCAGCAGTCTTACGCGCCATGAACAACGAAGAATTTAAAGCAACAGGCCTTAAGCCAGTGAACGCGATCAAATTAAAAAAAAAATTAGCATTACTGAAGACATCCAAAGTAATCAAAAACTCTTGCCTTTTGGACTAAAAGTAAGATACTTGTATGCGCCTGGAGAGGCGGAGGGCGATGTTAGAATTAGAGCCACAGACCCTATATGGAGCGTAGATGTATATGAAGTTGAAAGAATTATGAAAACAACCCCTCCTGTGTATTATTTAAGAGAAACTCTCTCTTCTAGCGGTGCTACTACGTCTAAAAAGCCTGCCCCTAAAAGATCGTTTGTTCGCGAAGAGTTGCAAGTTGTCCCACCAAACACAGTGCCTGTTAGTTAATCAGAGAGAAAGTTAAAATGTGCGGTTCTAGAGCAGGAAAATTATTTCGCCCGCAAACCCCACTTTCACAAGATTAGATTTGTTTAATTTTGTAGGGTTTTAGCTATTTTTTTGGCTGAGGAAATTTGATTATGTGAAAAGTGGGGTTTGCGGGCGAAATAAGATTGCTGATCGAGAACAGACATTTTAACTTTCTCTGGTGGTGGTGGTGCTTAGACGATATACTCTCCCTGCAAGATAACACCTGAAATTGCACAAAGAGAAATCTGTTGTATCAAGCACTTAAACAAAAAAATAAAAAGAATAAAGAAATTTTAAAAAAAAAAGTACAATGGAATCTCCCAGTAAAAAAGCACAAATGATTCGTCTACCTGGACCAGCAATCAAGCGTCAACCATCAGGCTATTTAAGTCTCCTGTTTCGCTGAACACAAGAACGAACGAATGCTCGCTCCTCTCTTCTATAAAGACATCAAACTGATCAAAACGATCTCATATTAGTTTCTTAACAGAGACTGCTGGGCACATAACATCAAAGAGAGCGTCCCCCAATCGTGTTTGACAGCTCACTGTTTGGGGTAATGAGTGTGACCGACACCTCTGCCTGAAAAAATCCTATTTGTGGCCCGCGTGGCTTGCCATACAAAACCAGTTTCGGCCGTGATCAGTTTCTTCCGCATGACAGTGTTTGAAACTGACAACGCTGTCTGTCTGCCGAGGGCTATTTTTCATTGGTGTGGACGAAGTGAATGACAGTGTGAAATACCACACGGTTGATCAGTATCGGTGAAGGAGAAGGGATGGAAAGTGATTGGAGGGAAGTGCAACGGATGGGGGGAGGGGGGGGGGGAGGGAGGGGGTTCTGACTTAATCTGATTACAAACGGACTCTGGAAAAAGACAAAGAATTCTCGATGCAATCGCATGTAGTGTGCATACGTACGTGCATGTGTGTGTGTGTGTGTGTGTGTGTGTGTGTGTGTGTGTGTGTGTGTGTGTGTGAAGGCTTTTTCAAATCAGAATTTTTTATCTCATATTCCTCATATTTCGATTACATAACCGACGTGTGTGCGTGCGTGCGTGCGTGCGCGCGGTGTGTGTGTGTGTGTGTGTGTGTGTGTGTGTGTGTGTGTGTGTGTGTGTGTGTGTGTGTGTGTGAGCCTTTTTACACAAGAAATATTTTTTTCTCATATTTTGTATATCTTGATTATATAATCGGCATTGTGTGTGTGTGTGTGTGTGGTGGGGAGCGTGTGTTTGTGTGTGTGTGGGGGGGGGGGAGGCGCTGGGATGCAGGTTTGAGTGGATGTGTGCGTGCGGTCGCGCGCGCGCGCGCTTGTGTATCTGGTTGTGGGTCCACGCGTGCGTACGTATGTGCGTGAGTGTGCTTCTGTCTGCCCAGCCGCAAGATAATTTAAAAACAAAGCGTTTCTTCAGTTTATATACAGATTTTCGTTGAAATATCTGCTAGTAATTAATACTGTTATCTTTACATGTGTGCAATAATGAACAAAAGTTTGAAGAGAAACGAAGAAACGTTTGTAAACAACGAAAGAGTAAATCAGTCCAAATGTTGTCACTGACTCCAGACGGATCGCCACGATTAGAAGGCGTCAAATTCATCAGGTCACATTGTCTGCAGTGCCACCAACCATTGTGGCAAAATTGAAGACTGCTCCCTTTAAGGAAAATCAAGGGGAGTCGGGGTGTGGGGTGGGTGGGGGGGG
>CM065714.1:69748413-69760913 GCA_033310375.1 Conus canariensis | reverse complement strand
TTTAGTATTCGACCAAACCGTAGTTGCAATATACACGTTGTACACTGATTATTGTCATTAGCATTACTATAACAACAACAACAACAACAACAACAACTACTACTACTACTACTATTGCTATGGTGATGATGATGATGATAATAATGATGATTATTGTTGTTGTTGTTGTTATCGTTGTTGCTGCTGCTGCCGCTTCTGCTGCTGCTGTTGT
Organism: Conus canariensis; assembly: GCA_033310375.1. NCBI lineage: Eukaryota > Metazoa > Mollusca > Gastropoda > Neogastropoda > Conidae > Conus > Conus canariensis. The sequence goes on along the minus strand of CM065714.1, from coordinate 69,760,702 downwards.
TGTTGTTGTGATTTTCGTTGTTGTTATTGTCGATGTTGTCGTCGTTGTCGTTGTTGTCGGTGTTGTTGATATTACTCTTCTTCTTCTGGTTATCATCATCATCATCATCATCATCATTTCATTATTATTATAGTTGTTATTATTATTACTATTATTATTATTATTCATTCTTGTTATCATTATTATTACTATTATTGTTATTATTATTGAGAGTACTTAGCGCGTATTCTCGATGAGAAATCAAGTTCTGAACTTGATACAAAGCACGGTCTCGTTCATACAACGGGCTGCCTACCTGGGGTTACGGTCGGAATAGGAGCTGCCTGCATGTGTTAATCATCGGCTCCCCGTGTCATGAAGTCCAATATTAGCCACTCCGTCTTCCACGTATTCTTTCGCTTTTTTTCCCCACGGAAAATGCATACTATTTGTACAGAAGTTATTCACACCAGCGGCCAAACAAGCCTTCTGTTCCGAGGGGAATATCCCTGTGCACCAAGATGATCCCGCGGAGATTCAAACTCGCAGACCAAGGAACACGAGAATCACGAGCCATTTCCAGTCTCTGGCTTTCTCAGCATGGTGTCACCATTTTATTTTTGTAACCAATTAGTACATGTCCGGTACGATTGTCTGCCTGAAGAAACCAAATCAAAATGGATGGACCAGCCAATATTGTGTTCTTACGACTGCTAACGTTTAAAAGCATTGAATCTGCTTCTGTCCTTTAGTAACAACATGATAAGGATCTCATGTTTTAACCGCGTCTGTTGATTTGATCATTATGTCTATAAGAAAGTTCACTCAAAAACTATTACCTGCACTGTAACGAAATTTAATCGAAAGACAGGACAGGAACAAAAGTTCATCTATCAAATTTTGTCTTGGATTAACATCTTGCAAGTTCCAACGGAAAACAGCACACGTGCAATTCTGAAGGCCAATATTTGAAGTCCATAAAAAAGCTAAGACTTTTGGGAAGATTCCCAATTGCGTTTAAGATAATAATCCATGTTATCACATATTGGGTACACACATCAGAGCTAGATCAGAGTTCATACCCGCAATATTTCTACTAGCCAATGATCATTCAGGACGCCGAAGACAATAAAATAATGGACCACGTTTGTCAGTGATTGGATTAGAGTACATTTTGGAAAATCAGGGAATATCTTGCGCGATTCAGCTGAAGTTCATTATCAGCACAAACTAAGAATATTAAATGTTCACTTTTGGGTGAAACAAAAGGACAAAAACATCTCAACACAAATCTTACACAACAGTTATCCACTGAATATAAGCAGGCACATTCTCTAGAGTTAACATAGATTGCAAACAAGCATTGACTATATTACGAGTCAGTGGCCATGAACACCCAAACTGAAAGAGAAGACAGACTATGTACGACATCCCATGTTGTGGAGACGAACAATATGTTCCTCATGGAGGAGGTAATTACTTTACCAGCAACTGCTGATAAGAGTTGCAGAAATAATTTGCTGTTACACAGCCAAACAAAAAAAGAAAAAATATCGGAGCTCATATCAATTCACTGCCATTAAACAGTACTTGCCCAGCATAATTATTTCATTGCGTTTCTCTACACAGACACGATCAAGATTTTGATACACGGTATGCTCATTTTGCAATTAGTCTTATACAGCAAAGTGTAACGACCTTGTAATTAAATGAACTGAAAAACCTAATCACATGTATCCCGTAAAACTACAGGTTGTCATATGACAATCTAATAGTATGTTCTTATTCAATGTTCTTGCTTTACATAAACACATACGTACACGCGTTTATAAAGTAAGCTCAAGTCCCTTTCTAGTTAATCTGTAAGTTCTGTTTTTATGTATTTTGTTTGCTGCGAGTGTTGCAAGATCTGTTTCGAACGCGTAGTGGAAGGCTCAGGACTGTCCTATAACTGGTAATGGCATGGGAAAAAATGCAGGTGCAAACACACACACACACACACACACACGCGCGCGCGCGCGCGCGCGCGCGCGCGCGCGCACACACACACACACACATATGCGCGCGTGCACGCTCGCACGCGTGCACACACACACACACACACACACACACACACACAAGCAGGCACGCACACACGCACTCACACGCTTACACACGGACATACGCGCGCGCGCACGCTTACATTATCGTACACACTCAAGTGCCCACAAAACTCACGTAAAATTGCACGAACACACACACACACACACACACACACGCACATACACACACCGGACAAGGAGACACGTCCAACCTAACGCACACATGCACGACCGCACATTCTTACAGATAATAATATTTACATATGCCATATACTTCGATTGTATATTTGTCAGAACAAGAAAACAGATGAGGGCAGGAGAAGTAATGCAAGACTACCTGTCATATTCCATCAAAGAGAGGGCGAGAGAGAGAGAGAGAGTTTATGGGGACACGGGGCAACAGCTTTGCCTCGTTTTCTAGTGTGCCGCATAATTTTGAAATTAATCCTGATCCCATATCGCAGTATATCTTAGTCACTCACATCTGGGCGCTTGCACGATATTCAGGGCCCCACAACCCAAAGATACTGACAAGCGATGCTAAGGAATGGCGGTCAAAGTGGCATTTTGTCAGTTTATGAAATTAATTCTTAAAAAAAAAAATGGACACAGCATCAAGGATATCAAGAGAAAGGAATGGCTAGAAGTTGGGTTTTTGTCATTTAATTGGAGCAGGCGCACACTACTCACACAATTTATACTATTTGCTATGTGCATAAATATACACAAAGAGAAAAGAACAAAAAACATACGGAGAATAACACACATGGAAAATAGAAGAAATCCTCTCTCTCTCTCTTATATATATAATACTGAACAATTAAGTAGAAGGGAAAGCAAGTGCAGGCTAACAATTCCTCAGTCATTATAGTAATGACTTGGCAAAGATTTGAACTTTCAGAGAAAAATAAGAAATGAAGATAATATATTATAAATAACGAGAAACCCTTCGTTACCTGCCTGAGTGAACCATCGAAATCCCTCTCCAAGGCAGATCTATTTGTATTTCCTGCTCCTAGGCCTTTCGTCTACTGGATCGGACTCATCTGGGAGACACAGCTGATTGTGTCTGCGCTTCTGGTGTCAAATAGAGACACACCACAGTCCATAATTCTGTGGTGTTCTCACCACCAAGAGTTCAAAAAAGAATCCAACAGCACCCCCAAAGCAGCCAGCGAAGGATAGTAATGGAATAAAACGAATGTGTGGAGAGGAAAAAAAGTTGCTGAAAAACTAAAGGCATTATGCAAACAGTATAAAATGTAAGGGACAATCTTTGAGCCTATGCTTGAGGATCCATTCAAGGATGCAAGGGAGGTCAAAAGATATGGAACAGTCTGAGTGGTCAGCTCTGCCATTCAGTAACTCAAGCATTGTCAGTGGCTAAGAATTGTGCAAAACAACCTTTACTTGGATCTCCTAAGAGATGCAATCTCCCACTGATTGACCAAACAATATGATGCTGAACAATTAAGTAGTGGGGGGAAAACAAGTGCAGGCTAACAATTCTTCAGTCATTATAGTAATGATTTGGCAAAGATTTGAACTTTTAGAAAAAGAAAAAGAAAAAAAAGAGACAAAAATGAAGATGAAGAAAATGGGGGAAATATATTATAAATAATGAGAAACCCTTCACTAGCTGCCTGAGAGAACCATCGTAATCCCTCTCGAAGGCAGATCTATTTGTATTGCCTACTCCTAGGCCTTTCGTCCGCTGGATCGGATATATATGTATATATATATTAAATGAAAGTGTGTGAATGAACTCAGCAGGCTCACTTTAATCTACGGTAGTCATCCATATGACTCATAAAGGTAGTGGGAACAATTAGCATGACGAGGAAGGTATTTCTACAAATATTAAGAAGGGCATTTCTGCAACTATTAAGAAGTATTTTCGCTCCGGGTCTCAGAGATGCTATTCGAAGTTTTTAGAGGTACTTGCGACCTGTTTATAATCAGCATCTTATAGTTTTAAAGGCATTCTCTTCCAAGAATCAATAGAAGGTGAATCAGGGACTAAATTCCTGAAAATCTTTTGTTTTCATCTGTGTCTCGAAATGTATTCACACTCAAGCGCTCAACGCCCACCAAGAGATCAGATTTGGAACACGTAGATGGAGATAATAATGGGAAGCGGCATACATAAATGGTTAGATGTACGCAAAGTACGGATATCTCAGTGACTCTGAGTCAGCGCACTAGCCTCAAGCGGTGCGCAGGATAACAGTATCTGTCTGCTATTATCTTCTGTCGATGCATTTCAAATCGGATCCGTAGCGAGTGTTGAGTAATATATGTTTCGGGCTGAAATAACTCGCGGACTTGCTTACAAACACCTGTTCTTTTGGCACTAATTTACTGTAGCAGATCATTTCATCTGAGAGAAGACGGGTTTTATTTTGTTGATGAGGATGTAGAAGACGGGGGAGGTGTGTGTGTGTGTGTGGGGGGGGGGGGGGGGGGGGGGGGTTCCGGTTGCAGTGAAAGAGTGGAGATGGAGAGACGAACTGAATAACCCCCTCCCCTGTCCACCACCCACCACACATCAAACCCAACTTATCCCCCACCCTTTAACACAGGTCATACCCCACTACGAAAGAGAGAGAGACGAGAGAGTAGTAAGACAAGAGAGAGAGAGAGAGAGAGAGAGAGAGAGAGTTTAATCAAATCAAAACGTTGAAAAAAAAGACGAAGGTGATGACTGTTACAAAGGGGGTGATGGGGTGGATGGATGTTGAAGGAAGGAAGGTAGAAAAGGAGGAGTGTGGGTGGGTGGGTGGGGGTAGGTGAGCATAAGGACATGGAGGATTGGGGGACGGGTCGAGGAAGTCGCAGGTTTTTTTTTAATTTATTTTTTTTTTAGCATCCAGCGCAATGTTACTCACTGATCGACTCCACAAATGAGAGAAAAACGCGCTTGCACTGTGTGTGTGTGTTTGTGTGTGTGTGTGTATGAACCACGCGCAAGACAGGCAGGCACTAACAGCACGTGCTCGAGCTTCCAGCTTCAAATTATGCATGCAGCGATGCATGCAGCAACTGTATTTCCTGCACGCGTAGTTGCTGTGGGGCATAACAAAAAAGTGTGTCGTGCACGAGCTGTACGCCTTTGAATTTCCTCTTAATGGTGACGGTAACGGTTGTAGATCGCTATATCAGTTCCTCCTGCACCTTCCCCCTCCCCCTCCCCCCCCCCTCTTCTCCCCTCCCCACGTTAAGACAGTTTGTCAAATTCAGCGGACCGCGTAGCCCGGGAGATCGTTTGATACTAGCACTTTAACCCGGCTCCACAGGTCCCTCCGCTTCACCCATCCCAACGCCCGACCTCTCTTGTCTTCTTCTGTCTGCCTCTATCCACAACGCTGCCAGAAGACTGTAGGGTCTGCTGCTGATGAGAATGAGGGAAAGGGGACAATAGGAGTGGTGAGGGTGAGGGGTAGCTAACTCCCTGACTCTGTGACAGACTACAATGACAGGGAAGATGGGAGGACATGATGGCACCTGCCTGAAACTCCTGATTGAAAACAATGCCAATGCGAACAGTTATGATTTCTGGAACTGAAAAGGTGGATTGCATGATGAAGTTGTTTTTGATATTCAAAGAATCAAGTTGTTTTTCATAATCAACACTCTTTGTGATAATTGTAACAGTGGTGCAGCATAATCATATAGGCTAAAAAAAAAAAGCATCGATCAAACACATATATGCATGCACAGACAGACGTACACACACACACACAGAGAGAGAGAGAGAGAGAGAGAGAGAGAGAGAGGAGAGAGAGAGAGAGAGAGAGAGAGAGAGAGAGAGTCTCTTGCAGGGATGAACACCTTAAGAGGTATTTCTCACACACCCTTATTCCCACCCCCCTCCACCTCATGTAATTACAAAGCAAGATGAAGTAAGGGTAGGCACCCCCCCCCCCACACACACACACATCCAAGTAAGTATGCTCAAATACGATGGGTGATACTTCACCCATAGCATCCAAACCCCTCCAACCTACACCCACCCCCTTCTTCCCTCGGGCTTTCTGACTTGCATACACACGTTGCTAACACACCGGCCTTTCAATACAGCACATCTAGCGACAAATGACTGTGTTGTAGCTGGCTCCTGAGTTATATAGCTCTGCAAAGAAGTGTGCTAAGTCATATTTTTACCTATGAACTGTCTCCACTGTTTTATGTAAGAGTTGTAAATTTTAAATATTGACGTTCGTCAAGAGCTCATCATGCATCAGTTGCCTTCTATGACAATTATTTATGTGTACTATTTTCGAATATCTTGCAGACCAGAAGTCACAGACGTTTTGGTTTGATGAGGCTGTGGACTGCATCTGGCAGCATTCGCACACTGGTTTCGCAGGGCAGGCGATCTGGTGTTGCTGTCAGGAGTCGCTGCTGCTTCAAGCACCATGCCTATGTTGGTCAGTCTGGAACAACGATTATTTGGTAGCCTGCTCCTCTCCCCCCCCACCCCCTCATCTTCCAAAGCTCTTTGTAATCACACTGAAAGGTGAAACAGTGTACAGCTTGTGATTATTTCAAGAGATGGAAAAAGCATCAATCGTAACAACGATGTTAAAGATACAAACTGAGGAAACTGTGCATTGACCTCAGATGCAAATACATCAATTGTTGGCTGAAAGGGTTGCTTCTTTAAAGCCATCTGCAGCAACTCCTTCCACCCTGCTTCTAGACTAACTCTCTGGGTCTGCAGTAGTATTCTCTTTGCCAGGCACATGAGTAACACTGATCCAAATCTTGTTCGAGATGCATCATGCCCGGATCACTTCTGTGGTTTCAATAAAAGAAATGGCTAAGGTCTTGATTATTCAGACAGTAGACGACTGTAATTTTATCAATCATTAAGCGTACATGGTTCCCTTACAACTGTGACTGGAAGTATTTCAACGTAAAAATGCAGCCTTCTGCTCAGGATAATTAATGTGAAAAGTGTAAAAATGTGAAACTGCTTTTTGGGGGGTAGCCTCCAACCTCCAGATTTCTGGTCCTTATACACACAGGCTCAAACTGTCAGACTGGCATCAGGTGTAATCACAAGTTCATCGTAAGTGCTGCGAATGTCGCTGTGAGCATCATACCCTGTCAATCCACTATCTGAGTTCTTACTTACACTATAATGAAACTGCATTTGTCTCATCATAATTCCCATGACTTGCTTTTGAAGCCTCGTTTTTCATCATTCTTTTAAAGTCTGTTGCTGCTAGTCACAATCAACCTTACAATTCATGTCATTTCTCTGATTGTGGGGTGATGTGCTTTAACAATTTCTGGCAGCTCTGGCCAAGATTGGCTCTATCTACAGGGAGTCACTGTCATACATACTGCGTAAATACTGACTCCCAGATACAAAATCGTCTGTGCTGTTTCCAGGACGGATTTATCTAGGTGGTGCACCGGTGAGCAATAAAGCGTTATTTTGCTGGAGGAGCAGAGTATCTCTGATGCTTCTACATATTCCCATGTTGTCATCCCAAGGAGATGTGAATTATCAGAAGATGTGTCCTGCATCCGCAAACATGCAGAAGTGGGTTTCATCAGTTTTGTTGTTGTCATGGCGCTAAAGCCAACCCACTTGGAAATACATTATATTCAGAATTGTCCTTTCCATTGAAATCTAAGAAACTTCTTGCGTCGTGTATGAATAAGGACCCAGCAATAAAAATCCTTGTGATGATGGTGTAACATTTCTTCATTGAGATTTTTCAAGTTTATAATCATTCTCTGTGATCTATTTTTTCAATTTGGTAATAACAGGTGAGAGAACTTTTCAGTCATTTTCGTAATTCTTTTTTTTATTATGCATGATAGTAATCTCACTGCTGTTCAGTGCTGACTGACAGCAAGACAGCATTGGCAAGCAAAGTACAGAACAGTCAAATTGAATCTTTGCACCCCTAATCAAGCTAAGGATTTCAGGGTCTGCTGTCAGCTGTTTCCGGGCCTTTGCACACATTTTCAGTCTGTCAGCTTTAAAAGTAATCCATAATGTTAGGCGGTAACGCCATTTATTCACTCACCTGAGTAATTTTCTTTAATGCTGGTTCTTCAGACTGTGTGGACCTTCCTTCCGTTTGTAGAACTGGTCCGGGAGCCATCGCTGTGGATCTCTGGATGGCTTTCGACCCTGGGCATTTGGGACCTGTTTCAAAACAAGCAAATAAACAAAAGCCAGCGCTCACTCTGTGAGTGCCAACCCTTTCTATTGTCATCAGGACTAATGTTTGCACCCTTTCTGTTTAGCTCTTAATTTTTTTTTCGCGGAAGTAATGAGCTCGTTGCCCAGTAATTATTCATGTAACAGGCATAGTTTCCTCGTCATCAGAGATTCTGTGCAGTGCTTTGTTGACATGTGGGTTTGATAGCCGCACGTCTTCACAGTAACATTTTTAGAGAGGTATGCGCGAGCATTGCTAAAGTGTCCGTGCTCTGTCTCTTCGTTGGCTCACAGCGTGCGCTGGGTTAAACTCTGGTAATGATAATTGCTGGTTTCATGATGCGGCGCTGAAGCTGTACACACTTCAAGTCGGCTTTTCGTTTATAGTTGAGTCCAAATTTCTTTATTAATCGAGGGGGAGTATTCACGCACCGCAATTTTCCTGCCGATCAGATGCGCTTAACTGCTTCTTCAATATTCCATTCACACATTTGGTGCAGAAATGGACACTCAGGGCCTTAGGTAGATCGGCTCACATTCTGGTTCCCACAATCTCATCTTCTTTGTATTCTTCTTCGACATCTTGAAGGAAATTCCTGTCTAGTCCATTAAGTTACATTTTTGACTGATCAACATTTCTTCTTCATCAGTCAACTCACCTACTTCGTGAATACTCATTTCATCTTCCGACGATCCAAACATATTTTCTGTGGCACCCTTTTCAAGTACTTTGGTTGTAGGCTATTTCCTTAAGTCAGAGTCGGCCATCTTGCTCTTTTGTTTATTCTAATTTTTGATCGATCTCACGTCTGAGAGTTTCCGAATATGTTCCAAATCATTCAAGTTTGTAGTTATTGATGCGTGTAAAAAGCTTGACATTTTTCTTTGATATTCATATGCTATATCTTGAGGAATTTAAGAACATACTAAAAACATGCTAATGGCTGCGATCTTGGGAGTATTGCTTTTTGTGTCTGTGACGTATGAACTGGACTATTTGTCCAACAGTCATTTTTAAGGTGAATAACTTTAAAAAGAAACTTTCTTTCTGTCAGTTTTTTGTTAATGTTTATTTGTCTTTTAGCTTCGCTAAGGAGGCTGTCTTCACCCGTATCAGCTGGACTGTCTAAACATTAGTAAGATTATCCCCCGAGCCCCCACCTAACCAATTTCAACGAAACGCAGTGGAAATATGGAATGTGGCCAAAAAATAAATCAATAGGTGCGTGCGTATATATATACTACGCACAAAAAGTTAAGGATCGGTATGTGAAAACAGGTGTGTAATAAACTCAGTTCGCTACTGTTATTTATTTCTTAGTCCAGCCAAATTGTCATGAATTCTTGTTCAGCTGTAAGTGGGCGATGTTGTGTTAGTGCGAAAATTGCACGGGATTCTCTACTACTGAGCTGGGCCGCAAACGGAAAAGCGGAAACTTGCGAAAAATGACCTTGTTTTGGACCGTTCTGCCTGAACACATTGCACTTGCCAGATGGAAAAACCATTATGCACGTGCAAGCACTGCTGTTTATGTGTGAGATGCTGTCGCTCGCTTGGCTATATAAGAAGACATTCCACCAGTAGTAGGCCTGATCTGACAATGCCTCCACGACGAAAATTAAGCGAGTTGGACAGGGGACGAGCTGTTGCATGGTTCCAAGATGGTGTTCCCAAGCGAGAAGTGGCCAGGCGACTTCATGTGTCCATCTCGGTCATTGTCCGACTGATTCAACGCTTCACAGCCACTGGGATTGTCCATGAAAGACGCAGATCTGGTCGATCGAAGAAGACAACCCCACGTGACGATCGTCTCATTGAACGACAAGCCCTGCAGACAAGAACAGCCTCTTCCAGCATAATTCAAAGGCAGTTCAGGGTGGCTACTTACATCAACATCAGCCAGCAGACCATACGGAACCGCCTACATGGGTTTAATCTCCGTTCTCGTCGCCCAGCAGTACGGCCACGCTTAACTCCAGCCCATAGGGCAGCACGCCGCGCCTTCTGCGCACGTCACGTGAGGTGGACACGTCAGCAATGGTCCCAGGTCCTGTTCAGTGATGAATCACGCTTCACCCTTCACCACAACGACGGCCGACTGAGGGTCTGGAGGCGCCCAGGGCAACGCTTTACTGACGTCACTGTCCAAGAAAAGGTGGCCTTTGGTGGAGGTTCTGTAATGGTCTGGGGGCCTTCAGCCTTCACCACAGAACACCCTTGTATCATGTACAGGGTAACCTGACTGGCATCCGATACCGGGATGAGATCCTTCATCCGCTGGCTGTGCCTACACTGCAGCAGATGGGACCGAGGGCTGTCTACCAGGATGACAATGCTCGCCCCCACAGGGCAAGGGTGGTCAACGACTTCCTGCAGCAGTCTGGAGTCAACAGAATGGAGTGGCCAGCATGCAGTCCCGATCTCAACCCGATTGAGAACCTCTGGGATGAGCTGGATCGCAAAGTGAGGAGCCACCCCCTCCCAGGGATGCCCAACACCTCTACCAGATGCTGCAGGCTGAGTGGCAGGCGCTTCCACAGAGGATCTTCACCAACCTGGTCAACTCAATGAGGACTCGCGGCGTTGAGTGCCAGAACAGCCATGGTGGTTACACGCATTACTGAGCTTTTGGGAGCATCAGTATGCCCTGTCTTGTGATTTCAATGACTTTGGGAAATCAAATTTGGATACGTACCCACTTTAATCAAATGTACACACCAAACGATTGCTCGAGATTGAAGGCAATTGTGTATAGTTATCACTAAAGAATGGAATTAAATGTTGGCCAAACTTCAACGCATTGACTTTCTTATTTTGACAGTTATGAATGTTTGTGAAAGTGATCCTTAACTTTTTGTGTGTAGCTTATATATATATATATATATATATATATATATATATATATATATTCAATTATAAACAAAGCTGCTCTATAAGTTGCTGGAATGGTGCTCGGTACTTATCCTTGGAATTTATTAGTTTATTGTATATATATATATATATATATATATATATATATATATATATATTCATATTCAACTATAAACAAAGCTTGCTCTTATGTCTTAGATTGAAGAAATAGGGGGAGATAAGCATTCACATCTGCAGTGGTAGATAATTGTGCCTAACTAACAGTATGTGCTTGAGTGGGTGAATGGGGAAATAATAAATGCTTCTCAAAATGAGCCTTCAGCAAGCTTATAGTCTCCAAGGGGAAGACAATCTCCAATGGGGAGAAAACTCACTAACATATAGCTCCTGGTCAGATACCGGTATTTCGAAACCTGATTGTTTCTCCTCAGTGACCGCGGAAAATGGTACCTTGTCTCCTCTGCCTTTTCGATTTTAAGAAGAATGCTATCCCAGAAAAAGGCTGGTGTGCAATACTGTAGTATGTTTGTTGAGTTTAAAAAAAAAACCCAAAAAACCCAAAGGTGCCACCTAAGAAGCAAAAGAAAATCATGAAAGAGCAAAACAAGCTACATTTTCTTGTGAAAAGTAGAAAATATAAAAAGAAAACCTCTTAAGACACAAGTGCTGAGGGCCAGTTTTTGGAATGAGTCCGCAAGGGACTAAATTACAATAAACTAATAAATTCCAAGGATAAGTAACCAAGCACCATTCCAGCAACTTACAGAGCAGCTTGGTGTTGCAATGACTGCAAGAAATATTCAATTATAAACAAAGCTTGCTCTTATGTCTTAGATTGAAGAAATATATATATATATATATATATATATTTCTTCAATATATATATATATGTGTGTGTGTGTGTGTGTGTGTGTGTGTGTGTGTGTGTGTGTGTGTGTGTCTGTGATAGATCAAAGGAAAGAGCAAGGTTCCATTTGACACGGCTGAGGCCTGTGATCTCCCGGGAGAGCTTCCAGTATGTAGTGTCTTCTGTTAAACACACAAACCTCCATGGCACGGACAAAACGTCCAGGTCCGCGGGAAGAATTAGATCTTGATAACTTGCTTACCATCTGGAAACGTTTCCTCCATGTTGTCGTTGTTTTCTTCATGGTGAAGATGTATTCGTCTTGT
>CM065714.1:69735913-69738413 GCA_033310375.1 Conus canariensis | reverse complement strand
GTGAATGCATTCGCCCTGGCCCTATCTCTCGTAAACCGGAACTTCTATACTGTCTGGAAAACCACCAGATATTGTGACTAGGACTAGGGCAGACAATCCGAGTGAAAAAGTATCTTTCTTGTTGCCCATTTTAACATGTTATTGTCTCGTTGGTGCTCCCTGTCACCCCTCCCCCCTCACCTTCCCCTCCCACCTTCCTACTCTCCTGAGGTGATTTTCCACGTCTGATCTATCTATCACCTTTGCATGTGGACGATAAACCTGGATTTAACAAAAAGACAGGTAAGGCCGACTCTTCGGTATGGATATGCGAAACAGACACCGACTGCGGATATACGATGTTCCATGTTTATCCATGACATTTAGGCGTCACAGTTTTCCGTCCAGACTAGGTCTGTTTCACAAAGAGAAATGCCATATCTCCTCAAATGTCGTTCTAGGAAATGAGAACGTAAGACCCGGGTTTATGTCATATCCCCTCGTTATCTGAGAAAGAGAGACAAGTTAACGGAGTGATTGGAGTAAAAAGGAAAAGGAATCCGCTCGTGGTTTGTTGTTTCTGTATTTTTGTTTTTCCAAGTTCTGCCACAGATAGCATGATCTGTCAGATCGCCTTGCCAGCCTCTGGCTGCATTTGCAGGGGGAGAATAACGATGTGGAAACAAATGTTTGCTCTTCTAAACCTGTTCCCCTAAGTGTACTTAGAAACCTGCCTGCCCACTTCGCGCCCCACGGCTGCCTTCAGAACGGCCGGCAACTTGCCTCGTTAACATTCGGGGCCGGATTGTCACTGGCTTATACTTATCACCCCGCCAAAGGTCATCGGCTTTTATTGCGATAAACTGTACTCTCTGGCTAATGGAGAGAGAGAGAGAGAGAGAGAGAGAGAGAGAGAGAGAAGAGAGAGGGAGGGGCTAGGGAGAGAGGGGGAGAGAGAGATGGAGGGAGGGAGGTGGGGGAAAGAGAGAGGAGAGACAGACAGACAGACAGATAGACAAAGAGAGAGAGAGAGAGAGAGAGAGAGAGAGAGAGAGAGAGAGAGAGAGAGATACAGACAGAGATAGGCTGGCAAACAGAGAGAGAGAGAGAGAGAGAGAGAGAGAGAGAGAGAGAGAGAGAGAGAGAGAGAGAGAGAGATTGGACTTACTAACAGAAACAGAACCTGTACAATGGAAAGACTTGAGCTATAAGTGTTTGTTTGTTTTTTCGTCAGTTTTTATGTACGAGAATGAGGACACCATACTACTGAAGACAGATTTAGTTAACGAGCAGTGCAGCCATTTCTAACCGCCCAGCACAAGATTGCATATATCTGACTTTGAAAAAAAAAATTGCTCACATTAACGAGCTAAAACCAGTTGCAGTGGGCACCCTTCTATAACTGTCCGTTTATGGCAGGAAATGGGCTTCCTTTTAAAAGAAATTATTCTCTATTTGACACTGTCTTCTGCCCTACGTATCAGTCTCTCGCTTATTTTGAGTTATCAGTCGACCCTTCTTATACATTTCTGTTATGTCTGAATGACATTAACTGCAAAGAATCAAACTCTCTCAGTGAGATTATTATTATTGTTATGAATATTATTATTGTTGTCATCATCATCATTATTATAATTATTATTAATATATTATTATTGTTATTATCATCATTATTATTATCATTATTATTATCATATCATTATTATCATTATTAATATTATCATTATTATGTTATTGTTTTCAATATCATTACTATCATTATTATTGATTCTGTTGTAGCAGAATGTCATGTTTTACGTGACAAAAAAAGACATAAAAAAGAATGATCATAATTAATCCGCCAGACAATGAGAACAAACAAATCACAAGGTAATTTGTTTTATCTTTTGTCTTGTGAATTGTTTGCCCCGTTTGTCGGGTGGATTAATCATAATTTTTTTTTTGTTTGCTTCAATTTCCGCCTGCAGTCACCTCACTTTGAAGCTCACTACAAAAAGAAAAGCCGCTTGTTTAATCCATTGGAATATGATATTTTACAGTGTGAGTTTTAATTCATCTTCAGCGTCTTTCCAAGACGAATTCTTCTTCTGCAGGTGTCCGTTTTGTTCGCTGCAACCACGTGTTTGTTGTTTCTGTCTGGCCAGCGAACCAGAACTCTTTTTTTTTTCCCCGCTGCAGTTGCTGATGGGACTGTACCCCCAACATTAATGCATCAAGGCCTTAAGCCTTGGAAGAATGTTTTCAGTATCTAAAGGACCCATAACTCGAGAGGAATGCTGGTTTAGCCACTAAATCACCTAGCAAAAATGCCAAAACAGAGTACGTCTAGAAACAAGGAGACATCCCCTCAAAAAGACGTTCTAAGTTTAACCATACACTCAGTTGCTGACACATCTACACAGCAACAACAACTGGAGAAATGAACAAAAACAAATTAACATTTATTCAAGACTGGCACAGCCTTTTCGATCTTGAATGTAGTCAAACGAACACATGGACAGACAGTAAGGAACTCTTCGCT
>CM065714.1:69723413-69728413 GCA_033310375.1 Conus canariensis | reverse complement strand
GTCAATGCTTACAGCATCTAAAAATGAACTAACTGTTAGAATTTTGTTTAAGTTGCGTCTTGCTGACTTGTCGCCAATGCGTAATGAAAATGTCTGCTGATAATGTAATTGTGGATATTCTGTGATTTCATTACTTCTGTTTATATGCATCTCTTCATAAGAGTCAATGGCCTATCCATGAACAATCTCCCCTCTGTCTGTCAGTCTATCTGTCTGTCTGTCTTTGTCTTTGTCTTTGTCTGTCTGTCTGTCTCTGTCTGTCTGTCTGTCTGTCTGTCTGTCTGTCTGTCTCTCTCTCTCTCTCTCTCTCTCTCTCTCTCTCTCTCTCTCTCTCTCTTTGTGTTACATACGGATCTCCAGGTTGTCTCTCTTAAGGGTAAACAAAAAAAGACAGAAAAAAGAACATCTTAGAAAAGACAACACACAAATACTCTCTCTCTCTCTCTCCTCTCTCTCTCTCTCTCTCTCTCTCTCTCTTCTCTCTCTCTCGCATGTACTGAAGTTGGCAACATAACAGCCCTTTAAAGCTACTCGCCTACACAGAAAAGACGATGACAGTACGTGACAGACACTGACGCAAGAAAAATATTATGTCCCATCCAGTGCATCTTTAACTGTTAACATTATAATAATGACGTCAGATGTATAGTGGACAGGGAAAATGCCTAGTATGACAGTCCTGACACACACATTATGGAAACTATCCAAGACAAAAAATATTGACAGAACCTCCTTTACACTGTCCGCCTTCCTCCGTGTCTTGGTACGGATCTTGCCCACTCATCAGGACACCAGAAGCAGGCTTATTTTGAATGCGTTTAACCCAGTGACAGAGTTT
Source organism: Conus canariensis (assembly GCA_033310375.1). Classification (NCBI taxonomy): domain Eukaryota; kingdom Metazoa; phylum Mollusca; class Gastropoda; order Neogastropoda; family Conidae; genus Conus; species Conus canariensis. The sequence continues at coordinate 69,727,575 of CM065714.1, read as the reverse complement.
GCACTTAGTACGTATATACGAGTTGAATCGCTTCTTCTGTCGCGAAATCTAACGCATTTCGTAATATCCTAGGACACGAAGAAACTATTTCCTGACGGCTGGATATGGGTATGTACTTCTTTTCAGATATCGAGAAAGTTTTGTGAATGATATCTAATAACTGACTAGGCCGTGAAGTATTTTTAGCGTGGAATATAGCTATTCCATCAATAGCTCGGCGTTCGGAGAGAGATGCACGGGTTACTATGCCATCTTTGATGGCGCGATCGATGTTCAAGTAGGCGTTGAAATGGGAACAAATAGGCACCTTGAACAGGAACAGATCCTCTACACGATGGCAGAAATGTGCCAGACTAATAGTACCTTCGGTCTTTGCCCTGGCTGACTGATTGATCCACCAGAAAAAAGTGATATGATGACTACCTCCTCACTGTGTCAAAAACCCTGACCTGATTCTTTATGCAGACATTACTTCAGTGTACATGTCATTCAAAACGACGATGCAGCATACTGCTGTCTGTTGTTCTAAGTCTTGCCTATAGTGATGTGTGACCTTATATGGTCGTTGGCAATGGAGGTGGAGGGGACTGAAGGAATCTCTCTCTCTCTCTCTCTCTCTCTCTCTCTCTGTCTGTCTGTTCTGTCTGTCTGTCTGTCTGTCTGTCTGTCTCTCCTCTCTCTCTCTCTCTCTCTCTCTCTCTCTTCGCTTCGCTCCTTCCCTCTCCCACCCCCCACCTCCCCTCTCTCTCTCTGTTATGTACGGATCTTCTCTCTCTCTCTGTCTCTGTCTCTGTCTCTGTCTCTCTCTCTCTCTCTCTCTCTCTCTCTCTCTCTCTCTCTCTCTCGTGTACAGAATTTGACAATACGACAATGTTAACGCTGCTTGTTTATACAAAAATGATAATAACAGAACATGACAGACGCTGATACAGTATCATATTATATCCCATCCACAGCATCGTTAGCGGGTGACATTACACACGATGAAGTCAGATCTAGGGTAGAAGGCAAACTGCCTGTTCTGACAGTCCTGACACACATCATGGGAAAATTCCAAGACAAAAAATGTCGACAGAACCTCCCGCCATGCTTTCCTTTGTTTCCAGTCTGGGTACAGAAGTTACACGCTCATCTATACACCTGATATCAGGCTTATTTTTGGACGCGTTTAACCCAGTGACAGAATTTGTTCTAGCAACATACATATTGGTTTAATCGCTTCTTCAGTAACAAAATCGAACGCATTTCGTGTTATTTTAGGAAACGAAGAAACTATTTCCTGACATCTGGAGATGGGAATAAATTTTCTTTAAGATCAAAATTTTGTGAATGATGTATACTAATTGACCAGGCTGTGAAGTATTTTCAGTATGGATCACGGCTATTCTATCAATAGATTGGCGTTTTGAGAGAGATGCGAGGGTTACTGTATAATCATCTTTGATGGCGAGATCGACGTTCAGGTAGGAGTTGAAATGGGATCGAAAAGCATCTTAGATAGAAACACTGGAAACAACGACACACAAATGCCGGACTAGCATCTTCAGTCATTTCACTGCTTGATTGATTGATCCACCAGAAAATGAAATAGTGATATGACAAATACGTCACCACTGTGCCAAAACTCTGATATGATCGTTTTATGCCGATGCGGATTCAGTATATATCCTGCAAAGTGACATGTGGCCTACTGCAGTTTGTTGTTCTAATGATCCTCTGGAATCCATTTTTTGGATGATCCAATCTCCAAAGAGAAAGGTTTTGTACCGATAAAGAAATAAAATAACGGCTAATATGCTGGTCCAGATGGCTTAACTGGAGAAATGTTTAAAAATGGTGGCGAGATAATTGTCGAGCCTCTTGTTAAATTTTCCAGTGCCCTTTTCGACAGAGGAATATACGCTGAAGGCTGGATGGAATCAATCATAGTACCATTGTTTCAAAAAGGAAATGTTAACTATCCTGGTAACTACAGTATTGTGTCACTTTGTGACAGTGACAGCTAGCTATATAGTTCTGTTATAAACTACAGATTACAGATATGGGGAGAACAGTGTGGTACTGGCGAATGTGAGGCTGGTTTGAAGAAAAGATTTTCTACAGTGGATCACATATTTTCATTTAATAGCAATTATACAAAAGCAGTTTTCATTAAATCGTTAATTCTACGTCGCTTTTGTTGATTTTGGGAAGCCCTTTGATTCAATTTCAAGGGAAATCCTATGACCAGTTCTTAGCTAAAATGGTGTTAAAGGGAAGCTGTTTCAGTGTATAAAAATATGTATTCTAATGTGAAAGAAAAAGTAAGAACTGGCAATGAACTCACAGACTGTATTTTGTGCACACAGGGTGTAAAACAGGGAGATGCTTGTGGTTCGGTACTGTTGTCTTTATTCGTAAATGAATTGGCTTCAGAAATCATTCAAAAGGGACGTCATGGAGCCACACCGTCGTCTAAAATCCTCGAATGATTCATCTTGTTACTAGTTGATGATGTTGCTTTGTTATCACTCTCTCCAGTTGGACTCTAAACTCAGTTAAATAATTTTCATAGCACAGCTGTCAGGTTTCAGCTTAAGATAAATATGTTAAAGAGTAGCATTGTGGTTTTTCGAAAAAGGGGATACTTAGCAGCAGGGCACAGGTGATTTTTAACTGGGGAGGCAGTGGATGTTGTAAATAGTTACAAATATCTTGGCATCTCATCTGTTTCGCTACCCGTCTTTGTTTTTCACCTGTCTGTCAGGACCTTGCGAGCAGAGCAAAACATGCGTTCCTAGATGACGGATACGGACAACACCTCTTTCCGCGTTTTTCTCCTTTCTTCGTGTCGCAGTGTGTAACTGGCACATCAATATATGTATACAAGACTTATTTTTGGATGCGAATACCCTTGTAAATGAGTCTGCATTAATAATGTCTATGTAGTTATAACAGGTTTTTCAATCACTGAATCAAACTTATTTTATGCTATTTTAAGAAACGAAGAAACTATTTCGCAGTATTTGGATATAGGTATATGTCTTCTTCCAGAAGAAGAAGGTTTTGTGAATGACCGAAGCTTTGCCTGTCCACTATAGATCTGACCTCATCATGAAAACTGCCACTTGTTAATGGTGTACTGGATGGGACATAACCTTTTGTGTTAGTGTCTGTCGTCTTATGTCATCGTCTCTGAGAAAGTATTTTGCGTTGGTTTTATTATGTTATAAAACTGTGCACACGACACAGACAGAGAGAGAGAGAGAGAGAGAGAGAGAGAGAGAGAGAGAGAGAGAGAGAGAGAGAGTTTGTGTGTTCTCATTCAAAAGAGGTGCGTTTTTTTTTTCTTTAAGCATAAGAAGCTGAAGCTTTGTACAGGAGAGAGAGAGAGAGAGAGAGAGAGAGAGAGAGAGAGAGAGGAGAGAGAGAGAATGAATGAATGAATGAATGTATGAATGAATGAATGATTTATTCAGATAAGCTTACAAAACCCATTCTCAAGGGGAGGATATGGTGGGATGGGGGTTGTACATAACTATCAAATAATAAACACACGTAAAACATGCTAGAATACAACATCGCGATGAGGAATCCAGATCACGGAAGATATTACTTTGAATGTGACTGTCAATATATAAACGCGTCTATCCACAATCACTATGATTTCCGTCGTTGACAGCTTTGATGTCGCCAGAAGCCATTTTCACGTCTTCTCTCGTAGTATAGTGAAAGCTGTCCACCTTTCTGGTCATCTCCTGTAGATATGCCATGATGTCACTGATGGTAACGTTGTCAGCATGAACATCCTGCGATCGACTGACCTGCGAAATGTCTTCGGGATCATCTCTGCACTCTGAATCACGGTCGTCCTCAGTTCCCATGTTTTGCTCTTTTTTAGTTTTGTGCGGAAGTAAGTGATGGCTTGTTATGTTCACAGAACATGTCACAGAATTCTTCACCACAGTCTTCATTACCACTTGCCTCGACCAACACAATATCCAACATGAAATCTTCATCGTGTCCGATTGTCAGATTTTGCGTCACACTGTCCCATGTTGATTTCTTTTGAGTGTCATGTGCGTGTGTCGTGTGCAGACTGTGGCGGGGATGGAGGAGAATTGCTGTCACAATGAAAAATGTCACCACGCGCAACGTAGCTGTTACTGGTTCTGTCAACACT
>CM065714.1:69713413-69718413 GCA_033310375.1 Conus canariensis | reverse complement strand
AAACAAATAAAAAAGACCAAAAGAAAGGAAGTAAGAAAGACGCAAATAAATGAACAAATAAATAAATGAATAAATAAATAAACAGATAAACAAACAAATAAATAAGTAAGTAAACTACAACCTGCCACACACTAAATGAAGACAAAATACGTCGGACATCACAGCACACTAATTGGAAAACGGCTTTCCGATCTTAAATTCTTTGGACTTACCCTGGATGGTCATTAAAAGATAAATGAATCTGATTTTTAGGTGCTGTTGCTTGAATCACGTTAGGATGACAGATACGTGCAATCTTTACTGTCTGGAAATGAATGGTTAAACGTGTTATGTATTTCATTACTTATAATCGTCCAAGTCACGGAGTCTACATGTTTTATTTTGTCCAGGTGTGGAAAACATTCTTCAATAGGCCTCCAAATTGCAGTGTAAAGTTCTGTTTCGCTTTCTGAACACATACCAGTCCAGAGACCTTACACAGTTATCTGTACCTAAACAGTTAAAAAAACACACAAAAAAAACAGAAACCGGGGGGTGGGGGAGGGGGGAGGAGGGGGGGTGGAGGGGTAGGGAAAAAACATGCCTCATTTGGACATGTCGACAAGTAAACCTCATTTTACACCAATGCAAATTTATCGCAGCGTTTTATTTTGGATTCCGCCTTTCTATTGCAAGCACAAACGGCTACCCAAAAGACATGAAAGACATGGTGGATATAAACTACACACGGGAAGCATCAGAAAACAAGGAAATCAAAATAAACCAGGCCATGGCTAGCTGTCGACGATGTGAGTTTTCCGTTGACATTTCTCCTGATATCTTCTGGAACTGACAGGCTGGAACCGGTGGCAAGGCGTTCCCAGTCCCATGAAGCTCTGAATTATGTCATCGGCGTTCGTTACTTACTACCGCATTGTAGTTTATGTTCGTTTGTCGTCTTAATAGACATTGTGCGTTTTCTTGGGAATTTACGTCCAAGTCTTTAAAAAATTGTTTCTTTTAGGTTGTGTGTGTGTGTGTGTGTGTGTGTGTTGTGTGTGTGTGTGTGCGTGCGTGCGTGTGTGTGTGTGTGTGTGTGTGTGTGTGTGTGTGTGTGTGTGTGTGTGTGTGTGTGTCTGTGTGTCTGTGCGGTCTGTGTGTGTGTGTGTGGGCGAGCGAGTTCGCGTATGTGTGAAAGTTTCTGCCCGCGAACGTAATTATGTGTAAAGTAATATACACAGTTTTATGCATCATACATAGATCTCTATTCTGACATAATTCTTTTAAATTTCATTTCATTTTATGCTCATCATGGCACCACGACTGTGAAAATGTAGAGCAGTGAAAATGGACTGCTTGGCATGCAGTGACATCTCTTCTTCTAGCCTGAAACTCCTCTCTCTCTCTCTCTCTCTCTCTCTCTCTCTCTCTCTCTCTCTCTCTCTCTCTCTGTTGTAGTATACTGTAAATGATTTCTGTTGTGCTATTTCTCCCATGTTATGGACCAGAGGCCTGCCATTAATACATTTTTCAATTTGATTTTGACTCTGTGTGTGCGTGCGTGAGTGCGTGCGTGTGTACGTGCGTGCGTGCGTGCGTGCGTGCGTGCGTGCGTGCGTGTGTGTGTGTGTGTGTGTGTGTGTGTGTGTGTGTGTGTTGTGTAAGATGGACAGGTGACAGAAAGCGACAGCAAAACTGAAACAAAGAAAGAAAGAAACAAACAAAGGCGCTATGCCTGGGGAGTTTTTTTTTTTTTTTTTTTTTTTTTTTGGGGGGGGGGGGGGAGTGCGCGTGTTTATTTGAGCTATATTCACCTTAATTTCAATCTCCAGTTCAAATATATGCATGCCCCAAAATGCTTACATAATAGTATATTGCACCCTCATTTTCGTTGTCCTAATTGTTTTGTATCTTGCCTGAAGAAGACCTAGGAGGTCGAAACGCGTCATGTTTTGTCTTGTGATTCGTTTGTCCACGTTTGTTTTTCTTATTTCTTTTGTGGTTTGCTAACATTTATTCAAAATTAGTATTTTTCAAGGCCCTGGCGCCTTAATTTTGGTGTGTAGCCTTATCAAAATCTGCTTCAGGAGGAGTCATCTAATTCGTTGGCCAGACAGAAATAATGAAGAACTGTGGCAACCAACAAATTGTCTCTTGTAGAAGAAGAAGAAGAACTGGTCCTCCAAAGATCTAAATATGGATCAAACTTGCACGTTTATCTTTTCTTCTTTTCTTTGCTGTTGTTTTGTTCAGTTAGACCCAAATTGATCATTATGGGAATAAGCGCTTGTTTGTTTGTTTGTTTACTTGTTTGTTCTCTCCCCTTCTCTCCCCCCTCTCTCTCTGTGTCCCCCTCTCCAATATATATATATATATATATATATATATATATATATATATATATCGGAGAGAGAGAGAGAGAGAGAGAGAGAGAGAGAGAGAGAGAACAACAACAATAACTAACCTCACCCGAAGAATTTAAGATCCTTACTATTAACATCATTTAGACATATATAAAGAGAGTCCAGTTATAATTGACAGAAAGGGAAAGGCTAGTAAGTAGGGCAAAAGAGAGTAAGAAAAAAAAATTGTTTGATAGGAACACCATTACCAGTCATAAACGGAAGGACAGATACGGAAAGGTGGCCATTGAAACTGGTTTTAGTTCGTTAATGCGCGCAAATTTTTGTGAAGCGAGATACGTAATATTATGCTAGGCGGTTGAAAATGGCTGCACCAGTCGTTAACAAAATCCTTCTTCGATAGCACGGTGCCCTCATTCCTTGTACATAACAGTTCACAAAAAGCATAGGTCAGGTCACTCCGTGGTGCATTTTCTGTTTGTTTGTTTCAGCCAGCTCACCCTCTCTCTCTCCCTCCTCTCCCTCTCTCTCTCTCTCTCTCTCTCTCTCTCTGTGTTGTCTGTCTGTCTGTCTGTCTGTCTGCTGTTAGTCTGTTTGTCTGTCCTCTCTCCCCTCTCCGCCTTTCTCTCCTCCTCTTCCGCTCACCTACTCGCTGTCTCTCTCTCTCTCTCTCTCTCTCTCTCTCTCTCTCTCTCTCTCTCTCTCTCTCTCTCTCTCTCCAGCAGGCAGGGAGTACAGTTTGTCGCAATATAAAAGCCCATGACCTTTAGCGGGGTGATAAGTGTAAGCCAGTGACAATCCGGCCCCCATCTTAACGAGGTAAGTTGAAGGCAGTTCTGAAGGCTGCAGTGTGGCGGGTTTCTAAGTACACTTTGGCGGAAATGTTGAGCAGAGAGGAAATTCGTTTCCACATCGATATTCTCTCCTTGCAACTGCAGCGAGAAGCTCACACATTACCATTTGACAAATCATTCTATCTGAGGAAAGATTTGAAGCACAAACGAACGAACAAACAAAACCCAAACACACGACGCATGTGGGGCCCCTTTTCCTTCCCCTCCCATCACTTTGTTAACTCCTTCCTCTCAGAAAACGAGAGCACATGACATAAACCCGTGCCCTACGTTGTCATTTCCTAGAAGGAAACTTGAGTGGGTATGATCCTTTCTTTTCTAGACAGACCTAATCTGGAAGTAATAGTGTGAAGGTCTGAATGCCAAAGGTAGACATGGAATATCATATAACTGCAGTCAGTGTCGTTTTGCATGCACATCCATAGGAGAGAATCATCACTAGCCTTTTTGTCAGACCAAGGATAACAGGTATATCAGATGTGAAAAAAATCACACCCAGAAGAGTGAGAAGAGGAAGAGGGAAAGGAGAGGAAGAAGTGGTACTCCCAGGACGACGACATGTTCAGATGGGCAACAAGAATGGCATTTTTCATTCTGGTCGCCTGTCAGATTCCAAGCCGCAACGCCTGACTGGGAGTTCTAACAGTTCACTGGGGAGGCGGTAGAGTTTGTTTTCCAGGCGGAATGACAGGTAGTCACAGCCGATAGGCTCAAGGTGAGCCCTTTCCAGGCGGAATGACAGTTAGTCACAGCCGATAGGCTCAGGGTGAGCCCTTTCCAGGCGAAATGACAATTTAGTCCCAGCAGATAGGCTCAGGGTGAGCCCTTTCCAGGCGAAATGACAGTTAGTCACAGCAGATAGGCTCAGGGTGAGCCCTTTCCAGGCGAAATGACAGTCACAGCAGATAGGCTCAGGGTGAGCCCTTTCCAGGCGAAATGACAGTTAGTCACAGTAGACAGGCTCAGGGTGAGCCCTTTCCAGGCGAAAGGACAGTTAGTCACAGCAGATAGGCTCAGGGCGAGCCCTTTCCAGGCGAAAGGACAGTTAGTCACAGCAGATAGGCTCAGGGCGAGCCCTTTCACATCTTCGCTACGCTACCTTTTTTGCTCGGTATGAATCCGAGAAACTTGACGTGGTCCCCTTTTACAGTGTCTGTATGTCTGTCCGGTGTGATGCTGATTGCTAAACTTTTTTTTTTAAAATGTTGACTAAAATATTTTGCCTCTTAGTTGACTTCTATTCCTAATTTAAAAAGGAAATTAATGTCAATCTTGCAGGTAACAGGGACAAACAAATGACATGACAAAACATGACGCGTTTTGACTGAAGAAGAACTTGGAGGTCGAAACGCGTCGTGTTTTGTCTTTGAATTTGTTTATCCCTGTTATAAATTCCTTTAAAAAATGTCTTTCAATTCCCGCCTGCATCATCTCACCTTGACACTAACCTCCTATTCCTAATGCTTCTTTCTTCAGCCTTGTGGCCAATTTCGCAAGTTCTGCCTCTCGTAGGCTGACTTCATCAATGGAGAGTAGAGTGCAAATCACAAAGTCTGTCTTTCACCCTTCAGACAGATCACCGTGCTCAAACCTTGGACATTTAAAAAAGAGAGTATATTTAATTGGTAGATATGGATTAGAACTGACAGTAGCTGATCCAAGTTGTGTGTGGGAGGTGAAATCACATACATGTAACACTGACACTCGACCATCACAAACACGTTGAATTCCACATAAGATACAATCAGTTTTTCTTACTTTATTTCTTAAACATTACTATATGTATTCAGATAGAACTGCTGGA
>CM065714.1:69698413-69705913 GCA_033310375.1 Conus canariensis | reverse complement strand
ACAGTTTGATTCAGCTTTCATTATCACGAACACTGCCATATGCTTTGGCTTAATCAGGTTAGGTGCTCATACAGCAGTTGACATTGTAATTCATATTAGTAATGAAATACCTGAATTGAGTGGGTCCCGAAGCGCTTACCTGAAAACCTGATAACGCATGCCGTCTCTGATTTTGTTTCACAAATGCGTACGCACTGCGTTATATCAAAAGTGAAATCTTTGCTTAAACCTTAAAGTTTGTTCCAAGTGTCGTATTGATTTACTCACTTTAGTAGCTCTTGGTTCAAAAATATGTTAAATGCCTTTTGGAGACTCAAGTATATCAATGTGCATCTATACATCATCCATTAAAGCCCACAAATCGGTTGATTTCGCTTGAAAGAGCGACCAAAACATATCAAATTCAGCATGTTACTGAAACGGAACAAAGTAAAATTACCTGCATACCGGATCGATCTTGTGATTGCTTGCCATAGAATCTGTGAAATCTATCCGTGATCAAATTTTGAGGGGGAGGAGAAGTTTTTTTCAGTCTACAGCATACGGACACTGCCTCTTCAGATTTTGAGAACTCTTCCTCATCTCTCTCTCTCTCTCTCTCTCTCTCTCTCTCTCTCTCTCAAAAACCTTTCTTAACAGTGATCGGGGGCTATAAATTCGGTCAAAGCCGCAGACTCTCTCTCTCTCTCTCTCTCTCTCTCTCTCTCTCTCTACGAAACAGATGGTTGTTTCATTAAAAGTGTGTCGGGAAATGAACTGATATTGATCTATTGATTCTGCCAGCCAGCCTCTCTCTCTCTCTCTCTCTCTCTCTCTCTCTCTCTCTCTCTCTCTCTCTCTCTCCTCTCTCAGCCTTCAAACGAATGTATTGTAATCATGTTTGCTACTAGAAAATAGTGCAGGAACATAATTATAAACTTGTTTAAAACTCTCCATAGCAACGTTGCCGCTAGAATGACTGTTGCACAGTCGCGTTAGTGAAACAGGGTACGTGCACCAAAAAAGGTGTTTCACTGAACCTAAGCTGCTGATTTCACACATCTGAATTCAAGACAATGCGGAAAAAAGATGTTACGTCTCTAATACAAGTTTGAAAGTAAGCACACACACACACACACACACACACACACACACACACACACACACACACACACACACAAGAGGAGAGAGAGAGAGAGAGAGAGAGAGAGAGAGAGAGAGATGTAATTCACGATCTCGGGGAAGACTGTCACAGTTCCTCTCTCTCTCCTCTCTCTCTTCTCTCTCTCTCTCTCTCTCTCTCTCTCTCTCACACACACACACACACACACACACACACACACAGAGAGAGAGAGAGAGAGAGAGAGAGTTGTTTTTCTCTTCCCCAGGAAAGTCTGTCACATTTCCTCTCCAACTCTCTCTCTCTCTCTCCTCCCTCCCTCCCCCCCCCCCCCCCCACACACACAGAGTTGTCTTTCTCTTTCCGAGGAAAGACTGTCACATTTCCTCTCCAATCCGGAACACGTGGCAGTTAATCAACACAAAGCGTCAAAAAGCGCTGGCCAGGTGTAGCAAGAACACACCAGGTGCATTCACTGCTTTTATATACTGACCGCAAGAATTTCTTTTTTTTTTTTTGTTTGTTTGTTTTGTTTTATAGATATAAATGGGAGAATCACATTGCTCAACAAAACTTGTCAAGCTACATTAATAAAAGACGAAAGAGACGGAAAACCAAAGTCTAAAAAAAAAAAAAAAAAAAAAAAAAAAAACTGGTATCAGACGTAGTTCCTGTTTCTATCAAAAAGAAAATCCGCTTCATCTGAAATTCAAGCAAGATATATGGCTGTCTTAAAAGGGAAGAGGTAAGAACACAAATCTTTTCCAATCGCTTATGGCCCTTGTTTCTTCTTCTTTTCTTTCTTTCTGGTTTTTTTTTTTTTTTTTTTTGGTTGCTTTTTTGCTTTTGGTTTTTGTTTTTGTTTTGCTTCTCCACGTCAGAATATAAATAGCGTCCTCTAAGTGGTCCACGAAACGATCGCTATTTTCACTGTGACAGGTGGTCGCAGGAGAGAGAGCAAAATGGCTGTCATCCGCAACATATATCAATGCAGGTCATCATATATCCAGAGGGGAGAGGGTGTTATATATTTCGCCTCACTGTCCGAACAACTTGCCTTTTTCTCAGTGACCAGTTTACACGTGTAGATCACGACTAACCGCTGCCATCACGTGTCACAAATACAATTGTTCAGCCAGATAGGCTGCCCTTCCAGGTCGCTGGGTATTGCAGTTGCTGTTTGTGCACTGTTCAGGACAGTCGACCCACCGCCTGCACGTGGCGTTTGATGGCGTGCGAACTACTGTGAGTGTGTGTGCTTCAAACCAGGGACCGCAGACGGAGGGATGGGCAAGTGGGGTAGTCTCCCTTCCCTTGAGCTTTTATTAACTTTGGGACACAGCTGTCACGACATATGTTTGGTAAATTTACCGCCGGTCACGAATGTTGCGCTATGGAGTGTGTGGGCTGTGTTGCTGAGAGGAGTATCGTATCTGGCAATGCAGTCCCGGAGGACAATGCTTGATGCGCCAAGTGAGGTTTCTCCTAGGGTTGTGAACAGCGCCTGGTGTGGCTGTGCAACCCAAATCTGAGAGGAGTGAAATACTAGTGAATTAAGAATACGAAAACATTGCTGTCAGCTGAGACATACTGATTAAGTACTGATACAAGTTGTCCTAAAACTTGTACTTTTTCTGTATGATTATTAGTAGTGGTAGGTACCATTATGACAAAAAAAGAGTGTGTCCAGGACGGGGGAAATCGTGATGGTATTGCTTAAGTGCACTAAGTTGATGTATTATTGGTCGGGCTTAACACACTAAGGTTATCTTTGCACTCATACACGCATATGCACACTCATGCGCCCACCAAACATTCACCTCTCTCTGGGAATGGGATGTCACGCATTCGTTTCTTTCCTAACACGACTGAGCACAGGAAATACAATTTCTATGCTACTATAATCAAACATGAAAAATCCAATTACACAAAATGAACAAATCAACACATAAAAGATCAATACTTCCTAATCCCGGGTTATAATAAAAATGACTTCTTACCTGGCCAGGTTTTCACACACACAACCACGCTTTCACACCACACCACAGTTCTTGAAAAAGTCTCTTCACGTCTTCTTCAGCACTGCTTGATGGTGACGCCCTTGGTTGACTGGCTCCAGGTTTCAGGACTGGGTCTTCGTGGTCGTCTCTGGGATCTCGACGTAGAACTCTTCTTCTTCGTCTCCTTCACCCACCTCTGGGTTCAAATTCAGTTTGTCTGTCTTCACCCACCTCTGGGCTTCAAACTCAGTTTTCTTCTCTTCCAGCTTGTCTTTCCCTAAGACTTTGCTGTCTCTTCTATCTCCCAGACCACGTTTCTCTCGACCCTGTGTCCTGCCCACCTTCTCTCTCTCTCTCTCTCTCTCTCTCTCTCTCTCTCTCTCTCTCTCTCTCTCCTCTGCCTTCTCTCTCTCTCTCTCCTGGTGTTCTTCTCCAGCACGTTGTTCTCCCTCAGTTTATATAGGGATGGAAACAAAGGATTCCCCTTCGGGCCATGCCTTTGTCCATGCTGCTTCTCAAACCCCTAGTTCACAAGTACCCTGAATTCTCCATTCGCTACATTCTCCCACACATCAGCATTTACACACATCCCTACCTAATTGATTAGCAAACAAACACTTGGCACCAGATGGACATCGAAAATTTCCGCCGACTTCGGAGGCCACTTTAACACAGTAATTATCTTAAAGAGGGTTACGATAACAACATCCACGCGCGTTCAACCAGCCTGACAATAGAACCAACCCAGTGACCCACGGCAATACCATCCAACGAGTCCAAGACTCCTGCTCTCCACAGACTGTTCACAAAGCAACCTCAGCTGACTGAGTAATGTAGCGCCCACTTGACGCTCCGAGGTCCTAGTGGTTACGTCCGTCCCCCCTTTCACTGTCGGGAAGGTTCAAACTCGCTACTACCTTAGGTGCCATCTGTCACCTGACCACTTCGTCCTCCTCGACACAGTTCGACCGTGTGCGATGGGTAAGGCACACTGGTTAATGGGTCTATTACCTATTTGTATACTACGTACAACGTCCCTTTTGCCTCTAAGCGTGTAATGCCTTTTGTGAGAGGTTTCACGCACTTGACAGAGTGACAAGGCTTTGGTGTCATTGAGAAGAAATCAAAATATAAATAAGCACACAATTTTAGAGCAAAGCAACGGCTTTTTAAGCACACATTGCACACACACACACACACACACACACACACACACACACACACACACACACACACACACACACACACACACACACAAACAGACAGACAGACAGACAGACACACACACAACACACACACACACACACACACACACACACACACACACACACGCACGCACGCGCGCACGCGCGCGATAAAAGCATGTTCAACAAGCGTGTTTTCTTCACATTTCGATGCAATTAATAAACAGATTCAATGAAAAGTAAAAAAAAAAAAAAAAAAAAAAAAAAAAAAAAAACCGCAATATGAGTGTCACGCTAATGGCAACAGAAATTATTGTTCGAGGCTGAGTTCCGATTGGCCAGAGCAAAAAGTATATTTCTACTGGCTGATCGTATTACTTGTAGAACGACTGAGGTTTCTTCAGCATACGACACACCTTCCATGTCAGTGTGTATGTCCATTCCTTTTTTTTTCTTCTGTTTTCCATTGTTTGTTATTTTACAGAAGGAAAGGGCTTTAACGCGTTCCAATCATGCAAGCAGGAGCGACAGTGGCAGAACGTCCCAGGTATATTAAAACTAAGCACCAGCAATTTTAAATTTCACTGACAAAAAGTAAAGGTAAAGGGGGGCTAAATAGCTCAGTTAGTAGAGCGCCGGACTCGTAATTCTGGTGATCTTGGGGTTGCGGGTTCGACTCTCCGCTGAGCCATTTCGGGACAGAGGGATTTTTTCCCCCGCGGAATTAACATTAGTTCTAATCCCCCCCCTCCCCCCCCCCCCCCCCCCCCCCCAAATCCTTCGAATGAGACTATAAGCCGAGGTTCCATGTGTGAACGCATAATATCTTGCTCACACGTAAAATCTCTTCACCAAGTTTCGGAAGTTTTAACCATTGGCATTGATGACACGTTACACAAAGCACGCACCCTACGCTAAAAATCGAAAGAATGACGAAAGAAAAGTGAGTAAATGATATTGACCAAATATCACGGGAAACGACTAAATGAAGCGCTGGCATGCAGCTCTTCAATTGGCTCTACACAGGTAGGGAGCCCATAGTGTAAACGAGAGTGGTAGATGTGAAGCGCTAAGAGCTTGGCCCCTAGCCGAGGATAGGTGCTTCTTTTAGTACTTTTAATAATGATAATAATAATAATAATGATAAGAAAAAGAAGAATAGTAATAATAATAGTAATAAGAATAGTAATGATGATAATAATAATGATAATAGTAATGATGATAATAATGACAAGAACAAAAGTAATTTTCCCCAACGAACATCAGCCCACGACTGTCCTTCCCGCTACGGTCCCTATTCACACTGAACAGTCTGACACAACTGGCACCAAAATGTGGCGAACAGCCAGCTCAGCCTGTGAACAGCAGACAGAGACAGCCTGGACAGCCAATCAGATCCACAGGAAGTAGTCAATGCCTCCAATGTGCACAAGACAACTCTAACCCGCAAACGGTTAAGTTACATGTCCTTTCCTCTCCTGATCTCTGCGCATGGAAATGGCTTGGGGGAATGTTTACATCAGGAAAAGTTCACAGTTTGGCCAGTGATGTAGCGGACATGCCGCGTAGGAAACTGTTCAGAGAAGACAACTGAAGGGTTAGGTTCAGCTGCTTTCTGTTTATTTTCCACCGTTATCTTCGATGCAGTCAAAATGATTATATTTGCTAGAACCATACATATAATGTCCTATGGTATTGTGCGATAACAATTCGGTTTTTTTTTTTTTTTGCATGTTTTTGTTTGTTTGTTTGATTGATTGGTTGTTTTTTGTGTGCTTTTTTCTGCTTGCTTGCGATTCAACATTTAAACACCTTAGCAAATCTATGTTAATGTTAGCGTTGTACTTCATGATGACTGATAAACATGCCAGTGAGCTCAATTTGGAATATGATACATATAAATTCATCACGATTTTTAATGTGAATCTATGTAAAAAGTCATAACCTGCAAAAATAACAACAATAAACAGAACAGTCTACAATGAACGCATGCATGGACACCAAATCATATGGCGATGGCTAATCGATGAACATTCTTAAAACACAGGAAAAAATTAAACGAGACGCGAGCGTGCTTTGAGGTGCTGGTGGGCACGATCCATTCCGCTCGAGCTATCACCAACAGTTTGAAAAATTAGTTAACAAAAACTTGTTTGTAAAACCAAATGAAAAAGATACATTTGAAGGAGGAGCCAGTCCTTCTGTGGGTTCCTGTGGCACCTTCAGATATATCTTGTTCTTCAAAACTACATAAACAAACGCGCGCGAGCGCATGTATATCTATCTGTCTACCTGTTTGTCTGTCTACCTATCTATCTATCTGTCTGTCTGTCTCTCTCTCTGTCTCTGTGTGTGTGTGTGTGTGTGTCTCTGTGTGTGTGTGTGTGTGTGTGTGTGTGTGTGTGTGTGTGTGTGTGTGTGTGTGTGTAAAAATCACCAAACATATAAATTTAATGTACCAGTAACTTGACTATGTAGTCTCTCTCTCTCTCTGTCTCTCTCTCTCTCTCTCCCCTCTCTCTCTCTCTCTCTCTCTGTGCGTGTGCGTGCGTGCGTGCGTGCATGCGTGCGTGTGTGTGTGTTTTGTGTGTGTGTGTGTGGTGTGTGTGTGGTGCGTGTGTGCGTGCGTGCGTGTGTGTGTGTGTTGTGTGTGTGTGTGTGTGTGTGTGTTGCGTGCGTGTGTGTGTGTGTGTGTGTGTGTGTGTGTGTGTGTGTGTGTGTGTGTGTGTGTTCAGATCTCTGGGTGAGGGACATTTCAGAGGAGAAGTTTTGAAAGCCGGAGGAACTGTAAAAACCAGGAAATGGGTTTTGGTGTACAGGAGGCTGGATTATATTGTGAGGCGGGGAAAGGGGGGAGTAGTCAGGAAATCGGGTATTAGGGGGATAGAGGAGGGGAGGGGTGGAGAGGGTTTGGGGACGGAGTTATTCTGACATTGTTTATTTTCCTTAACGACAGTAGTGTATTGGCATTATCATAGCAGAGTTGCGAAGATACTCGGTTGGAGTTCAGATTTTCGTTTTGTTCAGAATCCGATTTAGGTAGGGCAGCTGTTGAAAATAAATGAATGGCTTTGTTCGACAAAAAAGTGGACTTTGTGCAGCCAACATAGGCTGTGAATAGTGAGATTTCAAAAATTTCCAGAGTAACTAGAACACAGTATTATAGATCATAACACACGGACCATTTCTTTATAAAAAAAAAAGAAAAATCTCACAT
>CM065714.1:69693413-69695913 GCA_033310375.1 Conus canariensis | reverse complement strand
CTACAAAAGGAGTTTGTCAGGCAAATAAGTGACAGTTCTTTTATCCTGGTTGAAGAGTTCGCCAAGCAAATTATGAGGGTGATATGTACATCATACTGGTCGGGGGCCTTTTCAGTGCAGGCAAAACTGACCAGAAACACATTCACTTAAGCAAATAGTAACTCACCATAACTGGTAGCATTTTTCATTGGATCTAAGATTTTACGGAAGAAAGATTTTTTTAACAAAATTTCAGGTGTGTTTTTAGAAGGTGTATTTTAAAGGATTGTGTGAACAAGGTTTCTTTTTCTTTTCTAATGACCTGTGAGTTGACTTCAACGCCATGACAGCCCTGGTATGGTCTTTGCGGTCGGCGTGGCTACAAGCGACATTACCTTGCCCTAAGGAGCCGCAGAGTCGTGCAAGGAGTACAACTCCACTAGACAGATACGATCAACCACCTGGAGGAAGAAGACAGCATTTGAATACAAAAATCAACCTTGATCTCTTTCAAAATCCTCTTGTTGGAATTAAACAGACAAGGGGCTTATGGGGTCCAGAACTCACTGGATTATGTGGATGTACAGCACACTGGGTGCTGATGTCTTTAGTTTCCTGCAAGAACATGGAGAAAACACGAAACATCCACCATGGGTATCAGTTATTAGCCTTAATGACAGACTCTCCTCCTCAATTCCCCTGCGTGGGTGGTGGTGATGGTTTCGGGGGTGTGGTGGGGGGGGGGGGGGGGGGGGGGGAGGAAAAAGGAAGGAAGAGAAGGAGTTCACAATGATTTGAAACTATGGCTGAGTTTCCACACACACATAGACGGTCCCGTCCAATAATGATAACAGCAATGATATCAGTAATAATAATGATGATGATAATAATGATAATTTAGTGGTAGTAGTCGTAGTAATGAGGATGATGATAATAATAATAACAAAAAATAATAATGACAATAATAATAATAATGATAATATAATAATAATCATTATTTTAAAAACAATAGCAATACTGAAAAAATAATAAATAATAATAATATATACGTAAACGTAAAATTGTACAATCAACATGCATATTTACTCGAATGCTGCAACACGAGTTAAAAGGAAAATTTAGGCTTAGCTAAATTGAAAGCGATATGTGATGCTGATTGTTATTGTTCATTTGTGTAACGGTAAAAAGATTCAAGGCAAGGCAGTCTCTATGCCCATTTAGAGAATGAAATGGATGTATAACCATCAAAACCACCACCTACCCCCCCCCCCCCCAACAACAGCCAACAACAACAACAACAATAAATTAAAACAAGAGAAGGATCAAAATGAAGAAACAAGCATGTTCAAAACTATATGTGTTTACATCATATTCGCTGTGTTTTCACTGGCAAATAATTTTACCAAACATATTAGTTACAAAAAGAAATTTAGTTTGAGCAAGACTTCTTTTCGTTCTTCTGGAAAGCAGCATATGATAATCTAGAATCTGTTGTTTGTTTTGTCATTTCATTAAAAAAAAAAGGCACACACGTAGGATTATAAGATCTATCAGCAACATCACTTGTGAAATATTTGAGACAAGACTGTTGACTTTTGAGCATTTCGTTCATGCTATTTTTACCAGAATCAAAATGCATTGTTTCGTGCTTTGAATTTCACTACCTGTACTGAGTACTACTGTATTTTTTTCATGACACCGTGAGATACGCCTATTGTCCAAATTGTGACTATAACTTTCTGCAGTCCGCATGCATTTTCATAACATGTGTACTATAAAACACCAGTAATAGTAACAACAAAGAACCAACCAACAAATCAACCAATCGACCAAACAAACAAAAACCAAATTGAATGTATGTAATTTGGGGACCAGAATAGCTCAGCTGGTAGAGTGCCGGACTCGTAATCTTGGTGATCCTGGGGTTGCGGGGGTTCGAATCGCCGCCGGGCCGTTTCGGTACAGGGGGATTTTTTCCCTCGGGGTTAACATTGGTTCTGACTGCATTTCCCATGCAGTCCTTCGAATGAGACTATAAACCGAGGTTCCTGTGTGAATGCACGCATAACCTCTTGCACACACGTGAAATCCCATCACCAACTTTCGGAAGAGAAGGTCAGTTTGGCCGTTGGTATGGATGATACGTTACACATAGCATGCACCCCGCGTGAGAAATGGAAAGAATGAAGGAAGTAAGGAAACTGAGTGAACGATATTGAACGATATAGACTGGATGACACGGGAAACGACTGAATGAAGCGCCAGCTGGCAGTTCTTCAGTCGGCACTACCCAGGTCGGCAGCCCGTTGTGTAAACGAGTGTGGATTGTAAAGCGCTTAGAGCTTGGTCTCTAGCCGAGAATAGGCGCTATCTAAGTAATCATTATAATATAATGATAGTCACCAAGTTTCATGTGTGTGTGTGTGTGTGTGTGTGTGTGTGTGTGTGTGTGTGTGTGTGTGTGTGTGTGTGATATCGAGCGTGCGTGCATGTGTGTGTCTGCCGTAAGATTTTAACTGTG
>CM065714.1:69678413-69683413 GCA_033310375.1 Conus canariensis | reverse complement strand
AGCAGACTCTGCCTGCATGTTCCGAGTGGCACTGTTGTTCTTGGCCATGATTTGCTGCCTCCTGCCGTGAAGAATGTTGCGGGTGCTTTTGGAGTCCTGATTTTCCCTTTTGTGGTGTTGGTACTAGCCCAGACTACTTGTACAATCTCTTTGAGCACTTGGTTGTGCCTCCATGTGTACCTTCCTTGAGCCAGGGCTACTTTACATGAGCTTAGGACATGCTCCACTGTTTGTCTTTCATGGCAGAGGGGGCATGCAGGATCGTCTGTTTTTCCTCACTTCACCAGGTTTGTATTTGAGGGCAGAAGGTCATATGCAGATCTGAGAATGAAGCTACTCCTGAGATGGGCCATGTGCCAAATGTCATTCTAAGTAAGACTTCTTTGGAGTGCATTCTCCCACGTTGTCCATTGCCCTTGCTGGCTCTGCTGGACTGCTTTTTGGAGTCTTTTTTGGTCTTCTTCTTTTCTCATCTCCTGAATCATCATGTCTCTTTTGGCTTTCCCTTTGGCCTTTGACCACCATTCAGTTTTGGTCATCCCCAGTCCTTGTCTGTTGGTCTGTGTGTGTCCTGTTATTTCTCTGATCTTGAGACTTTCTTTTGCAGAATCCATCGCCTCTTGAACTTTCCATTTTCTGCCTGTCTTCAGCTGGGGCTTGATTGCTTCTACCACCTTGTCTCCTGAGTCCTCCAGCATGCTTTGAAGTCTTGAAGTCTGATCTTCCCTGCTTTGTATTCCTCCAGGATGGATCTCAGTGGTAGTTTCAGCTTTGCTTGGCGACAGTTCAGCGCTATGTCAGTCAGACAGGGTGGGACACCAAGCCATTTCCTTGTGAACTTGTTGATTTTGGCTTCCATTGCCTCCACTATGCTGGTGCAGATGTTGTATATCATCAGAGGCCATAGGAGCTTTGGTATCAGCATGAACTGCAGACACCAGACCTTGTATTTGCCAGGGAGCCCACACTGGTCAATGGTCTCCAAGCCTTCTTCCGACATCTGTTTGGTTTCTTGTGCTCTTTGTGTATCTTTCAGCGTATCATCATACCATCTTCCAAGGCTCTTGACTGGCTCTTCTGTGACTGTTGGAATGGCCTGGTTGGCAACACTGAAGACCACAGATTCGGCCACTTTTCCTTTCCTCAGTGAGAGACTCCGTGATTTCTTTGGCTTGAACTTCATTCTGGATGAGGCAACTATGTCGTCCAGCCTCTCCAGCACATGACGTGTCTCGTCTTCTCTGGATGAAATCACTGTAGTGTCATCCATGAAGGCCTTGAGAGGGGGCATCTTGTATCCATCGCCAAGGTCTGTTCGTCTTGCGTTGCTTGTTGCTGCTTTCAAGATGACTTCCATTGCCAACACGAACAGTATTGGGGAAATTGCACAGCCCATTGCAATGCCCACAGACTTCCAAGTTGATCCAATCTGTTGTGTATTCCTTGGTAGAGAACCGCATTGAGAAGCCATTGAAGTACTTCTTGAGCATGTCGCGGATGTTCTTTGGCACATGGTACATCTCAAGAGCCAACTGTATCATTTCATGGGGTACAGATCCATATGCGTTTGCCAGATCAAGCCACACTACGTCCAGGTCTCTCTTTTCTGTTTTTGCTCTTTGGATTGCGTCCCAGATCATTGTGACGTGTTCTACACAGCCAGCCACGCCTGGAACGCCACCTTTCTGGACTGACACATCCAAGTACTTGTTTTCCATGAGGTACTTTGTCAGCCTTGCTGCCATGACAGAGAAGATTTTCCCTTCGACGTTCAGTAGTGATATTGGCCTGAACTGGCTGATGTCACTTGAGTTTTGCTCTTTAGGGATGTACACACCATCTGCCGTCATCCACTGGCCGCTGATCTTCTGGTTTCTCCAAGCTGATCGCAGCAGCCTGTGGAGCCACTCCAGCACCTTGGGACATTTCTTGTACAGCTGGTAAAGTATTCCGTTTGGCCCTGGTGATGATTTGGCTCTGGCTTTGTCGATCACCTTGATTTCCGCCAACGTTGGAGGCTTGTCATTGAACTGTTCCTCAGGGTTGGTTGGCCACACCAGACCTTGAATGTCGAGTGGTGCTTTGCTCTGTGAGTCAGAGTATGTTTTCCTCAGATGCAGCTCAAGAACTCCTTTGTCCACACTTAGGATCCCAGATTTTGGCTGCTCAAACAGTGTTCTGGCAAACTGGAAGGGGTCTCTGAAGAAGCGCTCTTGTGTCTTCTTCTTTTTGCTCTTCCTCTTCCTCGCAGATTCCGCTTTGCTGAGGGCGCTGTGTTTTTCTTTCAGGTCTTTCCAGAGTTTTTCCAAGCCTTGTTTTTCAGCTGGCAGTGCAGTCTTCATTTGCTTCTTGAGGTTTTTCTTTTGGACCCTGATCTTGTCCATCTCTTCTTGGCGTCTGGATTTCTTTGGAGGTGTTTTCTCTTTGGGTAGTTTTGCTCCATAGGCATCTCTACATGTGACATACACAATGTCCCCATATGTGGCTAGTTTGTGTTCCAGGGTGCTTTTCCCTATCAGTGCATCGAGTCTTTGGACGATTTTTGCATTCAGTTTCTCCCAATCTTCAGTTTCGTTTGCTCGTGGCAGGTTAAGTTTCAGGCGCCTGGCATCGAGGGCCTGTGCAAATTCCTCATCCGAACCAACAGCGTGGATGTCCTTGGCACTGTGGTTTAAATCCTGGCCTTGGTCTTCCGACGTCTTATCTGCTGATGCAGTGCGCTGCTGCTCATTCAGATGAGTCTTCACACATCCCATCTTTGTTCTGTGGATCTTCATGCCACGGGTGGTAGCGAAACGCTTTCCAAAGACACATGGATATTCCATTTGATCCATGTTCATAGTCCGTTTGGGATTTGCGGTCGTGATTGGTTGAGCACCGATGGATTCATCATTCTCTCCCCCTTTCGGTGAATCCTGGGAGCATCTTTTCCTTTTGTACTTAGTAGCCACATGTTGAAGGCAAAATGGGAAGCCAGCTCACAGAGCCCTTGGTTCTGGTCTTTCTTGATAATATCAGGCTTATTTATGACACAGATTGCCTTCTAAGAAGAACACAACTTACCAGGGCTTTTATTAAACATTGACTTAGAGAAAGCATTCGATTCACTTAAGTGGGATTTTATATTTTAAGTATTGAATACGTTTGTTTTTCAACAGGCCTTCTGCTAATGGGTATAAACCTTTTACAAGTAATGTTAAATCGTGTGTCCTCGTTGATGGTCAAGTTTCCAGTTGGTGCAAGATAGACCGAGGATGCAAACAAGATGACCCACAGTCGCCATACTGATTCATCTTATGCGTTGCAAATCTAGCAATAATGACCCGCGGAAATTGTAGACATTCGTGGAATAATTATTGAAACCTCAAACATAAAAATTCTCAATACGCAAATAATATAGACTTTCTTAGGTCAAGCGACAAAAAATCAGCAGAGACACGTATAAACGTACTAGAAATGTTTAGTAATGTATAAGATTTGTATATGAATCCTGGGCAAGCAAGTGCAGTTTGGTTGGGGAGCTGTAATAACTCAGCAGTTCGTTATCTGAACAATTATGTGTGGAGTGAAATCTGCGAAAATTAAAAATTCTCGGAATCTTTTGCTTTTTATATCTTAGCAAAATTTCTGGTGTAAAGATGAAATAGCTACAGTTACCGATAATACACAGATGCCTTGGGTCTATTGTTGTAATGAAGAAAACGGGTGTTTTGCACAGTGATGGATATACTTTCAGCAGCTTACTTAAGGATGCTATCTCATATATGTTTTGGCACTTTACTGTTATTCAACGTTTTGGCGAAACTGAATTATTAGCCGCAATTGGATTTGACAAAAAATATACATATAGATCATGCATTTTATTTCACTGCATTATTTGCTAAACACCGCCTGTATCGGTGTGGAATAGAACTAAGATCTCCTAAACTGCAAGTGTTCCTCAGTGAGCTGAAAAAAGCCGAAGAGGATATTGCTCGAAAACGTTTTTATATAAATATTTCATTTCTAGATGGCTCCCATATAAGCCGATGTTTGCAGACTCAGACTGAACTTGTACATTATATCATTATCGATATGATTGCAACCCTCTAGAACTGTTATTATGTTGCCCAACGCAGCCCCAATGCAAATTGTGCAGAGCCTTTATCTTCAGAATGTAAGTTGGTGTTTTGATTGTGACCGATGTGCTTCTTACGTTCATTTCTATCATTCGTTTATTCTTTAATTTTACTTGCGTTTTATTTTGAAACATATCTTGAATGAAGATGCCTTCTTCATGAAAAGAAAACAGAAATATAGTCACATCTTCTTGTTTAAATCAATGTATGAAATATCTTGATCAGTAGAAATATTAATCATTTTTCCTGTTTTCAAAACTTTGTACACAATCTTACCTGAGGCTGTCTGTGCCTGTCATAGGCCAGTTGTGGTTTTTACAGTTAACAGTGACACCTCCTCAATATACAAAACCTATGAAGCATGCCCCTTCACGATACCTCCTCGTAAGACTCCGCTGACCAGTCTGTCTTACGATACAGCTGACCATCCTCCAAATGATAACCTAATAACATTGTGGATTTGGTTCATTTCATTCAGTGTGTGTAACTTGCACTACTTTCCTGACGAGGTGATTCAAGGCACGGTGTGTAAAAATGCTTACACATTCTTCTCTTTCAATAGCTCGCATAAGTAATGTCTGTTTCTCACTGACATATTCCTTTTCTATACAAACACGTATTGAACGACCAGGAACTTGGGCAGAGTTCCTACAGAGAGAGAGAGAGAGAGAGAGAGAGAGAGAGAGAGAGAGAGAGAGAGAGAGAGAGGGAGGGAGGGAGCATGTGTATGCATGTATATGTACGCGTGCCAAAGAGTAGTGATACAGAAAGCGACACCTGTTCTGCATTGCGAGAAGAGTTCGTCAGGTTGGTTATTGGCTTTTGGCTGATATAGAGCACTTACACATTACCAAGGGGGAAAAAAAAAGAAAAAGAAAAAAA
>CM065714.1:69665913-69670913 GCA_033310375.1 Conus canariensis | reverse complement strand
AATGAAGATGAATCTTTGGAGTTCCATTTTGATCCGACTACGTGACAGGGCTATACTGTACGCTTCCTTTCATAATATCTCCTGGCGTAACCAAGCCCGAGAAATACAGGCACTTGCAGTTTTTGTCAGGAAAAATAGAAAAATAAGCACGGTTTTGTTTTTAGAAACTCAATCAATTAAGCGGATCAGATTTGACTTTATCGTTCCAGTCTTCTCAGTTGAGCCCACACTACAATCAACTCTGGGTTGTAGCAAGCTGGAACCAAAAAATCCAATAAATGAATGACTGTGAGTGGAATGGAACCCGCGACCCCGAGATCACTAGCCAGTGACGCCAGCCGCTACACCAGAACAGCTGGTAGTCCATTAATTTTTCATCTCGGTGAATCTTCTTTTCGTTCATTTTCAGTATAACATAAGTTTGACAATACTCTGCTTTCGGCCATTCAGCATGTGGTGGGTGACTTTTAAATCAGGCAAGTGTTTTCTGATGAGCCACGGTCTAGTTTTTACATCTCATTTCCATAGCAGTAACGTTACTTTGAACAAAAAACATGCATTCTTATAACAGTGCAGACTGATTTTATTCACGAAACGTTCATTTTTTTCCTGAACTCTGCTGTACACTCTTGTTGTAACGAATCCAACACACACACATTGAAAAGAATGTGTTCAGGTTAAGCAGTGTCTCTTCGCATGTAAACAGATGACGTAAGCATTGTTAATAGAACCGTGGCCTACTTCTGTCTCATCAAACTCTGGCATTGTTGACCTTTGAGAGGATCCAACGATCATGCTCTGTATTGATGGAAAGCGTGACAGTTTTCAAAAAATGTCAGTAAACAAACAAACACACGAGCATTTTGGTCCCAAAATCCACGGAAAACTATAAAAGGGTTTGCTCATCACATTTGTTTTCTTGCCGCCCGTTTGTGTCTGCGTGTGGGTGTGGGAACTCTCTCTCTCTCTCTCTCTCTCTCTCTCTCTCTCTCTCTCTCTCTCTCTCTCTCTCTCTCTCTCTCTCTCTCTCTCAAGGCACAACGCTACATCTTATTAACATGTATGATAAGAACAGCCATACACACCGTGGATTTGATTGGATGCGTGGTCAGGTAGATGGACGGATGGACAAATAGGCGTGCTGTCCACCATCCTAGTTTACAACGTAGCAAACGTAGCAAATGCAAAACATAGTCAGACACCAATGCTGTAGATTTCTTTTAATGTCGAACGAAGCAGAGCAGCAGGAGTAGATAGAACAAAACAACTCACAAACACAACTGCCAGTGCTATACACACACACACACACACACACACACACACACACACACACACACACACACACACACACACACACTCTCTCTCTCTCTCTCTCTCTCTCTCTATCCCTCACGCACACACACACACACACACACACACACACACACACACACACACACACACACACACACACACACACAAGCGCGCGACCATATACGAGAGAGAGAGAGAGAGAGAGAGAGAGAGAGAGAGAGAGAGAGAGAGAGAGAGAGAGAGAGAGAGAGAGAGAGACAATGACAATGACAATGACAATGACAATTTTACTGAGTAAACAAAATGTTCATTTCAAGGGGATCAAACACAAAAATCTATTCAATTTCGTAATAGGTCCTACGTTAGGTGATATTGATTCTCTCTCTCTCTCTCTCTCTCTCTCTCTCTCTCTCTCTCTCTCTCTCTCTCTCTCTCTCTCTCTCTCTCTCTTCATTTTTCATTTTTATAGTTCCACTGTAGCAATATATTCCAATATGTATTTTCTTTCCATATCAGATATTATTTATTCTGCTAGCTCTACAATTCGAATTTCCGATCGTGTTTGAAATGCTTTATACAAAAACCGAGACAGCTGACTTACGGACACTTCATCGTCACACGACATCACAAAGCCAATGTTGCCGTTTGCTCTATGGATAACGCTGGCATCTTTTCTGAAAAGGTTATAAGCCTCACAATCAAACAACACATGATATTCATCTTCAACATGCTGCTTACAAAGAGGACAGAGCAAGTGTCGTGGTGCAACATCTTTTCTGTATCGCAGTTTGTGAAAAAAGATGGGGGAAATTCCGAATCTAAACTTCGCGTATATTTCTTTGTAGCATTTTGGGATACTATAGTCTAAGTATTTTTTGGTTTTCAATGTAAAATTCAAAACGATCTTTGGTTTCAATTTTGTCATGCCATATTTGTCCATATTGGTCAGTCAGTTTTTGTTTAAATAAATAAAGAAAACTTCTTACGTCACCAACAGTATGTTGTTGCCAAACATCACCGAATCCGTTTACACAAAGCAATTGTTTAACTTGAAATGCCCACGTTCTTTTGCCCAACTCTTGTAAATAGTTTGACATAGTGTAGGCTTTTCTTGGCAGCGTTGTGGCTGGCATGTTGCACACTCTAAGCCAGTAGCGGATGCATCTTTCTGCTGCCAGCACATACAAGGGATAACGACCTAGTTCCCCAAGACCATACTGTTCGGTGACTGCATTCCAACATTCAAATACCTTTTACATGCAGATAGGTGGGGTTTTTTCAATAACATCAAGTTGTTGATAACCCCATATCTCTGCCCCATAAAGTAGAATAGGAGTAACTTGGGTGTGAAACATTTTTTTAAAAACTTCCCTGGGAACATCCCCTAGTTTCCAACGGCACCTGAGTAATTGGCTAGTTCTGATCTTACCCTTCTTTGCAAGTTCTTCGACAGCACATGTCAAGGATAATTTGGTTGTAAAATGTAGACCCCAATACTTATAACTGTTTACCACTTTAATATCTACATTTCCATATTTCCCACTTTTCATTAGCCCCCAGAAATCCCCCTTTTCTAAATACAATTATCTTAGTCTTGTCTAAATTTAGTTTAAGGGAGAAGTTACCGGCAAAACCTTTGAGGATGTCAATTTATTTATGTAGACCGGCAGGGCAGTAGGAGGCGAGAGCCACATCATCAGCAAAAAGGAGAATTAGAATCTGAGTCACGTCGGGTGTTAGTTGAACACCGTGCTGG
Organism: Conus canariensis; assembly: GCA_033310375.1. Classification (NCBI taxonomy): domain Eukaryota; kingdom Metazoa; phylum Mollusca; class Gastropoda; order Neogastropoda; family Conidae; genus Conus; species Conus canariensis. Next base: position 69,667,864 of record CM065714.1, on the reverse strand, counting down.
CCATTCTGCGCAATCTCTAGCGCCAGTTCGTTTATGAAAAATGAGAATAATGTAGGGGACAGGACACAACCTTGTTTCACCCCCGCATTGTATTAAAAAAAAGTCTGTCATGCTACTGGGACATCTTACACACGATCTCACACAACGATAGATTGTTTTCAGCATCCTTAACATTTTGCATCCAACGCCCATATTTCGAAGTGCATTCCAGGGGATATTTCTATTTACAGTATCAAAAGCTTTTTTAAAATCGACAAAGCAAACATACAGTTTACCTGAATTTTTCAAAAGATATCGTTGCACAATAGCATACAAGACAAAAATGTTATCTGAAGTAGAATAACCTGTTCTGAAGTCACTTTGTTCTTCAGCAATCTTTCCATTCATTTCAGCCCAATTAACAAGACGATTATTTAATATTTTTGCAAACATTTTCCTAAGTATACATAATAACGAGATACCTCGATAATTGCTGGGATTATCGGTATCTCCAGCTTTGAATAAGGGCACAACTATTGCATCATTCCACGCGCTTGGATATTGTTGTGTGTCGAATATATGATTAAATAAGCGCAAAAGAAAAGGCAAAGTTTGATCCAAGGAATATATCAACATTTCTGGAAAAATACCATCTGGTCCTGGAGCCTGGTTCTGCTTGAGAGACTGGACAACATGCCTTATTTCATCCGTGTCAATCGGTTTATCCAACTCCTCGATATATTCGTTGTTGTCCCCACTGTCAGTCGCAATATGTTCTACGTTTTCATTTGCTTTGAACACAGACTGGAAATGATTGCCCCATTCCTGATCGGTGATATTTGGTTTGCATTGTGCTTTACGGTTAATGCTTTTTACTTCTTTCCAGAACTTACTGGAATTCTCTTTAGCCTTTAAAATAAGAGTTTCAAGTTTTTTTGTTTAAAGATTTTTTTGTTTACTATTGAGTAAACGTCTATATGTAATTCTACTATCAACATACTTAAGCCTTAACTGGTTTTGTAATTTCTTGACTTTACAACGAGTGAACATCCCTCTACCAACGTCTCATTTCTTTTTTAGCTGTTCTGCACTCGTAGTCGAACCAACTATTGGATTTAGGGCCGCTGCTAGAGAGAGAGAGAGAGAGAGAGAGAGAGAGAGAGAGAGAGAGAGAGAGAGAGCGCAGATGTATTTGGGAGAAAGAAGAAGGGGGGTGGGGGTGGAGAGAAGGAAAGTAGGGATGGTGGAGTGAGGTGGTGGGCAGCAGAGGAAAGATGGTGAAGGGGGTTGGGTGGGGGTGGGAGGTTGGGGGTGGGGGGTGGGGGGGCTGGTAGGGCTGACCCAGGCGACTGACAATAGCAACTATAAGCACCCTCGTAACGTAACATACATAGTCCCCAAGACAGAGCTCTACTCTCTCCACGCAACCCACTTCAACATCGCCACCACAAATAGCGCTAGGCGCTCGATGTGGAACGTGTGAAATTCCACACAGTCACTGGGGCTAGTCCGGTCTGCCCTCGCCACTCGGCTCTCGAGGCCCGGACATGTATTGTTCTGCACTTGGAAGCCAGGTCTAAAGTTAGACCTGGGCCACTTCTGCACACACTCCTTCATTCCTTGTTACCGAGAAGGCACTATTTTGATGATGCAATAGAGGTTGGGGTGAGGAGGAGGAGAAGAGAGGAGGAGGAGGAGGAGGAGGAGAGGGGAAGGAGGAGGAGGAGGAAGAGGAGGAAGATGACGCAATACAGTTTGGGGGTGAGGAGGAGTAGGAGGAGAAGGTGGAAAGAAGAGGAGGAGGAGGGAAGAGGAGGAGGAGGGGAAGTAGGAGGAGGAAGAGGAGGAAGATGACGCAATACAGTAGTGGGGGTGAGGAGGAGGAGGGCGTGGAAGAGGAGTAGGAGGAGGGGGAGGGAAGAGGAGGAGGAGGAGGAAGAGAAGGAGGAGGAAGATGACGCAATAGAGTTTT
>CM065714.1:69628413-69648413 GCA_033310375.1 Conus canariensis | reverse complement strand
CTTTGGGCTCTCCAGGAAAAAACAAACAAACTGGAACCACACAGTTTCATCCACTTTACAGAGTATTGCTCAAACTTTCAGACAACATTGCAGGTGTCTGTATTTCTTGGGCCTGGCTGATGCCAGAATATATTACGCAAATGAGTGTAGAATACTGCCCTGTCATGAAGTCGTAAACCAGAATGTACCTCCGTATCATCATCTGATCGCCGTTATTCTCACCGATCAGCCCCATAGTCTCAAATTCTGTGTGTCCTCTCGTGGGTTTTGTAACAACATGATCTTGACTGCTCCGATTGGATCTCTGGTACTGGGACTGCGACAGAAAGAACCAGGGTGTAGCTGTGAATGGGTACTGAAATGAGCGTCATGGAAGCAGTGGCAATCAATCAGCACACGAGGTGGAATGCAAAAAGCATCGTCATCATCACAATCTCTGCTGTCATCACCACCATCTCCCTACTTCATCGTGCACATCTATATCACAAATAAGTGACAGGTCGGACCCGGCACTGGGGCGATGATTTGTTCCATGGTAGACTTACATATGATCCGCAGGTCCAAAATGACACCAAGTACAAGGGTGACATTTCATATGTCCACGTCCATACAGAACGTCATAGGGGCTGACATTTTGCGTGGGGTGAATTTTACATTTCAGATTCGGTACATTTCGTCCGGTGTCATTTTTTTTCTACTCCCAGGTGACTTTTTTGCCGCAACTGCCCAAAGCCATTTCGCCTTCCAGCTACACACCCCCCAACCCATACCCCTCTAGAAAAAAAAAGAAAAAAAAAAAAGAAAAGAAAAGAAAAGAAAAAAAAAGCCTTTAGAGGTCCGAGCTTTCTCAAGGACCTCAACACCTGAACACAGGTCAAAATGAGAAAAAAGAAACCCCGATAAAGTCTAAAAGTTAGAGACCAAGGTCCAAGCGAGCACATTTGTGCTCCTATTCATGTGGCACACCCATGTCAGGTATATATGTAGCCAGTTTGAGCTACATGAAGGGTGAAACATTTTATCCCAGTAAACTCACCTACTTTCAGAACGTGTGGACATTTCACAACGCACAGACGCATCTTTGTTTCTCTGAGAACTTGCAAGGTCAGGATCACAGTGGGGCAGGCTGTTGCGGGTGTCACGTGCAGAAGATTAAGCCCGTTGCTCACACGTACAGGTGCGTTTCACGGTTGGCCACTGAAGAGAAAATGACACATGTTGTTACGAAACCGGGGTGACAGAACAATAAAAGAATAAAAATGTATCCAATGTATGTTCTTCTTAACCGAGTAATCGTGTGTGTGTGTGTGTGTGTGTGTGTGTGTGTGTGTGTGTGTGTGTGTGTGTGTGTGTGGATGAGAGAGAGAGAGAGAGAGAGAGAGACAGAGAGAGAGAGAGACAGAGAGAGAGAGACTGAGAGAGAGAGACAGAGAGAGAGAGAAGACAGAGACAGAGAGAGACAGAGAGAGAGTGCGTTCGCAGTGCGAGAGCGTGCGTGCTCACATAGGTCAGTGGGTGGGAAGAGGGAAAGGAGGGAAGGGGGCAAGAAGGAGGAAGTAGGGAGGGGAAGAAGGGATCAGGCGGGTGGAAAAAAAAATGGGGATGGACGGAGAGATGTTGAGTGGGAGTGGGGACACAAAGGTTTGTGGGCGTTGGTGGAGTACGTCGCTTCTGGTTGGTCCTCGTTTTTTTTTTGTTTTTTTTTTCCTTTTCTTTTCTTTTCTTTTCTTCTTTTCCCATGCACCGACAAACTGTATCTGTCAGCATGAAAATACCAAAAGAGAGAGAGAGAGAGAGAGAGAGAGAGAGAGAGAGAGAGAGAGAGAGAGAGAGAGAGAGAGGGGGGGGATGGGGGCTGGCCCGTTAGGTCTTTCAGGTGAAAGCCCTTTCTGCCAATAGCAAATTACATTACAGTGTTCAGTAAATTTCGTGAGCCTGAGATGTTCTTAACATTCATACTTAAATAAAAGACAGAAATCAAAACATAGGCGCTAACTCAAACAATCTGGCATCTATTTCAGTTTTTTCTCCCCCCCGTAAAAAAAATCTACTTCATCGTCGATATGAAACAAGATTTATATTGTCATTAGAAGCAAGCGGTCGTAAAGGAAATCTTTGCGAATGCTAATCGTTTTAAGCAATTACTCTTTTTTCTCCATGCACCAAAATGGTCGATAGGGACAGTCTTTAGCCTTTTCTTTCTTTTCTTACTCTCTCGTGTTTCGTCATCGAAGTGTTGATCTCACGACCGACCGACAAACCGACATTTGGCTTGCAGGTGAATGACGTCACATCAGCTGCGAGAACTTGTGAAAAATGACGTTATTAAACAGTTGTCACAGCTGCCAGTCCGTTCCCATCCCATCCACCCAACCCTCCTCCAGGATCGAGACACAAGGAGTTGTTGGGCGCGGTTGTCAACACAAACTTCTTACACAATGAACATGTCGAGAACGAGAACAGGGAACTCAAAGCAGAGATGTGGCGGAGCGAGGAGGAAGGGAGAGTGGGAGGGGAAGGCAGCAGAGTTGTGAGAGGGGAAGTGGGGGGGGGGGGGGGGAGGGTGGTGGTGGTGGTGGCTGGCTATACACCACAAATTAATGCGCTTAGGCCTTGCTTAAGAATCGAGTATTTTTAGACTGGCGCAAATAGAATGTTTTGGAGATTTTTGTCTGAAAGTAGATCTCGTTTTCTTTCCTATGGCCATTAAGGTACGAGCCAGGTGGTTCCAATCTAAGATAAAGGAATGGGACTATTTGGGGGCTAATACCTGGCGCAAAGATAGGCTTACGGGTGAGTGCAAAGGCCTGAAATGTGATGTCAACTAAGGGGAAGATAATGCATTTGAAGATTGTATGTAATGTCATCGGAAATCACGGAGTCTCTCACTGAGGAAAGGAAAAGTGGCCGGATCTGTGGTCTTCAGTGTTGCCAACCAGGCCATTCCAACAGTCACAGAAGAACCAGTCAAGAGCCTTGGAAGATGGTATGATGATACGCTGAAAGACACACAAAGAGCAAAAGAAACCAAGCAGATGGCGGAGGAAGGCTTGGAGACCATTGACCAGTGTGGGCTCCCTGGCAAATACAAGGTCTGGTGTCTGCAGTTCATGCTGATACCAAAGCTGCTATGGCCTCTGATGATATACGACATCTGCACCAGCATAGTGGAGGCAATGGAAGCCAAAATCAACAAGTTCACAAGGAAATGGCTTGGTGTCCCACCCTGTCTGACTGACATAGCGCTGTACTGTCGCCAAGCAAAGCTGAAACTACCCCTGAAATCCATCCTGGAGGAATACAAAGCAGGGAAGATCAGACTTCAAAGCATGCTGGAGGACTCAGGAGACAAGGTGGTAGAAGCAATTAAGCCCCAGCTGAAGACAGGCAGAAAATGGAAAGTTCAAGAGGCGATGGATTCTGCAAAAGAAAGTCTCAAGATCAGAGAAATAACAGGACACACACAGACCAACAGACAGGGACTGGGGGTGACCAAAACTGAATGGTGGTCAAAGGCCAAAGGAAAAGCCAAAAGAGACATGATGATTCAGGAGATGAGAAAAGAAGAAGACCAAAAAAGACTCCAAAAAGCAGTCCAGCAGAGCCAGCAAGGGCAATGGACAACGTGGGAGAATGCACTCCAAAGAAGTCTCACTTGGAATGACATTTGGCACATGGCCTCTCTCAGGATCAGCTTCATTCTCAGATCTGCATATGACCTTCTGCCCTCAAATGCAAACCTGGTGAAGTGGGGGGAAACAGACGATCCTGCATGCCCCCTCTGCCATGAAAAACAAACAGTGGAGCATGTCCTAAGCTCATGTAAAGTAGCCCTGGCTCAAGGAAGGTACACATGGAGGCACAACCAAGTGCTCAAAGAAATTGTACAAGTAGTCTGGGCTAGTACCAACACCACAAAAGGGAAAATCAGGACTCCAAAAGCACCCGCAACATTCTTCACGGCAGGAGGCAGCAAATCATGGCCAAGAACAACAGTGCCACTCGAAACATGCAGGCAGAGTCTGCTGGACGGGGCAGATGACTGGGAGTGCACTGCAGACCTCCCAGAATGGAAGAGTCACCCAGAGATCATCAGCAAGAGTGGCATGAGACCAGACATAGTAGTCCACTCTAAGTCAATCAAGCAGCTGATCATGATCGAGCTCACGGTGCCATATGAGAACAGAATGGAGGCAGCTCAAATCTACAAGACTGAAAAGTATGCTGATCTGGCAAACAGCCTGAGGAGAGAAGGCTATCAGGTCAAAGTCCTCACTGCAGAAATTGGAGCTAGGGGGTTTGTAGGAACGTCTGCATACAGCCTCATGAAACAGCTCTCAGTTGCAGGGAAGGAAAAAACCAGAGCCCTGAAAGCAATGGCAGAAGCGGCAGAGAGGTGTTCAAGCTGGATCTGGTCAAGGAGGAACAAAAGTGAACTTCATAAGGCTTAATTTCCCTACAAATATCAGGTGTCCCTGTGGCTCAGTGGTTAAAGCGCGAGTCATTAAGTGGAAAATGAGCATGTCCAGAGGGTCATGGGTTCGAATCCCAGCCATGGCTCGTCCCAAGATGGGAAAAAAAGGGGCAGCAGAGGGACATCCGGAGTCATGAACCGGGTGTGGCCCAACCCCCCTAGAGTGTCAGGAGATAAGGGCCGAAACACTTGCTTGAAGGGGGCTTCTCTTCTGAGGACTCTCTGCTGCCACGCTCTCCACGAGTTTCTTTCTACTGATGCATGGGTAAACCATTGACTTCCGGGAATAGGCCGGAGGACGTCCGGGAAAGACCGGAGGACACTGGGAAAGACCAGAACCAAGGGCTTTGTGGGCTGGCTCCCCACTTTGCCTTAAACATGTGGCTACTAAAAATAAAAGGAAAAGATGCTCCCAGGATTCACCGAAAGGGGGAGAGAATGATGAATCCATCGGTGCTCAACCAATCATGACTGCAAATCCCAAACGGACTATGAACATGGACCAAATGGAATATCCATGTGTCTGTGGAAAGCGTTTCGCTACCACCCGTGGCATGAAGATCCACAGAACAAAGATGGGATGTGTGAAGACTCATCTGAATGAGCAGCAGCGCACTGCATCAGCAGATAAGACGTCGGAAGACCAAGGCCAGGATTTAAACCACAGTGCCAAGGACATCCACGCTGTTGGTTCGGATGAGGAATTTGCACAGGCCCTCGATGCCAGGCGCCTGAAACTCAACCTGCCACGAGCAAACGAAACTGAAGATTGGGAGAAACTGGATGCAAAAATCGTCCAAAGACTCGATGCACTGATAGGGAAAAGCACCCTGGAACACAAACTAGCCACATATGGGGACATTGTGTATGCCACATGTAGAGACGCCTATGGAGCAAAACTACCCAAAAAGAAAACACCTCCAAAGAAATCCAGACGCCAAGAAAAGATGGACAAGATCAGGGTCCAAAAGAAAAACCTCAAGATGCAAATGAAGACCGCACTGCCAGCTGAAAAACAAGGCTTGGAAAAACTGTGGAAAGACCTGAAAGAAAAACACAGTGCCCTCAGCAAAGCGGAATCTGCGAGGAAGAGGAAGAGCAAAAGAAGAAGACACAAGAGCGCTTCTTCAGAGACCCCTTCCAGTTTGCCAGAACACTGTTTGAGCAGCCAAAATCTGGGACCCTAAGTGTGGACAAAGGAGTTCTTGAGCAGCATCTGAGGAAAACATACTCTGACCCACAGAGCAAAGCACCACTCGACATTCAAGGTCTGGTGTGGCCAACCAACCCTGAGGAACAGTTCAATGGCAAGCCTCCAACGTTGGCGGAAATCAAGAAGGTGGTCGACAAAGCCAGAGCCAAATCATCACCAGGGCCAAACGGAATACCTTACCAGCTTTACAAGAAATGTCCCAAGGTGCTGGAGTGGCTCCACAGGCTGCTGCGATCGGCTTGGAGAAACCAGAAGATCAGCGGCCAGTGGATGACGGCAGATGGTGTGTACATCCCCAAAGAGCAAAACTCAAGTGACATTAGCCAGTTCAGGCCAATATCACTACTGAACGTCGAAGGGAAAATCTTCTTCTCTGTCATGGCAGCAAGGCTGACCAAGTACCTGATGGAAAACAAGTACTTGGATGTGTCAGTCCAGAAAGGTGGCATCCCAGGCGTGGCGGGCTGTGTAGAACACGCCACAATGATCTGGGACGCAATCCAAAAAGCAAAAACAGAAAAGAGAGACCTGGACGTAGTGTGGCTTGATCTGGCAAACGCATATGGATCTGTGCCCCATGAGATGATACAGTTGGCTCTTGAGATGTACCATGTGCCAAAGAACATCCGCGACATGCTCAAGAAGTACTTCAATGGCTTCTCAATGCGGTTCTCTACCAAGGAGTACACAACAGACTGGATCAACTTGGAAGTGGGTATTGCAATGGGCTGTGCAATTTCCCCAATACTGTTCGTGCTGGCAATGGAACTCATCTTGAAAGCAGCAACAAACAACGCGAGACAAACAGACCTTGGCGATGGATACAAGATGCCTCCTCTCAAGGCCTTCATGGATGACACTACAGTGATTTCATCCAGAGAAGACGAGACACGTCATGTGCTGGAGAGGCTGGACGACATAGTTGCCTCATCCAGAATGAAGTTCAAGCCAAAGAAATCACGGAGTCTCTCACTGAGGAAAGGAAAAGTGGCCGGATCTGTGGTCTTCAGTGTTGCCAACCAGGCCATTCCAACAGTCACAGAAGAACCAGTCAAGAGCCTTGGAAGATGGTATGATGATACGCTGAAAGACACACAAAGAGCAAAAGAAACCAAGCAGATGGCGGAGGAAGGCTTGGAGACCATTGACCAGTGTGGGCTCCCTGGCAAATACAAGGTCTGGTGTCTGCAGTTCATGCTGATACCAAAGCTGCTATGGCCTCTGATGATATACGACATCTGCACCAGCATAGTGGAGGCAATGGAAGCCAAAATCAACAAGTTCACAAGGAAATGGCTTGGTGTCCCACCCTGTCTGACTGACATAGCGCTGTACTGTCGCCAAGCAAAGCTGAAACTACCCCTGAAATCCATCCTGGAGGAATACAAAGCAGGGAAGATCAGACTTCAAAGCATGCTGGAGGACTCAGGAGACAAGGTGGTAGAAGCAATTAAGCCCCAGCTGAAGACAGGCAGAAAATGGAAAGTTCAAGAGGCGATGGATTCTGCAAAAGAAAGTCTCAAGATCAGAGAAATAACAGGACACACACAGACCAACAGACAGGGACTGGGGGTGACCAAAACTGAATGGTGGTCAAAGGCCAAAGGAAAAGCCAAAAGAGACATGATGATTCAGGAGATGAGAAAAGAAGAAGACCAAAAAAGACTCCAAAAAGCAGTCCAGCAGAGCCAGCAAGGGCAATGGACAACGTGGGAGAATGCACTCCAAAGAAGTCTCACTTGGAATGACATTTGGCACATGGCCTCTCTCAGGATCAGCTTCATTCTCAGATCTGCATATGACCTTCTGCCCTCAAATGCAAACCTGGTGAAGTGGGGGGAAACAGACGATCCTGCATGCCCCCTCTGCCATGAAAAACAAACAGTGGAGCATGTCCTAAGCTCATGTAAAGTAGCCCTGGCTCAAGGAAGGTACACATGGAGGCACAACCAAGTGCTCAAAGAAATTGTACAAGTAGTCTGGGCTAGTACCAACACCACAAAAGGGAAAATCAGGACTCCAAAAGCACCCGCAACATTCTTCACGGCAGGAGGCAGCAAATCATGGCCAAGAACAACAGTGCCACTCGAAACATGCAGGCAGAGTCTGCTGGACGGGGCAGATGACTGGGAGTGCACTGCAGACCTCCCAGAATGGAAGAGTCACCCAGAGATCATCAGCAAGAGTGGCATGAGACCAGACATAGTAGTCCACTCTAAGTCAACCAAGCAGCTGATCATGATCGAGCTCACGGTGCCATATGAGAACAGAATGGAGGCAGCTCAAATCTACAAGACTGAAAAGTATGCTGATCTGGCAAACAGCCTGAGGAGAGAAGGCTATCAGGTCAAAGTCCTCACTGCAGAAATTGGAGCTAGGGGGTTTGTAGGAACGTCTGCATACAGCCTCATGAAACAGCTCTCAGTTGCAGGGAAGGAAAAAACCAGAGCCCTGAAAGCAATGGCAGAAGCGGCAGAGAGGTGTTCAAGCTGGATCTGGTCAAGGAGGAACAAAAGTGAACTTCATAAGGCTTAATTTCCCTACAAATATCAGGTGTCCCTGTGGCTCAGTGGTTAAAGCGCGAGTCATTAAGTGGAAAATGAGCATGTCCAGAGGGTCATGGGTTCGAATCCCAGCCATGGCTCGTCCCAAGATGGGAAAAAAAGGGGCAGCAGAGGGACATCCGGAGTCATGAACCGGGTGTGGCCCAACCCCCCTAGAGTGTCAGGAGATAAGGGCCGAAACACTTGCTTGAAGGGGGCTTCTCTTCTGAGGACTCTCTGCTGCCACGCTCTCCACGAGTTTCTTTCTACTGATGCATGGGTAAACCATTGACTTCCGGGAATAGGCCGGAGGACGTCCGGGAAAGACCGGAGGACACTGGGAAAGACCAGAACCAAGGGCTTTGTGGGCTGGCTCCCCACTTTGCCTTAAACATGTGGCTACTAAAAATAAAAGGAAAAGATGCTCCCAGGATTCACCGAAAGGGGGAGAGAATGATGAATCCATCGGTGCTCAACCAATCATGACTGCAAATCCCAAACGGACTATGAACATGGACCAAATGGAATATCCATGTGTCTGTGGAAAGCGTTTCGCTACCACCCGTGGCATGAAGATCCACAGAACAAAGATGGGATGTGTGAAGACTCATCTGAATGAGCAGCAGCGCACTGCATCAGCAGATAAGACGTCGGAAGACCAAGGCCAGGATTTAAACCACAGTGCCAAGGACATCCACGCTGTTGGTTCGGATGAGGAATTTGCACAGGCCCTCGATGCCAGGCGCCTGAAACTCAACCTGCCACGAGCAAACGAAACTGAAGATTGGGAGAAACTGGATGCAAAAATCGTCCAAAGACTCGATGCACTGATAGGGAAAAGCACCCTGGAACACAAACTAGCCACATATGGGGACATTGTGTATGCCACATGTAGAGACGCCTATGGAGCAAAACTACCCAAAAAGAAAACACCTCCAAAGAAATCCAGACGCCAAGAAAAGATGGACAAGATCAGGGTCCAAAAGAAAAACCTCAAGATGCAAATGAAGACCGCACTGCCAGCTGAAAAACAAGGCTTGGAAAAACTGTGGAAAGACCTGAAAGAAAAACACAGTGCCCTCAGCAAAGCGGAATCTGCGAGGAAGAGGAAGAGCAAAAGAAGAAGACACAAGAGCGCTTCTTCAGAGACCCCTTCCAGTTTGCCAGAACACTGTTTGAGCAGCCAAAATCTGGGACCCTAAGTGTGGACAAAGGAGTTCTTGAGCAGCATCTGAGGAAAACATACTCTGACCCACAGAGCAAAGCACCACTCGACATTCAAGGTCTGGTGTGGCCAACCAACCCTGAGGAACAGTTCAATGGCAAGCCTCCAACGTTGGCGGAAATCAAGAAGGTGGTCGACAAAGCCAGAGCCAAATCATCACCAGGGCCAAACGGAATACCTTACCAGCTTTACAAGAAATGTCCCAAGGTGCTGGAGTGGCTCCACAGGCTGCTGCGATCGGCTTGGAGAAACCAGAAGATCAGCGGCCAGTGGATGACGGCAGATGGTGTGTACATCCCCAAAGAGCAAAACTCAAGTGACATTAGCCAGTTCAGGCCAATATCACTACTGAACGTCGAAGGGAAAATCTTCTTCTCTGTCATGGCAGCAAGGCTGACCAAGTACCTGATGGAAAACAAGTACTTGGATGTGTCAGTCCAGAAAGGTGGCATCCCAGGCGTGGCGGGCTGTGTAGAACACGCCACAATGATCTGGGACGCAATCCAAAAAGCAAAAACAGAAAAGAGAGACCTGGACGTAGTGTGGCTTGATCTGGCAAACGCATATGGATCTGTGCCCCATGAGATGATACAGTTGGCTCTTGAGATGTACCATGTGCCAAAGAACATCCGCGACATGCTCAAGAAGTACTTCAATGGCTTCTCAATGCGGTTCTCTACCAAGGAGTACACAACAGACTGGATCAACTTGGAAGTGGGTATTGCAATGGGCTGTGCAATTTCCCCAATACTGTTCGTGCTGGCAATGGAACTCATCTTGAAAGCAGCAACAAACAACGCGAGACAAACAGACCTTGGCGATGGATACAAGATGCCTCCTCTCAAGGCCTTCATGGATGACACTACAGTGATTTCATCCAGAGAAGACGAGACACGTCATGTGCTGGAGAGGCTGGACGACATAGTTGCCTCATCCAGAATGAAGTTCAAGCCAAAGAAATCACGGAGTCTCTCACTGAGGAAAGGAAAAGTGGCCGGATCTGTGGTCTTCAGTGTTGCCAACCAGGCCATTCCAACAGTCACAGAAGAACCAGTCAAGAGCCTTGGAAGATGGTATGATGATACGCTGAAAGACACACAAAGAGCAAAAGAAACCAAGCAGATGGCGGAGGAAGGCTTGGAGACCATTGACCAGTGTGGGCTCCCTGGCAAATACAAGGTCTGGTGTCTGCAGTTCATGCTGATACCAAAGCTGCTATGGCCTCTGATGATATACGACATCTGCACCAGCATAGTGGAGGCAATGGAAGCCAAAATCAACAAGTTCACAAGGAAATGGCTTGGTGTCCCACCCTGTCTGACTGACATAGCGCTGTACTGTCGCCAAGCAAAGCTGAAACTACCCCTGAAATCCATCCTGGAGGAATACAAAGCAGGGAAGATCAGACTTCAAAGCATGCTGGAGGACTCAGGAGACAAGGTGGTAGAAGCAATTAAGCCCCAGCTGAAGACAGGCAGAAAATGGAAAGTTCAAGAGGCGATGGATTCTGCAAAAGAAAGTCTCAAGATCAGAGAAATAACAGGACACACACAGACCAACAGACAGGGACTGGGGGTGACCAAAACTGAATGGTGGTCAAAGGCCAAAGGAAAAGCCAAAAGAGACATGATGATTCAGGAGATGAGAAAAGAAGAAGACCAAAAAAGACTCCAAAAAGCAGTCCAGCAGAGCCAGCAAGGGCAATGGACAACGTGGGAGAATGCACTCCAAAGAAGTCTCACTTGGAATGACATTTGGCACATGGCCTCTCTCAGGATCAGCTTCATTCTCAGATCTGCATATGACCTTCTGCCCTCAAATGCAAACCTGGTGAAGTGGGGGGAAACAGACGATCCTGCATGCCCCCTCTGCCATGAAAAACAAACAGTGGAGCATGTCCTAAGCTCATGTAAAGTAGCCCTGGCTCAAGGAAGGTACACATGGAGGCACAACCAAGTGCTCAAAGAAATTGTACAAGTAGTCTGGGCTAGTACCAACACCACAAAAGGGAAAATCAGGACTCCAAAAGCACCCGCAACATTCTTCACGGCAGGAGGCAGCAAATCATGGCCAAGAACAACAGTGCCACTCGAAACATGCAGGCAGAGTCTGCTGGACGGGGCAGATGACTGGGAGTGCACTGCAGACCTCCCAGAATGGAAGAGTCACCCAGAGATCATCAGCAAGAGTGGCATGAGACCAGACATAGTAGTCCACTCTAAGTCAACCAAGCAGCTGATCATGATCGAGCTCACGGTGCCATATGAGAACAGAATGGAGGCAGCTCAAATCTACAAGACTGAAAAGTATGCTGATCTGGCAAACAGCCTGAGGAGAGAAGGCTATCAGGTCAAAGTCCTCACTGCAGAAATTGGAGCTAGGGGGTTTGTAGGAACGTCTGCATACAGCCTCATGAAACAGCTCTCAGTTGCAGGGAAGGAAAAAACCAGAGCCCTGAAAGCAATGGCAGAAGCGGCAGAGAGGTGTTCAAGCTGGATCTGGTCAAGGAGGAACAAAAGTGAACTTCATAAGGCTTAATTTCCCTACAAATATCAGGTGTCCCTGTGGCTCAGTGGTTAAAGCGCGAGTCATTAAGTGGAAAATGAGCATGTCCAGAGGGTCATGGGTTCGAATCCCAGCCATGGCTCGTCCCAAGATGGGAAAAAAAGGGGCAGCAGAGGGACATCCGGAGTCATGAACCGGGTGTGGCCCAACCCCCCTAGAGTGTCAGGAGATAAGGGCCGAAACACTTGCTTGAAGGGGGCTTCTCTTCTGAGGACTCTCTGCTGCCACGCTCTCCACGAGTTTCTTTCTACTGATGCATGGGTAAACCATTGACTTCCGGGAATAGGCCGGAGGACGTCCGGGAAAGACCGGAGGACACTGGGAAAGACCAGAACCAAGGGCTTTGTGGGCTGGCTCCCCACTTTGCCTTAAACATGTGGCTACTAAAAATAAAAGGAAAAGATGCTCCCAGGATTCACCGAAAGGGGGAGAGAATGATGAATCCATCGGTGCTCAACCAATCATGACTGCAAATCCCAAACGGACTATGAACATGGACCAAATGGAATATCCATGTGTCTGTGGAAAGCGTTTCGCTACCACCCGTGGCATGAAGATCCACAGAACAAAGATGGGATGTGTGAAGACTCATCTGAATGAGCAGCAGCGCACTGCATCAGCAGATAAGACGTCGGAAGACCAAGGCCAGGATTTAAACCACAGTGCCAAGGACATCCACGCTGTTGGTTCGGATGAGGAATTTGCACAGGCCCTCGATGCCAGGCGCCTGAAACTCAACCTGCCACGAGCAAACGAAACTGAAGATTGGGAGAAACTGGATGCAAAAATCGTCCAAAGACTCGATGCACTGATAGGGAAAAGCACCCTGGAACACAAACTAGCCACATATGGGGACATTGTGTATGCCACATGTAGAGACGCCTATGGAGCAAAACTACCCAAAAAGAAAACACCTCCAAAGAAATCCAGACGCCAAGAAAAGATGGACAAGATCAGGGTCCAAAAGAAAAACCTCAAGATGCAAATGAAGACCGCACTGCCAGCTGAAAAACAAGGCTTGGAAAAACTGTGGAAAGACCTGAAAGAAAAACACAGTGCCCTCAGCAAAGCGGAATCTGCGAGGAAGAGGAAGAGCAAAAGAAGAAGACACAAGAGCGCTTCTTCAGAGACCCCTTCCAGTTTGCCAGAACACTGTTTGAGCAGCCAAAATCTGGGACCCTAAGTGTGGACAAAGGAGTTCTTGAGCAGCATCTGAGGAAAACATACTCTGACCCACAGAGCAAAGCACCACTCGACATTCAAGGTCTGGTGTGGCCAACCAACCCTGAGGAACAGTTCAATGGCAAGCCTCCAACGTTGGCGGAAATCAAGAAGGTGGTCGACAAAGCCAGAGCCAAATCATCACCAGGGCCAAACGGAATACCTTACCAGCTTTACAAGAAATGTCCCAAGGTGCTGGAGTGGCTCCACAGGCTGCTGCGATCGGCTTGGAGAAACCAGAAGATCAGCGGCCAGTGGATGACGGCAGATGGTGTGTACATCCCCAAAGAGCAAAACTCAAGTGACATTAGCCAGTTCAGGCCAATATCACTACTGAACGTCGAAGGGAAAATCTTCTTCTCTGTCATGGCAGCAAGGCTGACCAAGTACCTGATGGAAAACAAGTACTTGGATGTGTCAGTCCAGAAAGGTGGCATCCCAGGCGTGGCGGGCTGTGTAGAACACGCCACAATGATCTGGGACGCAATCCAAAAAGCAAAAACAGAAAAGAGAGACCTGGACGTAGTGTGGCTTGATCTGGCAAACGCATATGGATCTGTGCCCCATGAGATGATACAGTTGGCTCTTGAGATGTACCATGTGCCAAAGAACATCCGCGACATGCTCAAGAAGTACTTCAATGGCTTCTCAATGCGGTTCTCTACCAAGGAGTACACAACAGACTGGATCAACTTGGAAGTGGGTATTGCAATGGGCTGTGCAATTTCCCCAATACTGTTCGTGCTGGCAATGGAACTCATCTTGAAAGCAGCAACAAACAACGCGAGACAAACAGACCTTGGCGATGGATACAAGATGCCTCCTCTCAAGGCCTTCATGGATGACACTACAGTGATTTCATCCAGAGAAGACGAGACACGTCATGTGCTGGAGAGGCTGGACGACATAGTTGCCTCATCCAGAATGAAGTTCAAGCCAAAGAAATCACGGAGTCTCTCACTGAGGAAAGGAAAAGTGGCCGGATCTGTGGTCTTCAGTGTTGCCAACCAGGCCATTCCAACAGTCACAGAAGAACCAGTCAAGAGCCTTGGAAGATGGTATGATGATACGCTGAAAGACACACAAAGAGCAAAAGAAACCAAGCAGATGGCGGAGGAAGGCTTGGAGACCATTGACCAGTGTGGGCTCCCTGGCAAATACAAGGTCTGGTGTCTGCAGTTCATGCTGATACCAAAGCTGCTATGGCCTCTGATGATATACGACATCTGCACCAGCATAGTGGAGGCAATGGAAGCCAAAATCAACAAGTTCACAAGGAAATGGCTTGGTGTCCCACCCTGTCTGACTGACATAGCGCTGTACTGTCGCCAAGCAAAGCTGAAACTACCCCTGAAATCCATCCTGGAGGAATACAAAGCAGGGAAGATCAGACTTCAAAGCATGCTGGAGGACTCAGGAGACAAGGTGGTAGAAGCAATTAAGCCCCAGCTGAAGACAGGCAGAAAATGGAAAGTTCAAGAGGCGATGGATTCTGCAAAAGAAAGTCTCAAGATCAGAGAAATAACAGGACACACACAGACCAACAGACAGGGACTGGGGGTGACCAAAACTGAATGGTGGTCAAAGGCCAAAGGAAAAGCCAAAAGAGACATGATGATTCAGGAGATGAGAAAAGAAGAAGACCAAAAAAGACTCCAAAAAGCAGTCCAGCAGAGCCAGCAAGGGCAATGGACAACGTGGGAGAATGCACTCCAAAGAAGTCTCACTTGGAATGACATTTGGCACATGGCCTCTCTCAGGATCAGCTTCATTCTCAGATCTGCATATGACCTTCTGCCCTCAAATGCAAACCTGGTGAAGTGGGGGGAAACAGACGATCCTGCATGCCCCCTCTGCCATGAAAAACAAACAGTGGAGCATGTCCTAAGCTCATGTAAAGTAGCCCTGGCTCAAGGAAGGTACACATGGAGGCACAACCAAGTGCTCAAAGAAATTGTACAAGTAGTCTGGGCTAGTACCAACACCACAAAAGGGAAAATCAGGACTCCAAAAGCACCCGCAACATTCTTCACGGCAGGAGGCAGCAAATCATGGCCAAGAACAACAGTGCCACTCGAAACATGCAGGCAGAGTCTGCTGGACGGGGCAGATGACTGGGAGTGCACTGCAGACCTCCCAGAATGGAAGAGTCACCCAGAGATCATCAGCAAGAGTGGCATGAGACCAGACATAGTAGTCCACTCTAAGTCAACCAAGCAGCTGATCATGATCGAGCTCACGGTGCCATATGAGAACAGAATGGAGGCAGCTCAAATCTACAAGACTGAAAAGTATGCTGATCTGGCAAACAGCCTGAGGAGAGAAGGCTATCAGGTCAAAGTCCTCACTGCAGAAATTGGAGCTAGGGGGTTTGTAGGAACGTCTGCATACAGCCTCATGAAACAGCTCTCAGTTGCAGGGAAGGAAAAAACCAGAGCCCTGAAAGCAATGGCAGAAGCGGCAGAGAGGTGTTCAAGCTGGATCTGGTCAAGGAGGAACAAAAGTGAACTTCATAAGGCTTAATTTCCCTACAAATATCAGGTGTCCCTGTGGCTCAGTGGTTAAAGCGCGAGTCATTAAGTGGAAAATGAGCATGTCCAGAGGGTCATGGGTTCGAATCCCAGCCATGGCTCGTCCCAAGATGGGAAAAAAAGGGGCAGCAGAGGGACATCCGGAGTCATGAACCGGGTGTGGCCCAACCCCCCTAGAGTGTCAGGAGATAAGGGCCGAAACACTTGCTTGAAGGGGGCTTCTCTTCTGAGGACTCTCTGCTGCCACGCTCTCCACGAGTTTCTTTCTACTCATCGGGGGGGAATCCCCCTCTAAACAAGTGAAATAATTGGTAGGGAGTTGTTCTTTTGGCCACTTATCAGTTAAACATCAAATGCTGGCTCAAACTTATGATAGGCCTCATAACGCTTACATAGATTATATTGTGATTGAGGGCAAAATCCTGATTGGGGCGTGTGGCCTGTGAGAAAAGGGTGAATGGGAAATGGGAGAGAGGGCGTGGGAAGGGGAGGAAAGGGAATGGGGCTGATGAGTGGTAGGCGAGCCTATGGTTGGCAGTGCTGACTGTTTCTGCTGTCACACATCTGACGCTGGTTCCGAGGCCTTCAACCGTGACAAACATCTTGAAGTTGTCACGTTCAGTTAGGACGTAAAAGCAGAATCTGGACCTTCACAACGGCGCACACATTAACTTCTACCATTGCCACGAAAGAAGAACCTTGACCTTCTCGTGTGTGCACACCCAAATCTGTGCTATTATCACGAAAGGATGGTTGTCTTCTCCTGTGAACTCACCAACTTGTACTATTAACATGAAAAAAGAATCTTGACCTCCACGTATGTGCACGCACTAAGTTGTATTATTATCACCACGAAAGAGTCTTGACCTCCATGTGTGTGCACACACAAACGTGTATTATTATTGCCACCAAAGAAGAGTCTTGAACTTCACAACTGTGCACACACTGACTTGTACTGTTACCATGAAAGGAGTATCTTCATCTTTACAAGTGTGGACACACCAACTTGTACCATTACCACGAAAGAAGAATCTTAATCTTCACAAGTGTGCACACATTAACTTTGTACTATTTCCATGAAAAACGAATCTTGACCTCTACGTGTATGCATGTACCAACTAGCACTCTTACCACCAAAGAAGAATCTTGACCTTCAAGTGTGTGCACACAAAAACTTGTACTGGTACCATGAAAGAAGAACCATGATGTGTATGCATATGCCAGCTTGCACTTTTACCTTCACAGATGACTCTTGACCTTCACTCGTATGCACACACGAATACGCACTATAACCATGAAAAAAAAATGTGACCTTCACAAGCGAGCACACACATACACATATTATTGTGGATGTTATTATATCATTATTATTATTATCATCATTATTATTATCATTGTCATCATCATCATTATTGTTATTACTATTACTATTATCATTATTATTATCATTATTCTTAATTAAGTAGTAGTAGTAGTAGTAGTAGTAGTAGTAGTAGTAGTATAGTAGTAATAACAACATTATAGTGATGATGAAGATGTTGATGATGATGATGATGATGATGATGATGACGACGACGACGACGATGACGATGATGATGATGATGATGATACTGACTGTAATTATTATTATTATTGTGGTTACCGTATCATTGTTGTTGTTGTTTGTTGTTTGTTACATAACATCAGTTATGTATAATCAAAAAGATATGTGCCGTTCGAACACATGACGCTGAAAATGCCTTTAACCTGGAGCACGGTTCCAATCACGTGTTGGCGACCAATCAGACTAATTTCTTGTTTCATGTGTATTTACCAACCAATCACAATCATTCCTCGTTTCACGGTGCTTGTCGACCCCACAGAGCGAAGCACCATTTGAAATCCAGTGCTTGATGCAGCCTGCAGTGCCAGAGAAAAATTTCAGTGACAAACCACCAACACTGGATGCGGTAAAGAAAGTGGTTAAGAAAGCCAGAGCCAAATCTTCGCCTGGGCCAAATGGAATACAGTCTTTGCAGTATAAGAAATGTCCCAGTGTCCTTGAGTGGCTCCATAAAATGCGTGGAGGAACTTGAAGATCAGAGCCCAATGGATGATAGCTGATGGAGTGTACATTCCCTAAGAGCAAAACTCCAGCGACATCAGCCAGTTTAGACCGAAATCACTTTTGAGAGTCGTAGGAAAAATCTTCTTCTCTGCCATGGCAGCCAGACTGACCAGGTATCTGACAGAAAGCGAGTACTGGGATTTGTCAGCCCAGAGAGGAGGCATCCTAGGCATCTCTGGTAGTGCAGAACATGCCACTATGATTTTGAAAGCTATCCAAAGATCCAGGGCAGAGTAACGGGACTTCGACGTTGTGTGGCTCGATCGTAGAAATGCAGATGGATCAGTTCCACACAAGATGATTCAACTGGCCCTCAAGATGTACTATGTCCCAAAGAATAGAACAGGAATACTAAGGAATTCCATGGCTTCTCAATGAGGTTCTCCTTAAAAGAATACACAATAGATTGGATCAATCTGGGAATTGGCATAGCAATGCCCTGTGCTCTTTCTATAGTACTGTTTGTGCTGGCAATGGAGGTCATCTTGAAAGCTGCCATGAGCTGTACAGGCCCGGCAGATCTCGGAAATGAATGCCAAATGCCCCTTTTAAGGGTCTTCATGGATGACTCAACAGTGCTTTCCACGACCCAAGAGACACACAAAACACTGAAACAGTTAACAAACAAGCTGCTTCATCTAGGATGAATTTCAAGCCAAAGAAATCACAAACCTCTCCCTACGGAAAGCAACAATAGCAAAAATAGTCACGTTCACTTTAGCCTACCAAGCCATTCCAAGTGTAACAGAAAAATCAGTGAAGAGCCTCGGGAGGTGGTATGATGACTCCTTGAAAGATACAAAGAGGGGAAAGGAAACAAAGCAAATGATAGAAGAAACCTTACAGATAATTGACCAGTGTGAGGTCCCTGGCAAATACAAGGTCTGGTGTTTGTAGTTAATGCTTTTTAATGTAGTTAATGATTCCGAAGTTATTGTGGCACTAGCTCTGTGGAATCAAAAGATGCCAAAATCAACAAAAATACAAGGAAATTGCGTGGTGGCCCACCTGGTCTCTCTGACGATACATTCTACTGCCGCCAAGCACAGCTGAAGGCTCCTCTTAAATCCATCCTCGAGGAATGCAAAGTGGGTAAAGCAAGGCTACTAGTCATGCTTGAGGACTCCGAAGACAAAGTTGTGAGATCAGTCCAGCCCAAGCAAACACTGGCAGAAAATGAAAATTTCAGGAGGCAATGGACGATGCAAGGGGAAAAAATCAAGATCAGGGAAGCAACAAGCCACACACAGACCAACAGACAGGTGCAGGGGTCAACATAAATGAAATGGTGGTCAAAAGCAAAAGGGAAAGCAAAGAGAGACATGGTCATAGAGGAGCTGAAGAAAGGAGAGGACCCAAGAGAATCCAGAAGGCAGTCCAGGTAGGTCAACGAGGACAGTGGACTACGTGGGAAACCGCACTGCAATGAAGTCTTACCTGGAATGATATTTGGCACATGGCACCTCTAGGAGTCAGCTTCAATCTCAGATCTGTACATGACCTCCTGCCCTCGAATTCAAATCTGGTCAAATGGTGGAAATCAGATGATCTTACGTGTCTACTCTGTCACGGCAAACAAACAGTGGAACACGTGCTGAGTTCATGCAAAGCAGCGGTGACCCAGGGAAGATACACATGGAGGCACAGCCAAGTGCTCAAGGACATCGCACATGCGATTAGCACTGCCGGATGAAGCACTATGCCACCAGAAGCTCCAGCAACGACGTTCTACAAGGCAGGAGAGCGCAAATCATGATCTGGAGCAGCTTTGATATCAAGAACACGGAAGCAGGGTTTACTGGCTGGAGTATATGACTGGGAATGCACAGCCGATCTTCCAGAATGGGAGAACCATCAAGAGATCATCAAGAAGACTGGCATGAGATCGGATATTTCTACTCCACTCAGGTTCATCCAAACGAATGATTCTGATCGACCTCACTGTGTCAGACGATAGTAGAATGGAGCAAGCTCACATCTGCAAGACTGAGAAGTATGCCAGTCTAGCCAGCAACTTGGGGGAATCTGGCATCCAGGTTGGAGCAAGGGGATTTGTAGGCTTATCAGCCTGTGATCTCACGAACCGGCTCGGGATTTCAAGTAAGAAGAGGACCAGAACCC
>CM065714.1:69620913-69623413 GCA_033310375.1 Conus canariensis | reverse complement strand
GCCCAGACTACTTGTACAATTTCTTTGAGCACTTGGTTGTGCCTCCATGTGTACCTTCCTTGAGCCAGGGCTACTTTACATGAGCTTAGGACATGCTCCACTGTTTGTTTTTCATGGCAGAGGGGGCATGCAGGATCGTCTCTTTTCCCCCACTTCACCAGGTTTGCATTTGAGGGCAGAAGGTCATATGCAGATCTGAGAATGAAGCTGATCCTGAGAGGGGCCATGTGCCAAATGTCATTCCAAGTGAGACTTCTTTGGAGTGCATTCTCCCACGTTGTCCATTGCCCTTGCTGGCTCTGCTGGACTGCTTTTTGGAGTCTTTTTTGGTCTTCTTCTTTTCTCATCTCCTGAATCATCATGTCTCTTTTGGCTTTTCCTTTGGCCTTTGACCACCATTCAGTTTTGGTCACCCCCAGTCCTTGTCTGTTGGTCTGTGTGTGTCCTGTTATTTCTCTGATCTTGAGACTTTCTTTTGCAGAATCCATCGCCTCTTGAACTTTCCATTTTC
The DNA here is from genome assembly GCA_033310375.1 of Conus canariensis. Taxonomy (NCBI): domain Eukaryota; kingdom Metazoa; phylum Mollusca; class Gastropoda; order Neogastropoda; family Conidae; genus Conus; species Conus canariensis. Next base: position 69,622,902 of record CM065714.1, on the reverse strand, counting down.
TGCCTGTCTTCAGCTGGGGCTTGATTGCTTCTACCACCTTGTCTCCTGAGTCCTCCAGCATGCTTTGAAGTCTGATCTTCCCTGCTTTGTATTCCTCCAGGATGGATTTCAGTGGTAGTTTCAGCTTTGCTTGGCGACAGTACAGCGCTATGTCAGTCAGACAGGGTGGGACACCAAGCCATTTCCTTGTGAACTTGTTGATTTTGGCTTCCATTGCCTCCACTATGCTGGTGCAGATGTCGTATATCATCAGAGGCCATAGCAGCTTTGGTATCAGCATGAACTGCAGACACCAGACCTTGTATTTGCCAGGGAGCCCACACTGGTCAATGGTCTCCAAGCCTTCCTCCGCCATCTGCTTGGTTTCTTTTGCTCTTTGTGTGTCTTTCAGCGTATCATCATACCATCTTCCAAGGCTCTTGACTGGTTCTTCTGTGACTGTTGGAATGGCCTGGTTGGCAACACTGAAGACCACAGATCCGGCCACTTTTCCTTTCCTCAGTGAGAGACTCCGTGATTTCTTTGGCTTGAACTTCATTCTGGATGAGGCAACTATGTCGTCCAGCCTCTCCAGCACATGACGTGTCTCGTCTTCTCTGGATGAAATCACTGTAGTGTCATCCATGAAGGCCTTGAGAGGAGGCATCTTGTATCCATCGCCAAGGTCTGTTTGTCTCGCGTTGTTTGTTGCTGCTTTCAAGATGAGTTCCATTGCCAGCACGTACAGTATTGGGGAAATTGCACAGCCCATTGCAATACCCACTTCCAAGTTGATCCAGTCTGTTGTGTACTCCTTGGTAGAGAACCGCATTGAGAAGCCATTGAAGTACTTCTTGAGCATGTCGCGGATGTTCTTTGGCACATGGTACATCTCAAGAGCCAACTGTATCATCTCATGGGGCACAGATCCATATGCGTTTGCCAGATCAAGCCACACTACGTCCAGGTCTCTCTTTTCTGTTTTTGCTTTTTGGATTGCGTCCCAGATCATTGTGGCGTGTTCTACACAGCCAGCCACGCCTGGGATGCCACCTTTCTGGACTGACACATCCAAGTACTTGTTTTCCATCAGGTACTTGGTCAGCCTTGCTGCCATGACAGAGAAGAAGATTTTCCCTTCGACGTTCAGTAGTGATATTGGCCTGAACTGGCTAATGTCACTTGAGTTTTGCTCTTTGGGGATGTACACACCATCTGCCGTCATCCACTGGCCGCTGATCTTCTGGTTTCTCCAAGCCGATCGCAGCAGCCTGTGGAGCCACTCCAGCACCTTGGGACATTTCTTATAAAGCTGGTAAGGTATTCCGTTTGGCCCTGGTGATGATTTGGCTCTGGCTTTGTCGACCACCTTCTTGATTTCCGCCAACGTTGGAGGCTTGCCATTGAACTGTTCCTCAGGGTTGGTTGGCCACACCAGACCTTGAATGTCGAGTGGTGCTTTGCTCTGTGGGTCAGAGTATGTTTTCCTCAGATGCTGCTCAAGAACTCCTTTGTCCACACTTAGGGTCCCAGATTTTGGCTGCTCAAACAGTGTTCTGGCAAACTGGAAGGGATCTCTGAAGAAGCGCTCTTGTGTCTTCTTCTTTTTGCTCTTCCTCCTCCTCGCAGATTCCGCTTTGCTGAGGGCACTGTGTTTTTCTTTCAAGTCTTTCCACAGTTTTTCCAAGCCTTGTTTTTCAGCTGGCAGTGCGGTCTTCATTTGCATCTTGAGGTTTTTCTTTTGGACCCTGATCTTGTCCATCTTTTCTTGGCGTCTGGATTTCTTTGGAGGTGTTTTCTCTTTGGGTAGTTTTGCTCCATAGGCGTCTCTACATGTGGCATACACAATGTCCCCATATGTGGCTAGTTTGTGTTCCAGGGTGCTTTTCCCTATCAGTGCATCGAGTCTTTGGACGATTTTTGCATCCAGTTTCTCCCAATCTTCAGTTTCGTTTGCTCGTGACAGGTTGAGTTTCAGGCGCCTGGCATCGAGGGCCTGTGCAAATTCCT
>CM065714.1:69613413-69615913 GCA_033310375.1 Conus canariensis | reverse complement strand
TGAGGCGTTTACAATATGGATGATCACAGTTTCATCAATGGGATGTTTCAGTTTCAGTTTCATCAAGGAGGCGTCACTGCGTGCGTTCCAGTCCATATAGCCTACACCACAACATCCGCTAAGTTTTGAGATCACACTGCGCATGATTTAAAACTGATGGATAGAATAATGAATTAATGGGTCTTGTGGCTGCGACTTAGTAGATGTCTGGCCTACGCGTTAGCCCAACGCGCTGGTCAGACCTTGGGTACCTACCTAACACTGTCTGTGCCATTGTTATCATTGTATGTGTGTATGTGTGGTGAGTATACACGTGTGTGTGTGTGTGTGTGTGTGTGTGTGTGTGTGTGTGTGTGTGTGTGTGTGTGTGTGTGTTCATGTGTGTGTGTGTGTGTGTGTGTGTGTGTGTGGACAGGGGCCTACGTGTGTGTGTGCCAGCGTATGAGGTGCACATGTGCATGCACAGAGCACAACAATAGTTTAAGAAAAAAAAAAAAGGTGTCGACAATTAACAAACAGAGGAAACAGAAAGAGTGAACTTGCAATGTGATGTTACATACAGTTGACCTGTCATAGTGGAGTTTCGTCAGCTTTGCTATATGCACACAACGGTTGCTGAGCTGCAAAACACAAACAAACAAACAAACAAACAAACAAACGCGGGGAAAAAAAAACAAAAAACTAATCCCCAGCCGTGCGCGCTGCTTGGCTTAATTTCAAACAAGAACGAGCTAAGAAGAGAGGTTTGTTGTTTGAGTGAGAAAGGCAAAGAGCTGTGTAGTGGTCAAAGTGCGTCACAAATCCGATTACACGGCATTAGTTCTTCTCAGTATGTTTCCTATGGTCTTGTCTCCCCTTTTGTCTAGAGGTGCGCCAAAGAGCGTAGGGTTTATTGAGTTGGGTGAGTATGGACAGAGCACTGTCCATTAGCGGCTCATTCCAGTTCCTCCCTTATTGTTGGTTCTCTTATTCATCTCTTGAGCTGCAGACTTTGTGCCTTTTGGTCACGTGACTTAACAGATGTACATTAGGCGTACATGAACTATCCCGCCGTTCAGGAACTCTACCTAGATGACACTGTACCTGAAGCTAGGTTTGTTTGTGTACCTGTTTTCATACATAAACATGACTTTGAAGAATACAAGTCCTATGATTTCAAAAAACGTTGATGTCTATAGTCAAGGAAATCTAATGGGGGGGGGGGGGGGGGGGGGAGGAGGAGGAGGAGGGGGGAGCGATAGACATTAAGGACCTACCTACACCTTCACAACAAACTGTGATTGAATATAGACGAAGAGCTGCTGTTTTTCTTAAGACTACTCTTCTGTTTTCATAGACGAACAAGACTTTATAGAATACAAGTCCTGTGATTTTAATAACTTTGATGTCTATACTCAAGGAAATCTAATGGAGGGGGGGGGGGGGGGGGGGGGGGGGGGGGGGGGGGGGGGGGAGGGGGGGGACTGGAGACATTAAGGATCCTCTTACACCTTTATAACAAGCTTGTTATGGAGGGCTGCTGTTGGTCTAACGACTACTCTTCAACCTCAGATGTTGGTAAATTTGTCTGTTAAGACCTACGACTGTGACGGTATCGAACTATGCCTGGTCATTAGGGACATTCAGAACACATCCGTCATGATTGCACGTCATAAGTCTTAATGAACCGAACAACAGTAACGCTGACGAAGAGGTACATTTCTTCGCATCCTAACATATACAGCAAATAACCGGTCCAAACACTCAAACATTTGATTCTGTTCCACTGATCTCAGATGGGGAGTTTCTACTTTTACGTGCATCCGTGTCCCGGTTTTTGTTTGTTTCTGGTTGTTCGCTTAGCCGTCAGGAATAATATTCAAAAACTTGCTAAAACTATTTCATCAAACCCGCTGGAAAGATGTTACGTGGAGCACAGACGAAACCATAAACTTTCGGTGTCAGTCTGTGGTGTGGATCCGGATCGAATAACAAATCCAGGATCCGTTCAGAAAGTTTAGAACAAAATGTTCACTGAACATGAACAGGTTCAAGCTACTGTTCACGAACTGGTTACTGTAAATGTTTCCCATTTTAGAGTAAAAAATCGCGGATTCCCGGCCATTACTATTTGTGAGATTTTCAGACTTATGCCCGGCTCCACAGCTAAGTTTGGAGTAGGCTCAACTGCAAATACTGGAACCACACAGTCGAGTTTCATCCACTGAATGGCTGCGTCTCTAGGAGTGTTTCTCAAATTTCCTGACCAACACTAGGAGTTTCTGCATCTTTATGGCCTGGTCCACGAAGGGATGTACAATGATGATGATGATGATGATGATGACGGTTACGGTGACGATGACGACGACAATGATGATGATGATGAAGATGATGAGATGATGATGATGGTGATGATGATGATGATGATGATGATGATGATGGTGGTGGTGGTGGTGGTGGTGGTGATGGTGATAATGACGACGACGACGATGACGACGACGACGATGACGATGACGATGAC
>CM065714.1:69568413-69608413 GCA_033310375.1 Conus canariensis | reverse complement strand
TTTATCTGGATTTGCATCTAGAAGTAATATGTCGGCTTCTTGTTCCAGATTGTTCAGCTGATTCTTTAAACCTACAACAGTATCTGGTAGCAAAATCACATCGTTTGGAAAAAGCAATAATATAACTATAAAGACCCTGGTGCCATCTGGACTCTGTGCTTCCCTGATTAAATCCACAATTAATTCACCGACAAAAAAAAGAATATAATTGGACTGAGTACACATCCTTGTCTTACACCTCTCGGACAATAAAAAATATCAGAATATGAATTTTTATCACTCACACATGCAATGACTGAGTCGTAAACTCCTCGAAGTGCTTTATACAGTTTCCCACCAATCTCTCTTTTCCCTAACAAATGCCGTAAGACATTTCTGTGTCCACAATCAAGTGTTTTCCTAAAATCGATGAAAGCTACACATAGCTTTAGATTGTTTGCTAAATCTTTTTCAACAAATTAAAGATGTGGTAAATTGTACCATATACCTCTCTAAACCCACCTTCTTCCTCTGCTAATTTTCCTTCAACTTCTGCCCATCGTGAGAGTCGCTTATTCAGAATAGATGTGTACACTTTTCTCACAACACTTTAATGCTACGCCACGGTAATTATTGGGGATATTAGCATAACCTATACATTGGAATAATAATGGCTTTCCATCATTCTTCTGGAAAATGCCCTAGCTTGTTAAAAATCTCTCAGAGAAATCTCATTACTGTTTCGTTGGCATGGTTAAGTATTTCCCGAAGTATCATAATTATTGGAATCAGAACTTTTTACCAGCTTTAAGTTTATTGAGACTAAATACAACTTCCTCTTCAAAAATAGGATCGTTAAAAAGTGACACATCTGATTCGTCCATTGGTACCTCGGTTAATATTTCCTCTTGTTACAGACCAGGTGTCATCATGTTAAATATGGTGTGGAAATATTCATACCACTGGTCCATAGGGATATCACTGTCATTACAATTTTTTCTGATCACGTATCTAATAATTTTCCAGAATACCTCAGTTGACTGTGTTAATCAAGTCAAGTCAAGAACACTTTATTATCTCCAAACAGCAATCAAGAGTGGCCACAAAAACAGGTCTACCGATCTATATTTAACAAATCACAAATCACGAATCACCCCCCCCCCATCCCCCCCCCCCCCCCCCCCCCCCCCCCCCGCACACACACACACAGAGAATACTATACACACAGATATATACAAACAAGCTTTCGGAACCGGATCTTACTGAAAGTTCAGTCTTGATTCAGGAGTTTATGGAATTGGGAACGAAACTGTTTTTAGTTCTATTTGTTTTGAATTTTGGAATTTGGAATCTTCGTTCAGATGGTAGACCATTGTAGTTTTTTTTAAAGAACATGAGAACTGTCGTCAGCAATGTTCACAGCTTTTTGTGTGACACGGTATTCATACAATTTATCTAGCTGTTCCTGTTTTTTGTCAATAATCTTTCTACATGTATTCACCACTCTAGAATGTTTTTGTGTTTCACGCTAAGATTTCCAAACCAGCATAAAAAGCAACACGGATTCTACAAAACAACGACAAAACATATTTAAGATGTCCTCTTTTTAACAGCGAGAGACCGAAGTTTCTGAAGATATTATATTCTAAATTGGCATTTTTTTGTAGATAAATTGAGTATTCGCATTGAAAATAGGCTTTTCATCTAAAATAGTACCCAGATACTTACATTTACTTACGCGTTCCGCTTTGGTGTTTTCGATATACAAGTGAGGGACAGGAGTTGGGTTTCTTCGAAATCAATTACCATCTCCTTCTTCTTTAAAAGAATTATTTAAAAAAAAAAGAATAATACTATTATTACAGGATTAAATAGTCTCAAACCACAGAGAGAGAGAGAGAGAGAGAGAGAGAGAGAGAGGAGAGGAGAGAGAGAGAGAGAGAGAGAGAGAGATCTTATTGTACGAGTATATAGCTTCATTACCGCAAAAAATATTGTTTGTGTCTGTAATCTAAGCTGGTCATCCAGAAAAAAAGAGGATCAACAACACTGCCCTTTGTTGTGTCCATATTGTATGCGGCTTTTGTTTACTCGTCCAACTACATTTTCTGTGTCTTTTCCCCGAAGTTCACCCCTTCTCTAGCCCAAACCCACCCCCTTGTGGACCCCTACTGAAGTGCTGCATACAAGACCTCGATTCTTCATCAAATACTAGCACCCAGGCAATCACGTAAGGTCAGGTGAGAAGAAGGAGAAAACCTTGCCCAGTGCCCAGTTCCACGGACCTGAGAATCTCGGTCTTTCTAGGAAGCCAGCACTCTGCTGCATATTATTGTTGATTTCAAAGGAATCAACGCCTACCGTTTTGCGTTTTAGCTGTTATTCTCCACGCAATGTATGCAGGGTCTCTATTAAATCATGGTCAGTTTTAGTTTGGGGTTCAGTTTTATCTAGGGGGTTGGGGTGGGTAGGGAGAAGGGAAGGGGGAAGGGGGGGGGGGGGGCACTGCATGCGGACTAATCCATGTAGACATCGGGTTGCTTCATATGACGACAGTGCGTAGAGTTTACAGCATGGCAGCTGAATAAAGGAGTCACTCAAAAGAAAAGCACGTGGAAAGGTTTCTTCGACAAGGCTCAAGTCGTGATCGTTTACAAAAATGCAATTCGACATCTCCCCCCCCCCTCCCCCACTAGCCACTCCTCTCGTCGTCTCCCCTCCCCCTTCTCCCTCCACACTCACTCCCTTACACCCAAGCCCACCCCATTTCCTCTCGTCCACTCACCCTCCCTCCCTATCCTCAACACATGTATCGTCATCATCTTCAACACACCCCCACCCCTCGCCCCCACACACACTCCTTCCGCCTTTGCTTTTGACCCCATACTCCTGCTCTCCTCCTCCCGTCCCCGTCAAGTTAACCGGTTCACATAGTGTTCCTTGGTCAATGCTACGTCGCCAGTGCGGACGCTGTGGTCAGTCAGTGCTTCTGGAATCGTCGTCATGGCGTCGTTGGCCTGACAACGGTCTGAGGTAGGTGTGCTTTTTAGCGCGCGTCCTACCTGGTCATCTGAAGAGAGAACTGTGATCGCTGTGGTGTGCGCCTGTTCAAAAGCAAGGTGAGTTGTCTCTCTCGGACTTAATGTGTTGATTTTTTTTTCTTTTTGCTTTTTTTTTTTTTTGGTGTGTTTTTGTGTGTCTCTCGCGCTTGTGTGTGTGTGTGTGTGTGTGTGTGTGTGTGTGTGTGTGTGTGTGTGTGTGTGTGTGTGTGTGTGTGTGTGTGTTGGTGTGTGTGTGCGCGCGCGAGCGTGCGTGTGCGCGTGCGTTTGTGTGTGTGTGTGTGTGTGTGTGTGTGTGTGTGTGTGTGTGTGTGTGTGTGTATGGAAGGTGGTGTTTGCGAGAGGGGAAAGGGAGACCGAAGATTTTGGTGTGTGTGGGGGGGGGGGGGGGGGGGGGGGAGCGGTAGCAGCAGGGTGATTGCGTTTGCAGAATAGGACAATATTAATGACAGCAACAACAGAAACTATTTCTTATCCGATGGTCTGATCTTGACCTTTTGTCTGTTTAGAAAGTCTTGAATACTTTCCACGGTCTCACTGAAATTTGTTCCTTTTCTTTTTTAAACAGAAGTTTCAGAATATCATAAGTGAGCTTAATTACAACTTAACATTTCGATTCACTTTTTTCATTTAAACAGTACACTTTTTTTTATATAAACTGTGTTGTTGAAATCACTGAAAGTAACCAGTGTGTCTGAACTGTTTAAACGACGACGACGACGATGACGACTGTGAAAACGACGACGACGACGATGACGACGACGACGACAGCAACAACTACAGCATCAAAAACCATAATGCAATGTGGCTTAGAAAATAGATGAAATCGATGAAAAAAATTCTTTTCATATCTTAATGAAGAAAAGAACACTGGAAACCAGCAAATTCGAAACATTAGGAATTTGGTTTACTGCTGACCTAAAAAAATGTAAGGATATCACTTATACTCAAATATTTAGCAAATAAAACAACCTTTTATGGTGGAGTCAAAAAGACATTCAACACTAATGTGAAGGTGCAAATTACGGGGATTTCTAAATAAATTAAAAAAATATTAATGTGTCTATATTTGGAATACTTCTTCCAAACCTGTGGACACTTTCAACGAAGACGTTGTGTATCCGTTCGTTGGAGGAGGAGGAAGAAACAAGACTGTGTCAAAAGTGGATATGCAGGAACATACGTAAGTGAGGGTCATACTGGATTCCTTGATGTAAGCTATTACCTGCTTGCGTTAAAACCAAGCTGTATAAGAAGGCTCATGTGTCCAGCAGTTGAAAAGGGAGATAAGTAATGGACTACGAGTTCCAAGCAGGTGGGTTATTGACGAATTGTCTGAATGAGTCCAAGACTAAAGAATAGAGTTCTCAACAGACAAATCAGGTTCTAGTGGTTTCATTGTTTGGAAACATCTTGAAAAACATATTTCAAGCATAAAATCTAGTTCACGATTAAGTTAAATCTACAAAGCCAAAATGCGTGGAGAACCACATTTTTTTTTAACCAGTGAACACTTGTTTGACGTATTATGTGAAAACCCAGTGGATTTTTAAAAGCGCGTGTTGCATTATAGATTATTGTAAAGAAACAGTAATAATTCATTACATGCAGAATTCATTAGTAATGTTATTATAGTGTTAAGCTTGTAACTCACGTAGCAGTCATAAAAGAATTGTTGAACAGCAAATGCATTCATAAGAACATTACGCTCTACGGAAAGAATGCAAATTTTCTAATACCGTTTAATACTGAATCCTTTCATGCAAGCGTTGCTTAAATGTTCTATGACGTCTTTTTGACATTCAAGATTTTTTTTTTCTCAAAATCGACTTGTGAATGTCAAACGCATAAAACATTTTGAGAATACTGCCCCAGCAGAAGAGAGCAAAACAAGGGGCCATAACCGGCGCAAAGAACTGAACGCGGGACTGTAAGAATATTGTCGCTGTCTAAGTCCGTTCACAAAGATTATGAATCATGATAGTTTTTTCCCGACTTTTTTTTTTTCTTTGAGGATCGGACGGAAGAAAAGGTCAGCATCGGAGAGCGAAAATGCTTTAAAAACATTTTTTGTGACAAATAATTTTGACACTTTGGAAAATTACGCAGAGATTTTTTTAAATGTTGAATACTAAAGGCCTTCATTCCCCATACATACACACTTGCCTTATATCAACTAGTCTGTTGGGTAGGGAGGGTGACAACAGGGGAGATCGGGTATCAGGCTTTCAAGCAGTTCACACTCAGTAGCACGAGAGCGGAGCGTCGCTCATCGGGGTATGTGTCCCAGTGAACCTTCTCTTTGGGTGAAATGAGATCACAGCTCGATCAGTAACCACACACACACACACACACACACACACACACACACACACACACACACACACACACACACTAAAAATAAAGGTTGAAATAATACATTAGGCCCAAACAATCCAATGCCTGACAGTGGGTGAATGAAAAAAGAAAAGCAAACAAACCTGGGCTTATGAAAAAGAACCCATTTTCGGTTTTTGACTGGCTGCTAAACCCACTTTACTTGTTCAGAAAGTACTCTCTCTCTCTCTCTCTCTCTCTCTCTCTCTCTCTCTCTCTCTCTCTCTTAAACACACACACACACACACACACACACACACACACACACACACACACACACACACTGAACAAAACTAATTTTAAATGTAATTAATAGCGAACCGCCAACAAAACGTAGACAAACGAATCACAAGACAAAACACGACGCGTTTCGACCTCTTAGGTCTTCTTCAGTCAAGAAACAAAACACTCAGGACAACGAAAATGAACGAACAATCACTAATCTTCATTCACTTCCGCTATCTAAACAAATTTTAAACGTAATTGATAGCGAATCCCTAGCAAAACGTAGACAAACGAATCACTAGACAAAACACGACGCGTTTCGACCTCTGAGGTCTTCTTCAGGCAAGATACAAAACACTCAGGACAACGAAAATGAAACTGAGCAGGCCCACCATGTTTTTGATTTTGACATAATTTTAATCATATGCCATCATTACATCCACAGCACCTAACCCCTGGCCTTCCACTCGCCTTTTGCTATCTGTACATACACTGACTTAGTTATTCTGTCCATCAATTCTCTCTCTCTCTCTCTCTCTCTCTCTCTCTCTCTCTCTCTCTCTCTCTCTCTCTCTCTCTCTTACATTTTTGTTAATACACATTCTAACCTTAATCCAATATGGTATTTAACACTCGAACGTAACACCGAAAGTCTCATTATTATGACAGAGGAAAATCGAGAGGCTAAAATTTGGCTTCACTTCTACAATGCTTCTAGTTTTGATGAAAAAAATGATTGTCCCCTACATTTTATACTATTTGCATAATGTCTTTAGTTTTTCAGCAACTTTTTTCCTCCCCACACTTTCGTTTGGTTTCGTTTACTACTCTTCGCTGGCTGCTTTGGGGGTGCTACTGGATTCTTTTTTGCACCCTTGGTGGTGAGAACACCACAGTATTATGGACTGTGGTGTGTCTCTATTTAACGCCAGGAGCGCAGACACAACCAGCCGTGTCTCCCTGATGAGTTCCGACCCAGCGGACGAAAGGCCTCGGAGCAGGCAATACAAATATATCTGCCTTCAAAAGGGATTGCGATGGTTCGCTTATGCAGCTAGTGAAGAGTTTTCATATCTGTAACATATTTTCTTAATTTCATGTTCCCAGTTTCTCCATCTTAAAACTCCCCCCCCCACCCCCTCCTCCTTAAGTCCAAATCTTTGCCAAATCATTACTATGAAGACAGTTCAGTTGTTGGCCTGCGCTTGTTTTTTTCCCCCACTATTAGATTGTTCGTCTATGTATTTGTCTGACTTTATTCAAGTTTAAAAGGCTGTGCCAGTCTTGAATAAAAGTTAATAATAATAATAATGTATGGAATTTATATAGCGCTAGGTTACTCTGTGTTAGGTTTTCTTATGGGAGCAAAAATACCCCACTTGTTAACTGTTTATCGTTTACTGTTCCCTGCCTCATTTCATTTCCGAAAAAATAATGGTTTTTCCTTACTTAAGACGATGAACTCTACGATTTCATTCAGAGGGCATTGAAAATCAAATTTCTTGTAACAGGAAAGCAGAATGAACTACAGCAATACAACCAGCAGCTGGGTAGCAGACGACACGTCCAATGACATCGCATCCAACGTGACTTCACCGTCTCCGGTTGATGAGATCACTAATGATATGACCTCAGTCATGGGGGGATGCACGAGCGAGCTAATTCGACATATGTATTACTTGTTCAGCGGCGTACTGACTGTGGTGTTGAATGCCTTGGCTGTCATCGACACTTATTTCAATCGCACTATGAGGTAAGTAAAATTCATCACACACGTGTGTGTGTGTGTGTGTGTGTGTGTGTGTGTGTTTGCGTGCATGAGCTCGAGCGGGATTACAGGCGTAAGTGCATGTCTGTCGACCTAAACATTTCAATCCTAATTCTCCTGCTGTCTTGTTCTTCTCCCCGTCTCTTCGTCACTCCATTCCCACCCTCTCAATTTCCCCCAATAAATGAACTTCTTCTAAAACGCGTGCATACGAAATATGCATTGATCATTGTTACGTCCAGTATGTCTGCCTCTGCGCGCGTGCACGCGCATGTGTGTGTGTGTGTGTGTGTGTGTGTGTGTGTGTGTGTGTGTGTGTGTGTGTGTGTGTGTGTGCGCACGCGCGCGCGTGTGTGTGTGTGCGCGTGTGTGTATGCGCGCGCGTGTGCGCGCGCGCGCGCGTGTGTGTGCGCGCGCACGTGTGTGTATGTGTGTGTGTGTGTGTGTATGAGAGAGAGAGAGAGAGGAGAGAGAGAGAGAGAGAGAGATGTGTGTGTGTGTGTGTGTGTGTGTGTGTGTGTGTGTGTGTGTGTGTGTGTGTGTGCTATCAATAATATTCCCAAATGCATAGCGATGTTTTCAATGTATCTCAGTCAATTGAACTAGCCTTATTCTGTCTGTCTGTCTGTTTTGCCGTCTGTCTGTATGTCTGTCTGTCTGTACGTCTCTCTCTCTCTCTCTCTCTCTCTCTCTCTCTCTCTCTCTCTCTCTCTCTCCAGTTGCACCCCCATACGACACATACCGGAGCCATCACTTACCCAAATGAATGGACGTGTCTTGTTCCGTCTTCTCTCTTCTGTCTATCAGTTCCAGACACGTGGATATTAGGTTTCAATGGCACCGGACCTATACCAACTGGACCCAGTCTGGACCTGTGCCATCAGGACCCAGTACCAGACAAATAGATACAAGGCCATAATGGCATTGAACCTATGCCATCAGGACTCAGTTACAGACAGATAGGTACTAGGCCATAATGGTACTGGACCTATACTATCAGCGCCCAGTTATTGACATACAGTTATTGACCATAATGGCACTTTACCCATACCATGAGGACCCAGTTGCAGATAGGTACTGCGCTATAATGGCACTGGACCTTTACTATCAGGATCCAGTAACAGCCTGATAGGTATTAGGCCATAATGGCACTGTATCTATACCATTAGGACCCAGTTACAGATGGGAACTAGGCGATAATGGCAGTGTACGTATACCATCAGGACCCAGTTCCGGACAGAGAAGTGCTAGGCTATGGGATGTGTGGTTTCTAGAACCACCTTTTTGTCAGGCCTTGTCTGTTAATGGAGGCTTCAACAATTAAACGTTTCAAGCGTAGCGCTTCCTTAGTAAACCTATTGTTAGTAACTGAAGATTACAGGTGGTGTGGAGAATGAGGATCACGAAGTCTGTGACGGTAGTTCACATCACATGCAATAAGACGGGATGGAACCCAAGTTCGCTTTTACTCATTTTTATTTCATTTTCTTTAAAAAAAAAAAAATGAATTAACTTTGTGTCCTGATCTCGCTCTAGTCAAGTAATTCTCATCAACTTCTGAATCTGCATTTTTTTGGCTATGTCAGTTTCTGTATGTGTTCGATTTCCCGACCCTCATCTTGAGAGTTCAGTATTGCTGCCATTACGTACATACAAGAGTAACGGGATCGATAGGTTAGCAGAAGCAACCAGAAGTGCTAATGTTTCGTAATTATCACTCTGCCACATGATCTATTTTCACAGTTGATGCAACGAAAGCTGGTGTACCCGAAGACTGGTTGTGATTGTGTTTGGCGGCTCGATTGGCGTGAGAGGAAAGCTCAAAACAGTCTTCTTCTTCTTCTTCTTCTTCTTCTTCTTCTTAGCACTGTCACTCTTGAAGACTGGTCCTCAACACTAACTGAATTGTCCGATAGGCAGTCACATAGGGGATGGGGTGATGGAAAATTCATGTAAACAGACATCCATTGAAAACACATCAACAAACAAAAACAAAACCACAGAATGTGGTGCCATCTTCTTGGAGGGAAATGTTCTGGATGTCCCCTTTTCACTTCTTTCAAAATCATTTTCACCATTTCTAACTATCTTTCCCCTTTCTTTCTTTCTTTCTTTCTTTCTTTCTTTTTCTTCTTTAAAAAAAATCAATCCTCTTTATTTTTCATTGAATCAGTCCTCTATTTTTCATTGATTAACATCTTCCAAAGTAGTCCAAATTATACATCTGATGAATATTTTATTCCTCTCTGTCTTTCGTTCCTTTTTTCCTTTCTTTCGGTCCCCTCCATCCCCCCTCTCCAACCCCCACCCTCACCCCGCCTGCCCGCCCTTGCCCCTTCTATCAGTTTTTTTTTCCCTCTTGTTTCCCTTGTTCCAACTCTCATTTTATCTTTCTTTCACTCTTCTTTGTTTCGCATTTCTAGGTTTGCTTCTGTTGATGAAAGAAAAATGACTGTACCGCTGAACGAAAAACACAAACAAATTACAAAACAAAACACGACGCGTTTCGACCTCACATGCAATTTTGCGCCCAGGTTGAGGAGATAAATGATTGTTCGTTCTTCCTTTTCGTTGCTTTCAATGTTGCTTGCCTGGCCTGAAGAAGACCAAAGAGGTCGAAACGCGTCGTGTTTTTTTCTTTTTTTTTTATCGTAATTTGTTTGTCTCTTTCGTTCAGCTGTGCAATAATTTTTTTTTCAAAGTTTATTTTTTGATTTTCGCCTGCAGTCATATCGCTTTGGAACTAACTCGATGCAAGTCGAGGGCTGTGTCATCTTAAAGATGGGTTTCTCTTTCGTTATTCTTTCACTTTTCTTCTTTCGTTGTTTTTCACCTTCTTCTTTCTTTCAACTTCTCTCTCCCCACACTCCCCCCCCCCACCCACCCAGCACACACACACACACACACACACACACACACACACACACACACACACACACACACACAACACACACACCACTCTCTCTCTCTCTCTCTCTCTCTCTCTCTCTCTCTTGTTTTTTCTTTACTTCACTTAATACGCCACGTTGGTTCTGTTATCTTGTTGTTTTTCTGACTTCTGTAGACAAGGAACGTTACGTATGGTTCCAGAGAGTGGACCAAGGTGTTGCTGGTGAATCTGCTGTCGTCGGACGCACTGCACGGGGTGTTTCATATCGTCTTTTGGTTTGCACCGTGCCTGCGCTGGCTGGGGAAGTGTCAGATGTTCCTCGCTGTCACCACCGTGCAAATACAGGTTTGTGTACTGTCTTCTCTATCTGCGCATGCACGCACGCACGCACGTGTGCGCATGCACGCTCTCTCTCTCTCTCTCTCTCTCTCTCTCTCTCTCTCTCTCTCTCTCTCTCTCTCTCTCTCTCTGTCCCTCTCTCCCGCGCGCTGTCTTTCTCTGTCTCTCCCTCTCTGCCTCTCTCTGTCTCTGTGTCTTTCCGTCTCTGTTTCTGTCTCTGTCTCCGTCTCTCACACACACACACACACACACATACACGCACACACACACACACACACACACACACACACACACACACACACACACACACACACGCACACACACACACACACACACACACACACACACACACACACAATTTTACATTTTCTTTCGACTTTTAATGTTGTGTGTGTGTGTGTGTGTGTGTGTGTGTGTGTGTGTGTGTGTGTGTGTGTGTGTGTGTGTGTGTGTGTGTGAGAGAGAGAAAGGTTAAATGTCTGTTCTAGATCAGCAAATCTTATTTCGCCCGCAAACCCCCTTTTCACATAATCAAATTCTCTCAGCCAAAAAAAATAGCTAAAAACCTACAAAATTAAACAAATCTAATCGCGTGAAAAGTGGGGGTTGCGGGCAAAATAATTTTCCTGCTCTAGAACCGCACATTTAAACTTTCTCTCTGATTAACTAACAGGCACTGTGTTTGGTGGGACAACCTGCAACTCTTCGCGAACAAACGATCTTTTAGGGGCAGGCTTTTTAGAAGAAAGAGTCTCTCTTAAATAATATACGGGAGGGGCTGTTTTCATAATTCTTTCAACTTCATATACATCTACGCTCCATATAGGGTCTGTGGCTCTAATTCTAACATCGCCCTCCGCCTCTCCAGGCGCATACAAGTATCTTACTTTTAATCCAAAAGGCAAGAGTTTTTGATTACCTTGGATGTCTTCAGTAATACTTATTTTTTTTAATTTGATCGCGTTTACTGGCTTAAGGCCCGTTGCTTTAAATTCTTCATTGCTCATGGCGCGTAAGACTGCTGACAACCTTCTGACCCATTCTGTGTTGCGTGTTTTGTCCATAAGGTCTCTATGATATTGATAGGTAAACAGCCGCTCAGCTAGATTCTTATTAAAGTTTTCTACTAGAGCCTGGGAGCGATGGTTGCCTGGAATCCCTCTCTTAACTGTAACCCGATGTCTTAAAAACAACTGGTTTACAGCCCCTTTAAACTCTTTTCCATCATCAACCTGAATCAGCCTAGGATACTTTAATGGACCTCGCATGTATATTTGTTGTAAAGCCACAGCCACAGCAGTTGAGCTTTTATCTGTTAAAGGCTCAGCGTCTTTATACCTTGAAGCCATATCAACAACCGTAAGAGCATACTTAAACTTTTTTCTTCTAACTTTGTCATGTGGAAGATACAACAAGTCCATCTGGTGGGTGTCATTAGGAACTGAATTAACAAATCGAGGCCTTATTATTCTTTTTGGGGCAGGCAGATATATTTGCCAGATCGCTTGTTTTGAAAGCCAGTCTTTCGCTTCTGATTCAGACACCCTAGCAGCTTTACTCAGTTTATCAATAGCGGCCTTTCCTTTCCAATACCCTCTAGGAGAATAATATATTTTGTACTTCGTATCGTCCATAAGAGACTGTTTTTATTACATTTTTAACTATGATTTTTAGATTGAATATGCAAGAAGAAAGATTGCTCCCATAGCACCTATAATAAAGCCTATTTCTACCATTTTCTGATCCTCAGATGGTTCATAAAAGTCAGACAGTTCTGGCGGTGACGATGTTAGAAACTTCTTTCCTGTCACTAAGTAATATTCATTCATTGCTTCATCAACGTCTGTAAATGTGTGCTCTGCATGTCCCTGCTCTCTTAACTTTTTATTAATAAAGTCTAAGTGAGCAATCCTCCTTTTCTCGTAAGCGTCTCTTGCCTTAGCTAAATCTTCCATTGCCTTGTTATGGCGTTCTCTCTCTTCATCAGACCGCAATTTACTAAACATATAATTGCTGCCAGAAAAAGCCAACGCATTAACAATAGCTCCTCCCACCATCAGAACTAATCCAGACATCTTTTTATAAATGAATGAATCTTTTTATAAATCAATATTTTCTAGAATTAATCTTTTTATAAATCAATATTTTCTAGAATCAATCTTTCTATGCATTGATGTTTTCTGGGATAATCCCCTGTGCAACAAGAAAGTCTTTTGAGGCAATCCCCGCCGTTATTACAGCTATAACCTTAACAACATCCTCAATGTCTAACCTTCCCAGATCAGCCGGCCTCACATGCTATATCCTATACTAAGACCGCTGATAAGTCTGAACTGATCCTGATCACCCCACCAAAACTTCAAAACCACCCTTCTGTTCCGACTTCCATCAAACTTGTTGATTCACCTATCACTCTCTCTCATTCTGCCCGCAACCTCGGTGTAACTCTTGATCAAACCCTGTCCTTCCAACAGCATGTCAGCAATGTCTGTCGCACTTGCTTTCTTGAACTCCGCCGAATTGCTTCTATTCGCCATCTTCTCTCAGAAAACACAACAAAAGCTCTTGTCTGCGCATTTGTTCTATCCCGCCTGGATTACTGTAACGCTCTTTTGTCTGGCTCTCCCTCTCATCTCATCAACAAACTTCAAAGAGTTCAGAATCATGCTGCCCGTCTCATCTTCCGCACTTCTAAATATAACCATGTTACCCCATTGCTCCGCTCTCTCCACTGGCTCCCTGTTCAGCTAAGAATATCCTACAAGATTGCCTGTCTCTGCTTCAAATCTATCGAGTCTTCCTGTCCTGAGTATCTCACCCACCTGTTACATCTTTACACCCCATCTCGAGCTTTACGTTCCTCATGTGACACTCGTATCTACAGTATCCCCACTGTTCGCACTAAAACCTATGGTCAACGTTCCTTTGCCTATCAAGCTCCAACTACCTGGAATCAATTGCCTCGCTCTCTCAGATACTCACCCTCACTGCCCACATTCAAGCGCCTTCTCAAAACTCATCTGTTTCCTAGGTAACTTCGTCTTCCCTGTGACCCGACGTTTGCAATGTGTGATGCGAGTGTCTGCTTTGTGTGCGTTCGTGTCTGTGTGAGTGTGTGTTTGCGTGTATGCATGCTTGTGAGTTTGTGTCCTTGCTTTGGATTTTGATGCCTTTTTCTCATGTATGATTGTTATATACTGTGTGATTTGATGTCTGTTGTGATATTGTAAACGCCTAGGGCATTCAATTGATTAGGCGTCATAAATGTTCATAATAATAATAATAATAATTACAGCAGAGTGGTAAATAGTATTGATGATCTTTGCAGTGCTCATATTTTTTATTAACTAAAAAAAATAATTAAAATAATCATAATATGAAAGACTGTCTATGTGCTTTTTAATCAGATAATCTTTTGTTACCAGAGCTAAAAATAAGGCTGTAACTAGTTTCGGCAAATCTTCTATCTTTCCCATGTTGGGCGGTTTTATTCTTAACAAACATTTTGCTAAGGTTGAATAAACTATAACACCGATAATGGGCACTGCATAATTAACCAACGTTAAACTCATGGTTTTATTATTTTTATTGTTTTTAAAAAGAGTTTAAAAATGGATTGCGACGAGCTATTAAAGTGTGAGGAGGCAGCAGACCTCTGTCATAAAGAAAGATTATTCTCTCTGGCTGCATGTGGAAAAACCAGGCAGTATTTAGGCACTGAACTAAGTATTGAACAGATTCAGCAATTGTCTACATCAGACGTTGAGAAGTATTACGCTAGGTATGAAGCACAGCTAGGATCAAAAATGGTTAGATCGGTGGGACAGACAATAATTAGTTTATATGCTAAGTTAGTAGGCAAGATAGCGCCGATTGATTCAGAAGAAGATTTAAAATATGACTTAACACAAGATCCGGTTTTAACCAAGTCTCTAGAATCTCTTGCATGCGACATGTATTATAGATTTGGGATATTGTTATGTCCATTCATCATGGGATTAATTACTTTTAATCATATTAATTTTAATCATATTAATTTTAATCAGACTAAAAAAATGAGCGAGCAGGAGAAGGCTCCACAGGCGAGTGTCCCACAAGTGAATTCTCCACAAGTGAATTTACAGGCGAGTGTCCCACAAGTGAATTCTCCACAAGTGAATTTACATGCGAGTGTCCCGCAAGTGAGTGTCCCACAAGTGAGTAGTGTTACTAAAGCTAAAAATTCTGGCCGTGTTGAGGCCGGTCGTAAACTAGCTGAATGGAACAGACTGCAAAAAGCAAACCAAGCAGCAAAACAAAAATTATTAGATAGTAATACAGCACCAGCACCGCCGCCGCCACCAACAACAACACAATCAAACTATAAGATGTATTATTATGTGCTGGGGAGTATTGTTGTTGGTGGAGGGCTTTTAGCATACAAGCGCCTAAAGCCATACTTAGCAACAAAGTCACAAATCCCACAAAAACAGTAAAAGAACCAACTTCTGCAAAAAAAAAGTACAACCTCCTGCTGTAGACCCATTTTTAATAAATTAGTTTTTTTAATGCGTTGTTAAGTACTGGTTAAGTACAAGCTAAGTACTGGTTAAGTCAGTTATAACAAGTTAAGTGTAAGTAAAGAGCAAGTTAAGTACAAGTAAAGTGCAAGTCATGTTAAGATCTTAAGTTAAGTACTAGTTAAGTACTAGTTAAGATCTTAAGTTAAGTACTAGTTAAGATCTTAAGTTAAGTACTAGTTAAGTACTAGTTAAGATCTTAATTTAAGTCAGCCAAGTCGGTTCTCCAGTGACCTACAGCATATGAAAACTCAGGATTGACGTAAGTTCGCTTGTTATTGTTAGAGACTAGTGATTTCTTATTAACAGCAGTTGTGTTTACTTGATGAAGAGTAGAGCGCAGATTAACATTTATGTGATGAAATATTTTGTTTTCAAAGAGAGCCTGCTTGTAGTTGTCGTGGCTTTTTTGTTTTTTTTTGACAACTTCTTTACTTACACCCTTAGCTTTCTTTGTTACAGAAGTCTGGGTAGCAACACTATACATCTTTGACCGTAAGCCAACATATTCTTGTATAACCGTCCCATTAAGTTCATCCTTCATCTTTCCAATTACTTTCTTGTTTACGGTTGAATGTAAAGGGCTGTCTTTTGGGTAGTCACATGTGTCGTACCACCCATCAGCTCCTTTAGCCACCTCCGCCTCTAAATCCTTATAGAAGTCTTCAGTTGGGATGTCCAGAATAAAACTATCAGTGTCTGTGTAAACGACATTTGATTCTGGGTACAGCGGTTTAAAGTAGTCGTATAGAAATTCTAGCATTAACAGCTTTGACAGCTCTAACACGGCAAACCCGATAAACACCGGCTTGTCCAACTTCACATTCTGTTTCTTCATCATAACGCCAACTAGGCTGTCACTAAACCGTCTAAAGTCTTGGTAGTTAGGTTTAGAGACCAGCTTAATTGCTTGTTTTTCTTTCGTAACTAATCTTACGTCTTTACGATTGTGTACGTTCTCCATCGTCTTGCCAAAACAACTGTTGTTCATTAGTTTAAAGAAGTCTTTTTCTGAAGCGTCAGCGGCCTTAGTTCTAAGATCGGTGTTCTTCGTGATGTATGGTCTCATGAAAGGCTCTTGGTCACAGGTAATTATTCTGTGAACAGCTCTTAGTTTTAACCCGTGTCTTAAGTAAAATTGTAACAGCCTGTAATGACAGACATATTTAGTCTTGTGTCGAAGATTAGGCACAAGTTTGGGCGGTTCGGTGGGACTCATCTTTAATTTTTCTGCGGCTAAGGGGAAATCGTTATGAAGATCGTGCAACTCTGCGGGATAATCTAAGTCCACTTCTAAGACTAGTCCTATTGGATTATCGGGTGTAAGATCTGACAATAGCCCTACCACCCGATCAACCTCATGAGGCCCGTTTATCATTTTAAAGTTTCTTAACGGCAGTGCCTGGCTCATGGCCCACCCATACAGATTGTTGGCATCTAAGTACATCAGATAGTTGGATGGTTTAGTTGGATCATAATCGTCTAAATACTTGTTGTTGGCTCTGCGGTAAGGATGACAGGCCATGCTAATGCCTCCCCTCAGCCCGTCTTCAATCATCTGGAGTGTATCCAGATCCGAGATTAAGTCAATCTCAATGTTTGTAGACTTCAAGAATGCGTCCCAAGACAACCCCGGGGCAGAGATGTACTGTGATGAATCTAGACCGTAGTGTTTCATGCAAGTGGATCTATAATTCTGAAACACATCTGCCAATAAACACACGTCGGCCATCAAGTATTGATCGTGATAATCGCCCATCGTTCGACAGTGTAATTCTGTCCAGGCTTTCTGTGCGTATTCATAGTCGGCGTCAGATATGCCTCCACCTCTGAGACGGCTGTAAAAGTCTTCCTTTGCTGGCAGCGCCGGCTCGTCAAACTTGTCCCACGAGTCCATGTATTCATAAGGGTAAACGCCTTTACGTACTAAAGATGAGTCGAAATATTGTTTAGTGATTGGACAGTCTTGTAGAGATTCTGCTAGTTTGCTTAAACTTCCCATCAGATGCTGGGCAGAATCATAGAAGGATAAACAGTCTACAGTAAAGGTCATGTACTTTTCTGATGACTGTGCAATACAGCTAACTCTCTTACATTCAGAAGTTATTGCTTGCATGATAAAGTGAGAATCATAGCCCCGTAAGTTATGAAAGAAGATTGGCAGTTTCCATTTTTCGGGGTTAACCTTGAGTTGAAGATTGCAACTGTTGTGCGCGGCCCCTCTGAATTTCCCAGTAATGTGATCGTGGTCTCTCACTGTTGGGTTTGCTTTACTATTAGGAGTTAGCCTTGAGCCGCATATCCAGCAGTGGGTGGCTGATTCATAGCGCCTTTGGTCTTCGGGGGTCATCTTAATGTCTGAAAGGTTCAGCTGATTGGAGAATTGATTGCGAAGGTGTTTCATCTGCTCCAAAAATCGACCAGCTGCGTGAGGACCTCTGTAAATCTCCGGCTGTGTGTGTCCGCCATCTGACCTAACAGCAACAAACGCATAAGAACAGATCTGATGCCGGGATAATATGGTTGTTTTTTGTTCTTGTTGAGGGTCGTAGTACTATGGCAAAATCGCTTCAAAGTCAGCATAGACTACGTATGGGCTCATCTGCATTTTGTGTACATTCTTAAAACCAACCTTAGACCCCGGTTTGGGTGTAAGAAGTTTGATTTTACAGTCTACAAAACTTTTACAATGCTTCTTATGTTCAGCAGCTGCCTCTATAGATGGGATTCTGACCAAACACCTTCTACAAAGCTCCTGTTTAAATTTGTCCTTTGTAGTATAAGCCAGAAGTCTGCTAATTGATCTGATTAATACATAGTGGCTCTTGGAACCGTCCGCAAACAGAATCAAGTCTACATGATTCTGGAGTGATTCGCCTAAAGTGGGAGCTTTGGGAGAAATCCTCAGAGGGGCCAGATTGTCTACTGAATTCCATATGTATACGCTTACGGTTATTGGTTTGTTTTGCTCTTCAAACTG
Source organism: Conus canariensis (assembly GCA_033310375.1). Lineage (NCBI taxonomy): Eukaryota > Metazoa > Mollusca > Gastropoda > Neogastropoda > Conidae > Conus > Conus canariensis. The sequence goes on along the minus strand of CM065714.1, from coordinate 69,590,238 downwards.
ATCGATACTTTCTACGCTCACTGGAAAGGTTATGTTATTTAAGTTCAGCTCATTTATATACTGCCTATAATTGGAAACTCTGTTTGCATGATTTTTAACAGGATGTAAATGTGCCAAAACACACCACATGAAACATAAGTTGTCTGAATTATGTATATTTAAGACTGCTCGTTTTAACTCTAACTCTCTTGGGAGAGGAAGGTAAGAATTGCCAACTATAGGAGAGTATTTGGCTTGTCTTAGTCTGATTTCAAGGACTGTTCCTTCAGACCAGCCGGAGCCGCGCAATTTTGCTTCTTCGCTTGCATGGTTAAACTGTGTAAGCATGTAATCGGCCCAGTCAGAATTAAAGTCGTAATAACTCATTACTTCTTTCTGTCTAGTTGAAACCCAGACTAGTATACTATTATCATCGGGGGTTATATATTCAATCTGAATGGCCAACAACACTTTTACTGGCGGGTTAAATTGAAGAGACTCTGGGATTTTAGAGATAGCATGTGTTACGCTTTCCTGAACGCTTGAGGGGTTAATGATGTCCATGGCTAGTTCACTGAACATATTGCCCACTGGTTTAGCATCCAACGCCTTTGTGGCCATCATTTTTTAGGCTAATATATAGGTAATACAAAAAAAATAAATACTAAAATTTAGCTAATATTTACTAATTTGAGGTAATACAAAAAATAAATACTAAAATTTAGTTAAATTGAATAGCTACTCCTTCACAGTTAGTAAAAATAGACAATTCAACGTCATCAGGAGCCATAATATTAACTAAAATTGCAATACACTTTATAACTGGGTTGGGCCAAGAATCTGGCATTTTACTGATTACGTTGGTTACACTTTCACGAATATCTGCGTGCTCAAAAAGATCCGTAATTAATTCGTCAAACTTGTTTCTTAACTCTTCTTCATTAGCCACCAGCTCCATCATTAACTCTAAGGCGCAGCATATATTTTTAAGCTCTGTAACTACTTTGGTCGTCATTTTTAAGATCGAATATATAAGTAATACAATAATTAAATCATGCTCGTTTTTGGGTTTGCAGGGTTCTGCTTTGCAATGTTCTTTCTGATTGCCTCAGCGTCTACCTGTTGTGAAGTAAAAGTCTTTCTCCATTTCTTTTGGAGGTCAATTTTTTGTCGTCTGTAATCATCACCGTCAGCCATGGCTCGTTTAAATTCTTCGTCTGTTACTTTTCCATCCAGTAATGTATTGCTTATAATCAGCCTTAATGAATGAAGTTTTGCTGTTGCTAGGGCTACAATGGCGATGTGCTTTTGTAATTTGGGCGTTAGCTTCTTTAAAACCGCACTTACAATCGTGGACATGGCACCTAGCCCTAAACCAACACTCCCAAAAGCTTTAGACATCGGTGCCCCAACTCCAGTAGCTAAAAGAGCGACACTAGACCCAGTGCTTAAGCTGGCTACAACCGATGAGCCGGTGATTATATAAGAAAGGACATTTAAGGCTTTAGCATATTTCTTTCTAGTAGCCCTATACTTATTCAAGTCACTTTCTATTTCTTCTTCAAGCTCAGTCATGTGCTTTAATCTAAACTGCTGGCCGTCTTCCATTTTAAAACAAGATTATTTTTTTAATCTTGTACATATCTTCTTATTAACCCTTCTGGCAGCACTTCATCAACAGAGTAAAACGCAATAAAATCAACATACTTAATGAAAATAAAATCGAGTACTGTTAGTTTGTCTTTGTCAACCATCACAGTAACTTTGTCAGAAGATACAGAAGTGTTTATTTCATCCCCGTTTTTAGTAATAACAATAACAAGCCTAAGAGGGCCGCCCAAGTTTTCAGACTTTATTTGTACGCCTCTGATTAACGTGTGCTCTGGCAAACTAGGATCAGCCTCCCTTGGAGTAATAAATAAGCGAAAAAGCATCGTCATTTTTCTAGGCAGTGATTCTAGTTTTGGGTTAAATTCTAAGCCGACGGTGTCGCCCCCCACTTCAGCTAAGGACTTCTTTCTCCGCAGCATATATTCAGAGCCCTGCTTAGTTATTTCAATCTGCTTTTTCTGTTGTGTTCCTGGGACTAGGCTAGCAAGAAGGCGTCCTTCATTCAAAGCTTTTCTAAAATTGTATTTCTTATCAAAGTATACATAGGGGCTTCGTAGTTCAAACTTTAAATGCCAGTTAATGTCAGGAAGCAACGCCCAGGCATTCTCTCGTTTATGAAGTTTGTATTCGTGTTTGCCAAAATCGTTTGCCCTTAGATTTCTTATCTCTTCCAGGGTAGGATATTGCTGTCGTTTTTTATCTTCAATTTCTATTCGTTTGTAAACCCCTCGTCGGTGTACTCAAATCCATAAACATTTCCTGCCACTCCTATTAGATCAAAGTCAGTTGTATCTGCTAGATCTTTTATCTCTACTGCAACGCATTTAGGAGCTAACTCCGCTTTTGATTCTGGCCCTCGAGACATTTTTTAATATAAACAATTTATTATAAACAATCTGTAATAAACAATCTATAATAAACAATCTATAATGAGCAATCTATAATAAACAATTTATTATAAGCAAACGTATTGAACTGGTGGGTCAGTCCGTAAGCATAGTTTAGCGTGCTTAGATTTTTCTAGCTGCTCTTTTATTTTTTTTAGTTCATCCTTGTCCCTGATTATATAGTTTTCACTTAAACACTCTTCAAAACTATCCCTGTCCTTAGTATAGAATAAGATGACTGATTTTAACTGCGATCTAAAGTCTTTTAAGACAGCATTGTATTTTTGAGTTAAGAGCCAAACAGAAACTAATGCGTGTCTTCCGCTAAAGGCTAGCTTAGACAGAGTCCTTCTTTTTTTAACAATGTCTTGTTCGGCTGAACAGTCATCAATAATAAACAGCGTTTCAGTTCCCTCAAACAGCCTATAGTAATGTTCTAAACAGTCGCTTAGCTTGTCAGTAGGATCAGCTAAAAATATATTCTCGTCTGTCCAAACAAACTGCCTTTCTTTATAAGACTTGTTGTGCTTAATGGTTGTGCAGAATATAACAATGTACTCGTAATGAAATCTGTAGACAGTTTGTAACAAATCAAGCACGAAGACAGTTTTCCCACACCCAGTAATCCCGCAAATAAGCGAACAGTGCGGGTCTTTAGGCAAAAAGTTCAAACTATCCATCTGTTTTAATAGGCTATTTCTTTCAGTCTATTTTCTTCAATGTTCAGCTGGGCGTCATAAACCACAAAAACGTGCATTTGTATCTGGCCATTCTCCTCCTCTTCCTTATTAATCTGTATGAGTATGCCATCTGACCCTACCCTTCTTCCACTCCCGTGCAGTCTGTTGTCATACGTGGATCTAAAATCCAGCCATAGTCCATATTTGTCTGTTAGATAATCTTCGAGTCTTACATCGTGAAGGTGAAGTTTTTTACACACATGATCGGCTATGGGGCTTGTCTGTCTGCCTCCAGCAAACAGTTTTCTTATTTCATCAAAGTGTTGGTCGGGTAAAAGTCCGGCCGAATACAACTGAAAAGGCTTGCCATCTACTGTGCAAGACAGCTGCTCAATTTTTGGGTTGTAAAACGCCTCAGATTCCCTCTTAAAAGGAGCTGAGGGTTCAGTAAATAGCAAGAGAACCCCCTTTAGGGACCTTAAAGAATTGCTTATAGCTATTTCCCAGACAGTGTCTTGCTTGTTTTTAATCGCTAGACTGTGGTGTAAAACTCTTTCAAAGTAAACAACCGCCCTACTTTTATACTGATTTAAGATTATTCTAGCCAGTTCAGGATTAGTAACAACATCAAAATTAAGAGAGATGTTACTGACAGTGTACTTGGCTTGAGGGTCATCTGATAAAATAACAGATCCGCTGTCATTGAATGTCAGTTCGTAAGTAAGTTTGTCTCTTAGTGCGCCTTGGTAATATGGCTGGTGGGTTTTTAGCAGTTCAAAATCTAGAGGGATGCAAAATCTGTTCTTAAATGCTCGCGCTATTGCCTGGTCTCCCTCGTCTTCCTTTGCATCTGCAGCATTAAGCCTGTGCTTAAGACCGTTTGGGCTCTGGATCCCCTGAAAGATTTTGTCTTTTCTTTCTGTTCTAGGCAGCCACAGATCAGAATAGAGATTAAAAATGTCTGCGCTACTCAGTGAGAAGACTTCTCTACCTTCCAGTTTAATTACCATATTTTTAATGATGGCCCTGCCCAGGTTAGCAACGACAGTAGCATTAGGATCCGCCGACTCAATGTCTATTTTGAATGACAGCCTGGCAGTGCCTGGCATTATAACATCGTCAGCCCCGAGGTCACTAAATCTTACTGTTAACATTTCATTGGGCTCAATTGTTGATGGATTATTTACAACGCGCACAGTCTGTCTTATGCCTTTTATGCCATGGGGTTCCTTCGCTTTTCTGAATGGATCAAGGTCGCAGCCGTATGGGTTCATTTTTTATAAAACAAAAAATAATAAATATATAAATATGGCTGATGAAGATTTTGGCGCGATTGATTCTATTGAAGAAGAAGAAGATGATTTTGGCGCGATTGATTCTAATGAAGAACCGGGTCCTTCATTGCAAGAAGAACTTGAAGCAGCAGCAGCAGGCCAAGGAGTAGGATTAAGTCAAATACGAATGTTAGATAGAATTGAATCATTATATAGCCATATGGGGCGAGAGCGACCAGAAGCACTTAAGGTTTCCAATTTTTCAACAGATAAAAATAATCATTTGTATGTAAGAACTAGTAAAGGAAACCTTGTACGGCTTACTACAAAACCAGACCCAACCCAGTTTTTAAGCAGGAGCACAATTCTTAGAGAGCTCCCTGTTTTTGACCAAAGGCAGTTAAACTTTATTGGCGATCTAAGGTCTGAGGCTATTAGTGCTTTACAAAGCATAGTGCGAGAGTTGCCAACACGATCTGAAATAGAAATGATTCCTATTCAAGAATTAACTCAAAGAGCAGATGAACTAGTAGCAGAACTTGAGACGAGTTTTAATGAAGAAACACAGTTAAAAACAATTGCTGGTTCTCAAGTGCCTAGTCAAAGAGAAGGTGAGCTGAGTCCTGATGAAGAAACGGCTTTAAAAACAATTGATGATACTCCATTGCCTAAGTGCGAACACGAAGTTCTTAAAGCTAGAATTAAGGATCTTGAAGCTGAACTGCGTGACCTCGGATCTGTTAAGTCTGCTTTAACAACTACAAACGAAGAACTAAAAAACAATTTGAGAAAATTTAATGAGCTAGAGAGAGAGATAGAAGAAGAAAAAAATAAACTGGCTGATGCAGATGATAGCAATTTAGAGCCGGAAGAAAAGGCTAGAATATAGGCGAAAATACAGGATTTAATGATACTAAGGGCAAACAGGTTATCAGCGTTGTATATTAACAGAGAAAAAATAGATACCCAAATAAGCAGAATCGGAGAAACTATAAACAAAATGATTTATGAAAATACTACGTTAGCAGAAAGAATAAGGACTCTGTTCAGAGAGCAGGGAATTACAATAGTTAGTATATTAACAGCCGTTGGGTTTGCTATCTCTACGCTGGTTTATGCATTAACTGGCAGTGCGCCGGCGGGGTCAGTAGCGCCTCCAACGCCTCAGCCTGGTAAAAGTTGGATTAGAAAACAATTGCGCCATCTAGCAAACTTATTAAAGAAGTTAGCTGTCAAAGCGCTTGATGCTCTGCCTGGCATAATAGGCAGTGTTGTTAGTTGGGTTTTGTCTACCATAGGCAAAGTGGCTGGCTATATGGCCGACCATCTGTGGACGTTAGGAGTGCTGGCTGCCGGTTTAATTTTTAGTGAAATAAAGTATGGCTAATCCAGTAAAAGTTAAAAACACAACAAGGGCTGTCTTTTCACTAGTGTGTCTGTCGGGGTGAGGTACATCAACGGGCGGGGGGTCGCTTTCTGGGCTGCTTATAGCCGGCGGGGGGTCGCTTTCTGGGCTGCTTATAACTGGTGGCGGTGGGTCGCTTTCAGGGCTAGATACTTTTTTTAAAATGGCTGGTGCGGGCCTTGTGTTTAAGCCTTGATTGTGTCCTAAGTTTAGGTCGTCTCCGGCTATGAGGATTTCATTATTATAATTCTGTATCATGCCAATCTGCAGTCTGAGGTCAGAAGGCAGCATGTATAATCCATGACCTACAACAAAGTCAACCTTTGACCTAGCATGTGAAAGAACGTTTTGGTACCTTTGTATGCTGGAAGGCAAATCAACAGCAGAGTTAATAGCATCTTCTAAATTGGCTAGAAATTGTTTTCTGGCGTCAAAGCCTGTAGATTGATCCACTATGCTAGACTTGGTCTGTGCTTGCGCTCCTAATAGACACCAAACGTACGTGCGTATGGAGTCATTAAGTCTGCACTCCTGGCATTGTTAGGCCTTTACTTTCATCTAAGATAAATGTTGCCCAAGCATTGGGGTGTTTTTGTTCTATTGATCCCAATCTAACTTGGGAGTTTGGCTTAAAAGAGGTGTGGCCGGGCCAGTAGTCAAAATTATACTCTCTACGCTGACCCCACAAATACAATGTGCCCAACCCGTGGTTGCGGTCTAACTTTTGTCTAAAGTTATTTGAAGGGTTAATGTTAAATTCGTTGCAGATTCTTTCATATGCATTCTTGTCCATTGGGCTGTTGAATGGATTAAACGCGTTGTCGTTGGGGAGGGGTACTTGTAGTTCAGTTAGTATGCGCCTATACTGGTAATAAACATGAAAGTTATATACTGACCTTACTAAGAGATTGGGGTGGTATAAATGGTTTGCATATGAAACACCACAACCAGTAGTTGAACAGTAAATGGCAAAATTTAACTGATTCTGGTAAAAAGTCATAGGACTGGATGACCATGCTGATGGTACTCTATCACTCTTTATTGGAGGATTTAAATATCTAGTTAGTGGGTTTACAAGTCTGACTAAAAAGCCATATGATTCATCCACTGCGATGGTTAGGTTACTAAAGTCCAAAGATTTGGGCTCATAAACCCCTCCTACGTCGTAAGTGGCACTTTCATTATATTTAAAAGGTTCCATTTTTAATAGATTTTTTAAAAAGGATTTAAAAAGGATGTTCCTTTATATAACCAAGCAAAACCAGCGCGTGTTTTTAAAGTATTCAGTTAACAATAAAGGCGGGAAGTGTAGGGTTGCTCTTAGAGAAATTGGTTTTAAAGTTAGGTGGATTAATATATCTGAAAAAGCTAAGAATAACTGGGCGAATGTTAAGGACGGGCAAGGTAATTTATTAAAGCAGTTAAAAATACCTGATGGTTACTACAACTTTTGTTCTTTAAAAGAAGTATTTAGCAATTTTGGCATTAAGTTAAAAATTAATGAGGCAAATCTTATAATTACTATGCACTTTCCAGAAGAAAGAAGAGAATGCACTTTTCCTAAAGGTCTTGCGCGAATCTTGGGCTTTTATGATAGCGGTGAAACGTATAGCGTTAACACCCATAAGTACTTAGAAAGTGGCCTTTACGAGTATGCAGGTAGTAGAGCATCCGATTTTCTAATTAACCCAAGGTTGTATGTTCATTTAAGCGAATTAAAAACAGATGCTAATTTGCTTAATGGCCAGCCATCTACGATTCTAAGAGTGTTGCCATCACTTGAGGCGGGGTTTTGCGATTATCAGTCATATACATTTGACAAAAACAGCCAATTTAAAAAATTAGTTGGTGAGGATATAAATTCGGTGTGTGTAAAAATAACTAACCAAGACGGGAAACCAGTTGTTTGTTCTGATTTGTTGGTAGTGCTTGAGATAGAAGATTTAATCAGAGAAAGTTTAAATGTGAGGTTCTAGAGCAGGAAAATTATTTTGCCCGCAACCCCCACTTTTCACGCGATTAGATTTGTTTAATTTTGTAGGTTTTTAGCTATTTTTTTTGGCTGAGAGAATTTGATTATGTGAAAAGGGGGATTGCGGGCGAAATAAGATTTGCTGATCTAGAACAGACATTTAACCTTTCTGTGGTGTGTGTGTGTGTGTGAGAGAGAGAGAGAGAGAGAGAGAGAGAGAGAGAGAGAGAGAGAGAGAGAGAGACAGAGACAGAGACAGAGAGACAGAGACAGAGACGGGAAGGCATAGAGACAAAGAGAGGCAGAGAAGGAAAGGTAGAGAAAGACGGCGAGCGTGCGCGCGTCTGTATATGTATGTGTGTGTGTGTGTGTGTGTGTGTGTGTGTGTGTGTGTGTGTGTGTGTGTGCGTGCGTGCGTGCGTGCGTGTGTGTGTGTGTGTGTGTGTGTGTGTGTGTGTGTGTGTTGTGTGTGTGTGTGTTGTGCGCGCGCGCGCGTGCGTGCGTGTGTGTCAGAGAGAGAGAGACCGAGACAGACAGACAGACAGATAGACACAGACAGAAAGACAGAGAGACAGAGACAGAGACGGAAAGACACAGAGACAGAGAGAGGCAGAGAGGGAAAGACAGAGAAAGACGGCGAGCGCGCGCGCGCGCGCCTATATGTGTATGTGTGTGTGTGTGTGTGTGTGTGTGTGTGTGTGTGTGTGTGTGTGTGTGTGTGTGAGTGAAAGAGAGAGAGAGAGAGACAGAGAGAGACAGAGACAGGGACGGAAAGGAGAGAGAGAGAGAGAGAGAGAGAGAGAGAGAGAGAGAGAGGGAGAGAGAGAGAGAGTGAGAGAGAGAGAGAGAGATAGTATCTGTCGGTATGTCTGTCTGTATGTGTAAACTGAATACTACAGGGACGATGTGTCTCTCTGTCTGTCTGTCTATCTGTCTGTCTGGCTGGCTGTATAAACAGACTAACTACAGGGACAGATTATTATTATTTCTCAGCACGGACGTTATTGTGATGCCCACGTTGTGCGCAGACGCTGTGTCTCTCACTACTGTACATGGCAACTTCCCGGCTGCTGCTGCTGCTGATGGGCCCAAGGTTCCGGCGACTGGCCAACACGTCCCGCGCCCTGGCTCTGGTGCTCACCACCTGGGTTCTGGTGGTTATCGTCACCGTTGTCTTTGTGCTGTTTGGAACGGACCATAGCCTGCTTGGGTGAGTTTGGCAGGGCGGGTGGAAAATGTTAAAAGCAGCGTAAAAAAAACCCTTTAAGCCATGGGGTCTGTAGTCTTTTCTACGAACAATACTCTAGTACATGTTCTCTTTCTTCATGTATATATATATATATATATATATATATATATATATATATATATATATATGAACAATACGTGGTCCACACCGCCCACGGAGTTCATTTTTTTTTATTTCAAGCTTTCTCCTGTCAAAAGGCTTCTTCAGGAACCGATGGTACTTACATCTCCTTACCATCGGTTCCTGAAGAAGCCTTTTGAAAGGCGAAAGCTTGGAATAAAAAAATAAAAAAAAGAACTCCGTGGGCGGTGTGGACCACGTATTGTTCATCACTATCCTTTATCTGCTCGTCGTATCTTCTGTTGGACGGTGCCGGCATTTTAAGAAATTGACAGATCTGCTTTTCCTTACACACACACACACACACACATATATATAATCTTTGCTAAGTCATTAATGTAGTGGCAGAGGAATTGTTAGCCCGCATTTGTTTCGCCCCACTAATCCATTGTTTAACATTGTGCTGTTTGGTCGTTCAGTGGGAGATTGTATCTCTCAGGAGATCTAATTAAAGGCTGTTCTGCTCAATTCTTAACTGCTGACGATGCTTGAGTTGTTTAACTGCTCAGTTCTTAGCTGCTGACGATGCTTGGGTTGTTAAACAGCAGAGCTGACCACTCTTGACTGTTGGACACCTTTTTGACCTCCCTTGCATCTTCCAATAGATCCTCCAGCATAGGCTCAGCCGTGCTTTTTTGAGTCGGTTGGAACAGACGGTAAGTCTCGGAGTAAGTGATATGAAAGGTTTTGTCCTCATGATGGATTACAATGGTTCCCACATGCTGCTAGTGAAGGGTTTGATGTTTATAATATACTTCCCTGATTTTTCATGATCAGTTTCTTTCTTGCTTTGTTCCTCTTCCCACCCCCCTCCCCGAATAAAAAAAAGAATATCAGTGAAGTCAAAAATGTAATGATAAAGGAACTGGTAGTCTGCACTTGGTTTTCCCCCCACTACTGAATTGTTCAACACAATATATATATATATATATTAATATATATATATATATATATATATACAAAGGACAGATAAAAACACAGTGTTGTTCAGTTTCATTTTTTGTCTTCACAAATTTTCGCTCAATGAGCTTCTTCATGGCATGGCACTGAATGATGGACACAGAATTGCATATCTAACTGACTAGCTGCTCAGTCAAAGTAAAGACGGCTTCAAACATCTTCTTTAAAATCACGTGCAAAATTGTCCCACACGAGCGAACTGCACATATCCGAACATTCTAGAATCAAAAAGAAACTGTGGGAAGGGACTTATCTGGGGAGGGGTGGGGGGATGGACTTATTTGGGGGGGGGGGGGGGGGGGTTTACATGTATGTATGTATATATTAAACAATATATATATATATATATATATATATATATATATATAATGCTGAACAATTAAGTAGTGGGGGAAAACAAGTGCAGGCTAACAATTCTTCAGTCATTATAGTAATGACTTGGCAAAGATTTGAACTTTTAGAAAAGAAAAAAAAATTGAAGATGAAGAAAATGGGGGGGATATATTATAACTATGAGAAACCCTTCACTAGCCGCCTGAGGGAACCATCGCAATCCCTCTCGAAGGCACATCTATTTGTATTGCCTGCTCCTAGGCCTTTCGTCCACTGGATCGGACTCATCAGGGAGACACGGCTGATTGTGTCTGTGCTCTTGGTGTCAAATAGAGACACACCACAGTCCATAATTCTGTGGTGTTCTCACCACCAAGGGTTCAAAAGAGAATGCAACAGCACCCCCGAAGCAGCCAGCGAAGGGTAGCAAAATGGAACAAAACGAAAGTGTGGAGAGGAAAAAAAGTTGCTGAAAGACTAAAAGCATTATGCACACAGTATAAGATGTAGGGGACAATCTTTGAGCCTATGCTTGAGGATCCATTCAAGGATACAAGGGAGATCAAAAGATGTGGAACAGTCTGAGTGGTCAGCTCTGCTGTTCAATAACCCAAGCATTGTAAGTGGCTAATAATTGTACAGAACAACCTTTACTTGGATCTCCTACGAGATGCAATCTCCCACTGATTGACCAAACAATATAATGCTGAACAATTAAGTAGTGGGGGAAAACAAGTGCAGGCTAACAATTCTTCAGTCATTATAGTAATGACTTGGCAAAGATTTGAACTTTTAGAAAAGAAAAAAAAAATTGAAGATGAAGAAAATGGGGGGGGGGGGGGGGGGGGATATTTTATAAATATGAGAAACCCTTCACTAGCCGCCTGAGGGAACCATCGCAATCCCTCTCGAAGGCACATCTATTTGTATTGCCTGCTCCTAGGCCTTTCGTCCACTGGATCGGACTCATCAGGGAGACACGGCTGATTGTGTCTGTGCTCTTGGTGTCAAATAGAGACACACCACAGTCCATAATTCTGTGGTGTTCTCACCACCAAGGGTTCAAAAGAGAATGCAACAGCACCCCCGAAGCAGCCAGCGAAGGGTAGCAAAATGGAAAAAAACGAAAGTGTGGAGAGGAAAAAAAGTTGCTGAAAGACTAAAAGCATTATGCACACAGTATAAGATGTAGGGGACAATCTTTGAGCCTATGCTTGAGGATCCATTCAAGGATACAAGGGAGATCAAAAGATGTGGAACAGTCTGATTTGGTCAGCTCTGCTGTTCAATAACCCAAGCATTGTAAGTGGCTAATAATTGTACAGAACAACCTTTACTTGGATCTCTACGAGATGCAATCTCCCACTGATTGACCAAACAATATAATGCTGAACAATTAAGTAGTGGGGAAAACAAGTGCAGGCTAACAATTCTTCAGTCATTATAGTAATGACTTGGCAAAGATTTGAACTTTTAGAAAAGAAAAAAAAATTGAAGATGAAGAAAATGGGGGGGGGGGGGGGGGGATATTTTATAAATATGAGAAAACCCTTCACTAGCCGCCTGAGGGAACCATCGCAATCCCTCTCGAAGGCACATCTATTTGTATTGCCTGCTCCTGGGCCTTTCGTCCACTGGATCGGACTCATCAGGGAGACACGGCTGATTGTGTCTGTGCTCTTGGTGTCAAATAGAGACACACCACAGTCCATAATTCTGTGGTGTTCTCACCACCAAGGGTTCAAAAGAGAATGCAATATATATGTATGTATGTATTTAAATATCTATATCCGCACACACAGATACTTCGTCTCACTTCTGAATTTTCCTTGTCTTTCCTCCTGACTCTTTTTTTCGTCAAATGGATCATCGGATTGGGATTATGCTTTTTCTTGATATGACATGTAATGCTTTTCTACAAAGCCAGTTTTTCACATTCTTTTTTCTGTTTCTTCCATCCTTGTCCATTAAAACTGATCTCTTCCTACATTTCCTTTTTTCGCCTTTCGTTTTGAGGAGTGCCTCTGGAAAATGTGCTGACCTGGGCGACAGGGACAGACGGAAGAAGGTTTTTTTTTTTTAATCATACAGATGCCTTCAAACATGGACACTTCTGTGCTACATACACCATATGTGCAGCATTAAATTGTGAATTGAGTTTGTTTTTACTGTAGTTCTGCGTTTTGGTGTGTTCTTCCTTTTCTTTCCTTTTCGGTTTTTTTTTTATTTTACGCACAAAATGAATGAAAATGTCAGTACACCACACAGCCCAGATGCTCTGTAGCGAATGGCAAGTTCGCAATTTAGAATGTCTATTAATAATAGAATACACACACTTGCACGTTGAATGAGAGTGAGTAGGAAAAAAAAAACTATAGTGGGGTCAAAAATTAGGAATATGGAGAAAGCCCCAGCAATAAAAAAAAAAGGGGGGGGGGGGGGGTAGGTGAGAGTTTGGAGGACCACCAACAAATTGTTCATTCACTCGACCTGCTTTCTTTCTCTCCGTTCCTCTTTCACTCCTTCCTTCATCCTCTTTTGTTCCTTTCTTCTTTCCTCGCTCTTTCTTTCCCAATTTCTTACTACCCTTCTTGCCTTGTTTTTCTCTTTTTCTGTCTGTTTTTTTCTTTGTTGTTGTTTTTTGTTGTTGTTTTTTCCTTTCCTTTCTTTCCTTGCTTTCTTCTTTCTCTGTCTCCTGTCTTCTTTCTTTCCCTCTCTCTTTCTTTCTTTCCTTTCTTCATTCTTTCTTGCCTTCCGATGGTCAGTTGTCTAGATATGACGAGCAACACTGTCACGCCTCATATGGTCATGGTGCCTCTGACCATGGCCTTGGTCTGCCCCATGTACGTGCTCATCATCTACCGAGTGCGAAAGCAGTTACGTCAGGTCAGAACACAATGCTTTTCCTCCTTTTTTTTTCTTTTCTTTTCTTTTTCTTTTTTGTTTCTTTTCCTTTCTTTATAATAATGATTTCTTCGCTTTGTTCAAATTCATTCGTTCGTTCGTTCCTTTGTTCGTTCATTCACATATTCATGTTTTTTTCCCTCTGTCTATCTGTCTGTCTGCCTGTCCGTCTGTTTGTCTCTCTCTGTGCCTCTCTCTGTCTCTGTATGTCTATCAGTCTGTCTGTCTGTCGTCTCTGTCCTGTCTGTCTGTCTGTCTGTCTGTCTGTCTGTCTGTCTCTCTCTCTCAAAATCTTTAAAAATAAAAATCATGCTTTTATCACTCATTTATTGACTCATTCATTCAGTCCTCTCTCTCTCTCTCACTCTCTCTCTCTCTCTCTCCTCTCTCAAAATCTTAAAAATAAAATCCATGCTTTTATCACTCATTTATTGACTCATTCATTCAGTCCTCTCTCTCTCTCTCTCTTCTCTCTCTCTCTCTCTCTCTCTCTCTCTCACTCTCTCTCTCTCTCTCTCTCTCCTTCCATCCTTTTCTTTTCACCTTTCAGTCTTTTCTTCCGTTTTTTTTTTTTTTTTAATTTTCTTTAGATTTCTTTCTATCGTTCGTTTTTCATTCACTTATTCATTCATTCTTTTATTCTTTCCCCCATTCAGGTTTCACGTACCTCATCCAGCAGTAAGGAGGAATTTGCCCCGTGTCAACCGCTGGACGAGTGAAACCAGAGTCACTATTGCCGCAATCCTCATCATTTCCATGTTTTTTGTGAGTTGTCGTTTTTTGTCGTTGACGAACCCGAATTATATAGTGGCTATCACATTATTTCCTGCACCGGAGAGTTGTTTTGTTGCTGAGGTTGTGGCTGAGGTTGAAGTAATTGTGGTTTTTTTTGCTCATCATCCCTGGGGGTGGTGGTGGTGGGGTGGCGGTGCTGGTGGTTTAGAAACCCGAGTCACTGGGTGGCTATTCTCAAACGTTTCCTTTTCTTGTGATTTGTTGTTGGTGGTGGTGGTGATGGTGGTGGTGGGGGTGTTTGATGCTGCTGCTGCTGCTGCTGTGCTGCTGCTGCTGCTTTTTTTTTGCCATTGAGACCAAAATCACCTTGATGGCTATCTTCCTAATTTCTTTCTTATTTTCTATTTTTATGAGTTGCTGGTATTGATCTGGCGGATAAAGGATGAAAGAGAAAGAACTCATCAAAAAAGAACATCACAGAATCACAGAAATGTTTGGCTATGGGCTAAAAGCCTTTTGCCCTCATTATTATTGTCCATCAATATGCTTTTGGATCACTACATAGTGACTGCCCCCTTGGTTAAACCCCAGGCATAGTTTAAAACAACATTTATTACCGCTTCAGTAAAGTTTTAAAAATCAAGGGAAAATACTTGGCCCTTTAAAAATTTTTTGCAATTTGATTTTTGAAGGCGTTTAACTGATGATACTTAATGGTATAAATATGGAAGGTTTGTTCCCAGATTATAATACGATTAAAAAAATTCCTTGGAACTGGTTAGTTACGAATTTTTGGTCTTTTTTAAGTTTGAAGTTGTGCCTCAAATCTTGTCATTGTTACCCAGGTTGAACCAGGGAAAGGTAGTGGAGGGATCGTAAATATTTTTTGAAAGATCTTATAATACTTCGATGAGATCACCTCTTATTCGCCGGGCATTCAAAAGCTGGGCAACCCTATGGTAAGACCATACGCCCCTCTAACCAAGTTCTCCAGTACCAGTTTAAACACTTGATAAATCTACGTTGAACGCCTTCAATCATATGTATGTACTTTTTTAAGCAGGGGCACCATACCGGTTCCCGTTTCAAGAACGGCCTAACAAAAGCTTTAAAAAAAGGAACCAATTATTTCAGGAGACATTATTTTTAATAGTTCTCCAAAAGCAGCCCCAAAATTGATTTTCTTTTTCACAGAATTTGTTATTTTGTGAATCAAAGCTTAATTCTGGGTCCATGGTGTCCCCCAGAACCTTTTCACCTGCGCCCCAGTACAACGTGTTAAACCATTCTCTTTTATTACGTATTCATAATGTGGATTGTTCTTTCCAAAAGGTGGGTACTTTACATTTCTCACTTTTAAAAAACTGCAACAGCCAATTTTTTTTAAACCATTCAACCAGTTTATTAATACACAATTTGTAAATTAAACTCTGTTATCAGTATTTCGAATTGCGGAGTAAAACTTGGTAAATCACCGCAAAAACTTTGAATCAAAATCAACCTCTCCTGGAAATTCATTTATAAAGTAAAAAACAGCGTTTGGTCCCAGGACACTACCTTGTGGTACACCACTTGCCACCCTTCCTTCGGGAAACGGATGCCACTACACTTACGAACAGAATCTTTCATTTAAAAAATCACTTATCCATGATAAAAGTTTTCCCCTTGAATACCGTTATCCAGCCACTTATTAATAAGTCTATGATGGGGAACTGTATCAAAAGCTTTTCTAGATCAAGGGAAACTGCAAACTACAGGTACTTTGTCATCTAACAAAACTAACTAATCATTCAGTGTAACAAGTAGTTGTGTTTCACACGAGCGTCCCTTGGTAGATCCAGACTGTTCTCTTGATAACAAATCGTTTTTTGTTTAATTGCTCGCATAGAGGTACCGGATAAAACCCTCAAAACCTTCACAGACAACTGATGTTTTAAACTGACTGGGCGATAATTACCTGCTAAATTTTTTTTTCCTTTCTTAAAAATAGAACGCACTTCAGCTTCTTTCCAAACACTGGGTATGACACCTTCTCTATAGTTTTTATCAAACAGTATTTTAAAGGGTACGCAGTAATATCAGCCAGCTCCTTTAATACTCGTGGGTGAATCTCATCAGGTCCTGGGGATTTAGATTGATTTAGATTTTTTTTAGGGGTTTATTCGTCTGCTCTACTGTAACTTCTACTTGGGAAATACCTGGAACATTTTTCTTGCATGAAACTCTGGAACATTCTCGTTACTCTCCACTGTAAAAAAAGCTAGCAAAAAAGCTGTTTAACACACTGGCTTTTTCTGGTTGTTTTTTGTCAAGGTACCATTTTTCCTTAATCAGATTTGCAACCGACTCTTTTGGCAAAGTCTTACTTGCAACATATCGGAAGAAACCTTTAGGGTTTCTCTTTTACTCTTTGGCTAATTTAGTTTCGTTAGCCTTCACATGTTTCCTAGACTCCCAAGTTACTTGGTTTTTGAGCACGTGCATACAATTTATAATTCTCAATAGTGGGGGTATTTCTTGTAATTTTTAAAAGCTCTAAAGCTTTTGATGGTCTTATCTAATAATGACTGGGGAATGGGGTCTCTCCTAGTTTGCTACCAAGTCCTTGTTTAAATTTCTTTTTAGGAAAAAATTTATTCATGGACTTAACTAACTCTTTATGAATGATTCCCAGGTTCCATCCACTGATGACTTTATTTGGGCAGTCGATCATCCCAGTTAATTCCTCTTACATAGTTCCTCATACCTTCATAGTCACCTTTATCCAGCTGAAATTTTACTGAATACCAGGTGAAAGTTTTTCTCTTGACTTTAACATCAAAATAAAGAGCAGAATGGTGCTCCACATTGGAAACATTATCTTCAGCAATTGTAAATAATAAATCTAAAAAAAGTTGGGTGTCTGTAGACTTTTATAGTGAGTGGGCCAGAAGTCAATTGCACAACATAATTTTGCTGAACACACTCCAAGAATTTTGCAGCCGGGTGCTCATCATTCTTGTAAAAAAACCTCCTTTTGCCAATCTATATCGGGGTATTAAAATCTCTGGAGACAATAAACTTGTCTTCACAACTGCTAAATATATGATTAAACAATTTAATTATGTTAGCATCGTCCCCTGAGCAAGCTTGGAGATCTATACACTACACCAAAGGTGATGTACTCATTACTTCCAGGTGATGATATCTTACCAAAAAAAAAACAGGAGAAAAAATATGTTCAATTTCTGGAATCCTGGATCCCTCCCATCCCTCACGCACAAACAAATAGACACCTCTTCCCTGGGATTCGTAAAACATGTATACCCAGAGAGTACAAAATTTTCAATTTTATCTTTAGAGTGTTTTGGGCAAGACCCGTTTAAAGCAATTATACAAAATTGTTAATTTTAATCAGAATTCCAGCTCATGCAGTTTGTTTGCAGTGTGTCAACATTTGCACAATAACATGTCAAAGAAGAAAACTTGTTTACAGGTTTATGTACAAAACATGTATTCACATGTCTCTGTGTTCCCAAAGTACCGGGAAAGTCAGTCTGTTGGTAGAGTTTTCTGCTACTGTCCCTTTGCCTCCTCCCTCCCCGCTGAGTTCCTATTTCCTTCCATTCTTGATTTGAGCTTCTCTTTCAGCACGCAACACCGCCTCTCCCTTGTACCCATACACCAATCCCTCCATTTTTCTTCCTCAGTTGAAACCGTCTCTTTTGACTCAATCTTTATTTCTCTCTTTCTGTGTTTTGTCAGCTGCAATGCCAGCAGATCTGAAAGAGTCATGCTCTCTCAGTTTCCTGGCATTCCTCAGAATGTTCGTCCTTCATGTATTATCTTTCAGAATGAGCTTGATAGGTCTGGGTCGGGGGTTGGGTTCACTATCCCTTTGTTCCTTTTTGGGACCTAGTCTCGTGATGCCATTAGGCGCCACCATGCTGCTGTCAAATTCAGGATTTATATATCTTAGTATTTGCTTAAATCTGATTTGCATTATGTTCAGCATTGTCAGCTTGGGCAGTGCTCCTAATTCCTTCACATTGAACAACACAATGTTGTTTTTCCTTTCTTCCTTTTCTCTCTGCTCATCTAAGTACTCGGTTACATGCACGTGGATCTGGTTTTCCATCCTGTGCTCTTTTTGCAACAGTTTCAGAATCACTTGATTCTGCTGTGGGAGAGTCTTGACTATTCAAATAGTGCCTCCAGTTTTGCCCCCTTTCTGCAATCTTATCACAGGGGCTAACCTTTTTGCACTCTTCTTCACAGTGATTGCAGTACCATTTGAAACGTCTGTTTTGGCACTCTCCCGAAAGTCATACTAGAGGGGGATACATCACTACAACCCAGATGGACCCACCCCCCCACACCTGTCACAGTTGATGGATCTTGCATTCTAACCCAGAACCTTCGTACAGATACAACAGGACTGGGTACAAACTTTTCTCATCCAGGAATACCAGAGGGAAGTGAGTCAGATTCATTTACTCACAACCGCATTTTACAAAAATCTTTGAACGGACTTGTCCCCACTTAAACTCCAAGTGTTTGACCACCCCAGACGTCTTGGCACTGGCCAAACTGATTCCAAACATGACGGTTTGTTTAGTACCCTTTTCTCCTGGTATTAACCATATCAATACCGAACACCGGATTGAAGCAAGAAAAAAAGTACCCACCTTCAACACTCCAAGAATTTGTCAGAATTAAACAATGAAAAAACACGAAGAAAAATGTATGCAAAATGTCGAAGAAAAATGTATGCAAACTGTGAAAAGCCTTATGAAACACGTGTTAGTTAGTGTGAAAATTGGTTGGCCAACACAGTGAACTTGGTTGAGTCAACGAGTGAGTTCTCCCAGTGTCAACAACATCCTCAGTAAACGCCAAACTGCGAAACCAACAGGCCTTTTTTTTCACCCTGTTCTACTACTGCTAGCCTAAATTACGATTATTGTATCGCAAAAAAAATGTTGTCTTTCAAACACGAATTACCAAAAGAGTTTAGTTTTGGGTGAAATCTTAGGCAGAGAATTTAAACACGTCCTTTATCTTGCAAGGGCAGTCACTCTCTCTCTCATTTAGAGAAGAAAAAAAAAAACATCATCCAAAGAAAAAAACATTAGGTATCTGTCATGCAGTGAATCTCCAACTTGACACGAAACCTACTGGAGCTTTTTGACCTGGGAAGCAATTCTTTTCCATGCATGTTGTTCCCCACATGTCTGAACCCACCCACCTCCACCACAGACCCTTTTCTTTTTCTAGGGTTCTGCTATCTCCCCGGGCTGTACGTGCTGTGGCGAGTCAACGTGGAAGGGGGCGCGGTGGAGGAGGCAGCGGTGGAGACCACCATGGTGCTGGCCATGATCCACCCCATGGCAACCCATTGTCTACGGCTGGCAGCTCAGCAAGGCGCGTCGACTGGTCCTCACTCTCTGCCGTTGTCAGCCTGACGCCGGACACTGCTTTCCAGGGGAAAGAGAGGATGCTGTTGCTAATGCTGCTGTTGCTGCTGTTGCTGCTGCTTCTGTTACTCTGCTGCTGCTGCTGCTGCTGCTGGTGATAGAAATGAAGGCAGTTTTGGGGGGTTTCCCTTTCAGAGGTCGATTTATGGGATTTTTACGATTGAAGACCATCTTTGTGTACCCAGCAATACATGAATACCGGATTTAGTTCAGAGAAAGTTAAGGCGGCGAAAGGACGGTTTCGGGGGTCACGCTTCCTGAAGAGCTCCCCAGACCATAGTGAACCACACACAGTTCAATTTCTCCCATGGCAAAAAGTATGTGAAAACTTGAGCCATCGCCTTTTAGTTTCTTCACTTTTCTACTCTTCCTCAAGAGGTGGCTCTCTCTCTCTCTCTCTCTCTCTCTCTCTCTCTCTGTCTCTCTCTCTCTCTCTCTCTCTCTCTCTCTGTACACACACACACACACACACACACACACACACACACACACACACGCACACACACACGCACGCACGCACGCACACACACACACACACAACACCACACACACAATTCAATTCAATTCAATTCAATTCAATTCAATGCAAATTTAATCCTTTGACCCCTGTTGGGGCATGGAGGATACAAATGTAACAAAGATAAATACGAAACTCACTCAGAACAATGTGTGAACAATAGTTGCGAAATGCTGAATTCTGGTGAACTTTAATGATCTCATTAAACAATCTTCCCATTTTTTAGAAACTTACTAATATTCAAAACAAATGCGTCTTCCTTTTTAAAAATAAATTACAAAAGTTGAAAACAGACTTGGTTTTAGATATTTTTTAGGGATGAATTTTTCACGAAGTTCATTATATTTTGGACATTCCATGATGCAATGAAATCATCTCCAATTTCACCCATTTCACAGTTACGACAAATACGCAATTCTCTTGGAACATTATGGTGTCTTCCAATTTCAATTTGCAATTTATGGTTACTACATCTAAATTTTAAATAAAGATATAACATAAATATCTGGTAAGGTAGAAATATAATGTTCTTTTCAAGACAGTCTTTACACTTTTATAGAATACAACTTGTTGCTGTTTTCAAGACAACTGCGCCAATCACGAGCATAATTATTTTGCAACTCCTTTTTAACACACTTACATAAGTTACTTCTGTTTGTGAATGAATGAGATTCCCAAACACAATCAAAACAGTTTCAAATAAAATGCTTTTAACATAACTAAGCCATGGTGAAACGAAAATTCCTTTTGTATTACAGTTCATGTAAGATATTATATACTTTGTTTGAATACTTCTTAGAATCAGGAACAACTAAGTTAGCCCAGAACCTTATCATTCTCACTTTAATCAGTACAGATAAAGGATAGATTCCGGTTTCACCATAAATCATTGAAGTCATTGTAGTTTTATTTAATCTAAATAGATACTTTAAAAAACGTAACTGTAACTTTTCTAATATATCAACATTTTCATAACCCCAAATTTCACAACCATACAACAACACAGGTACAACTATGGAATAAAATAATTGTATGCAAACATCAATTGGCAATTTCTGTTTTCTTGCAGTTTGTAATAATGAAAACATTGCCTTGAGAGCCTGATTATAAGCACATTTTTTTGCTTTGTAAAAAGAAACCTGTTCTGCTGAACTCGATGCCTAAGTATTTCATTGAATTAAGAACCTCTATTTTTTCATTCCCAAAGAAAAAAATTTCACGCATACTATTTCGACATGAAAGACAATATTTTTGTTTTTCTTTGGATTTACTTCTAACTGCCATTGCGTGCAATATATATGTAAGGCATTAAGTTCTTTTTTGCAAAGCTGATTTAGAATTTGCCAATAAAATTGTATCATCAGCATATAACAATACAAGCAATTTAATAAACTGTTCAAGTTTCAACTTTGCGTTAAATCATATTCTAAAGTAGAACAGTTATTGTCAATAAGGAACTGTTGTAGATCATTCAAAAATAATGAAAACAATAAGGGTGAAAGGTTTTCTCCTTGACGAACTCCCTAAAACTGCCAAAGAAACTCTGATTTTTTGACCATTTAGAAAAATGCACGATTTTATTTGATCATACATATTGATTCACAACGTGCAGTATTTTCCCAGATATGCCTTGACTCATCAGTTTGTGCCATAAAGCATGCCTCCAAATAGAATCAAATGCCTTTCTGTAATCAATAAAAGCACAGTATAATTTTCCATTGTTGATTGCAAACATGTCAATCA
>CM065714.1:69545626-69553126 GCA_033310375.1 Conus canariensis | reverse complement strand
TCTGTCTGTCTGTCTGTCTGTCTGTCTGTCTGTCTGTCTGTCTCTCTCTCTCTCTCTCTCAAAATCTTAAAAATAAAATCCATGCTTTTATCACTCATTTATTGACTCATTCATTCAGTCCTCTCTCTCTCTCTCTCTCTCTCTCTCTCTCTCTCTCTCTCTCTCTCTCTCTCTCTCTCTCTCTCTCTCTCCTTCCGTCCTTTTCTTTTCACCTTTCAGTCTTTTCTTCCGTTTTTTTTTTTTTTTTAATTTTCTTTAGATTCTTTCTATCGTTCGTTTCTCATTCACTTATTCATTCATTCTTTTATTCTTTCTCCCCATTCAGGTTCACGTACCTCATCCAGCAGTAAGGAATTTGCCCCGTGTCAACCGCTGGACGAGTGAAACCAGAGTCACTATTGCCGCAATCCTCATCATTTCCTGTTTTTGTGAGTTGTCGTTCTTGTCGTTGACGAAGCCAGAATTATAGTAGTGGCTATCATCATTATTTCCTGCACCGGAGAGTTGTTTTGTTGCTGAGGTTGTGGCTGAGGTTGAAGTAATTGTGGTTGTTATGCTCATCATCTCCTGTGGTGGTGGTGGTGGTGGTGGTGGTGGCGGTGCTGGTGGTTGAGACCAGAGTCACTGTGGTGGCTATTCTCAACGTTTCCTTTTCTTGTGATTTATTGTTGGTGGTGGTGGTGATGGTGGTGGTGGTGGTGTTGATGCTGCTGCTGCTGCTGCTGCTGCTGCTGCTGTTTTTTGCCATTGAGACCAAAATCCCCTTGATGGCTATCTTCCTAATTTCTTTCTTATTTTCTATTTTTATGAGTTGCTGGTATTGATCTGGCGGATAAAGGATGAAAGAGAAAGAACATCATCTAGAGAAAGAACATCACAGAATCACAGAAATGTTTGGCTATAGGCTAAAAGCCTTTTGCCCTCATTATTAGTGTCCATTAATATGCTTTTGGATCACTACATAGTGACTGTCCCTTGGTTAAATCAGGCATAGTGTATACTACATTTATTACCGCTTCAGTAAAGATTTAAATCAATGGAAAATACTTGGTCCTTAAAAGTTTTGTCAATTTGATTTTTGAAGGCGTTAACTGATGATGCATTAATGGTATCATATGGAAGGTTGTTCCACAGATTGATAATACGATTAGTAAAAATCCTGTGGAACTGGTTAGTTACGAAGTTGGTCTTTTTAAGTTTGAAGTTGTGCCCTCAAATCTTGTCATTGTTAGCCCTGGTGAACAGGGAAGAGGTAGTGGAGGGATCGTAAATATTGTGCATGATCTTATATACTTCGATGAGATCACCTCTTATTCGCCTGCATTCTATGCTGGGCAACCTATGGTAGAGCCATACGCTCCTCGTAACCAAGTTCTCCAGTACCAGTTATACACTTGATAAATCTACGTTGAACGCCTTCAATCATATGTATGTACTTTTTTAAGCAGGGGCACCATACCGAGTTCCCGTATTCAAGAACAGGCCTAACTAAAGCTTTGAATAATGGAACCATTATTTCAGGAGACTTATTTGTAATAGTTCTCAAAAGCAGACCAGAAATTTGATTTTCTTTTTTCACAGTATTTGTTATATGTGAATCAAAGCTTAATTCTGGGTCCATGGTGTCCCCCAGATCCTTTTCAGCGGCTGTACTGTCCAGTACACGTGTTAAACCATTCTCTTTTATTACGTATTCATAATGTGGATTGTTCTTTCCAAGGTGGAGTACTTTACATTTCTCACTATTAAACTGCAACAGCCAAGTATTTATCCATTCAACCAGTTTATGTATACACAATTGTAAATTATCTCTGTTATCAGTATTTCGAATTGCTGAGTAAACGTTGGTATCACCGGCAAAAACTTTGACATCACAATCTACCTCTCCTGGCATGTCATTTATAAAGTATATAAACAGCGTTGGTCCCAGGACACTACCTTGTGGTACACCACTTGCCACCCTTACCTTCGACGAACGGATGCCACTGACACTTACGAACTGAGATCTTTCATTTAAAAAATCACTTATCCATGATAAAAGCTTTCCTTGAATACCGTATCCAGCCAGCTTATTAATAAGTCTATGATGGGGAACTGTATCAAAAGCTTTTCTCAGATCAAGGTAAACTGCATCTACAGGTACTTTGTCATCTAACATAACTAACTAATCATTCAGTGTAACAAGTAGTTGTGTTACACACGAGCGTCCCTTGGTAGATCCAGACTGTTCTCTTGATAACAAATCGTTTCTGTTTAATTGCTCGCATAGAGCGTACCGGATAAAGCCCTCAAAACCTTCACAGACAACTGATGTTAAGCTGACTGGGCGATAATTACCTGCTAAATTTTTATTTCCTTTCTTAAAAATAGAACGCACTTCAGCTTCTTTCCAAGCACTGGGTATGACACCATTCTCTATAGTTCTATCAAACAGTATCTTTAAAGGGTACGCAGTAATATCAGCCAGCTCCTTTAATACTCGTGGGTGAATCTCATCAGGTCCTGGGGATTTAGATTGATTTAGATTTTTTTAGGGCTTTATTCATCTGCTCTACTGTAACTTCTACTTGGGAAATACCTGGAACATTTTTCTTGCATGAAAACTCTGGAACATTCTCGTTACTCTCCACTGTAAAAACGCTAGCAAAAAAGCTGTTTAACACACTGGCTTTTTCTGTGTTGTTTTTTGTCAAGGTACCATCTTCCTTAATCAGATTTGCAACCGACTCTTTTGGCAAAGTCTTACTTGCAACATATCGGAAGAAACCTTTAGGGTTTCTCTTTGACTCTTTGGCTAATTTAGTTTCGTTAGCCTTCACATGTTTCCTAGACTCCCAAGTTACTTGGTTTCGAGCACGTGCATACAATTTATAATTCTCAATAGTGGGGTATTTCTTGTAATTTTTAAAAGCTCTATGCTTTTGATGGATCTTATCTAATAATGACTGGGGAATGGGGTCTCTCCTAGGTTTGCTACCAAGTCCTTGTTTAAATGTCTTTTTAGGAATAAATTTATTCATGGACTTAACTAACTCTTTATGAATGAGTTCCCAGGTTCCATCCACTGATGACGCATTGGTCAGTCGATCATCCCAGTTAATTCCTCTTACATAGTTCCTCATACCTTCATAGTCACCTTTATCCAGCTGAAATTTTACTGAATGACCAGGTGAAAGTTCTCTCTTGACTTGAACATCAAAATAAAGAGCAGAATGGTGCTCCACATTGGAAACATTATCTTCAGCATTTGTAAATAATAAATCTAAAACGTTGGGTGTCTGTAGACTTTTATAGTGAGTGGGCTCAGAAGTCAATTGCACAACATAATTTTGCTGAACACACTCCAAGAATTTTGCAGCCGGGTGCTCATCATTCTTGTAACAAAACCTCCTTTTGCCAATCTATATCGGTGTAATTAAAATCTCTGGAGACAATAAACTTGTCTTCACAACTGCTAAATATATGATTAAACAATTTAATTATGTTAGCATCGTCCCCCTGAGCAGAGCTTGGAGATCTATACACTACACCAAAGGTGATGTACTCATTACTTCCAGGTGATGATATCTTACCAAAAAAACCAGGAGAAAAAATATGTTCAATTTCTGGAATCCTGGATACCTCCCATCCCTCACGCACAAACAAATAGACACCTCTTCCCCTGGGATTCGTAAAACATGTATACCCAGAGAGTACAAAATTTTCAATTTTATCTTTAGAGTGTTTTGGCAAGACCTCGGTTAAAGCAATTATATCAAAATTGTTAATTTTAATCAGGAATTCCAGCTCATGCAGTTTGTTTGTCAGTGTGTCAACATTTGCACAATAACATGTCAAAGAAGAAAACTTGTTTACAGGTTTATGTACAAAACATGTATTCACATGTCTCTGTGTTCCCAAAGTACCAGGAAGTCAGTCTGTGGTAGAGTTTTCTGCTACTGTTCCCTTTGCCTCCTCCCTCCCCGCTGAGTTCCTATTCCTTCCATTCTTGATTTGAGCTTCTCTTTCAGCACGCAACACCGCCTCTCCCTTGTACCATACACCATCCTCTCCATTTCTCTTCCTCAGTTGAAACTCGTCTCTTTTGACTCTATCTTTATTTCTCTCTTTCTGTGTTTTGTCAGCTGCAATGCCAGCAGATCTGAAAGAGTCATGCTCTCTCAGTTTCCTGGCATTCCTCAGAATGTTCGTCCTTCATGTATTATCTTTCAGAATGAGCTTGATAAGTCTGGGTCTGGGGTTGGGTTCACTATCCCTTTGTTCCTTTTTTGGGACCTAGTCTCGTGATGCCATTAGGCGCCACCATGCTGCTGTCAAATTCAGGATTTATATATCTTAGTATTTGCTTGATCTGATTTGCATTATGTTCAGCAGTGTCAGCTTGGGCAGTGCTCCTAATTTCCTTCACATTGAACAACACAATGTTGTTTTTCCTTTCTTCCTTTTCTCTCTGCTCATCTAAGTACTCGGTTACATGCACGTGGATCTGGTTTTCCATCCTGTGCTCTTTTTGCAACAGTTTCAGAATCACTTGATTCTGCTGTGGAGAGTCTTGACTATCTCAAATAGTGCCTCCAGTTTTGCCCCCTGTTCTGCAATCTTATCACATGGGCTAACCTTTTTGCACTCTTCTTCACAGTGATTGCAGTACCATTTGAAACTGCTTGTTTTGGCACTCTCCCGAAAGTCATACTTAGAGGGGGATACATCACTACAACCCAGATGGACCCACCCCCCACACCTGTCACAGTTGATGGATCTTGCATTCTAACCCAGAACCTTCGTACAGATACAACAGGGACTGGGTACATCTTTCTCATCCAGGAATACCAGAGGGGAAGTTGAGTCAGATTCATGACACACAACCGCATTTCACAAACTCTTTGAACGAGACTTGTCCGCCACTTAACTCCAATGTGTTTGACCAGCCCCAGACGTCTTGGCACTGGCCAACTGACTTCCATCATGACGTTTGTTTAGTACTCCTTTCCTCCTGGTATTAACCATATCAATACCGAACACCGGATTGAAGCAAGAAGAAAAAG
The DNA here is from genome assembly GCA_033310375.1 of Conus canariensis. Classification (NCBI taxonomy): domain Eukaryota; kingdom Metazoa; phylum Mollusca; class Gastropoda; order Neogastropoda; family Conidae; genus Conus; species Conus canariensis. The sequence goes on along the minus strand of CM065714.1, from coordinate 69,548,081 downwards.
TACTCACCTTCAACACTCCAAGAATATGTCAGAATTAAACAATGAAAAAACACGAAGAAAAATGTATGCAAACTGTCGAAGAAAAATGTATGCAAACTGTGAAAAGCCTTATGAAACACGTGTTAGTTAGTGTGAACTTGGTTAGGCCAACACAGTGAACTTGGTTGAGTCAACGAGTGAGTTCTCCCAGTGTCAACAACATCCTCAGTAAACGCCAAACTGCGAAACCAACAGGCCTTTTTTTTCACCCTGTTCTACTACTGCTAGCCTAAATACGATTATTGTATCGTAAAAAGAAAATGTTGTCTTTCAAACACGAATTACCAAAAGAGTTTAGTTTTGGGTGAAATCTTAGGCAGAGAATTTAAACACGTCCGTCATCTTGCAAGGGCAGTCACTCTCTCTCTCATTTAGAGAAGAAAAAAAAACATCATCCAAAGAAAAAAACATTAGGTATCATGTCATGCAGTGAATCTCCAACTTGACACGAAACCTACTGGAGCTTTTTGACCTGGGAAGCAATTCTTTTCCATGCATGTTGTTCCCCACATGTCTGAACCCACCCACCTCCACCAACAGACCCTGTCTTTTTCTAGGCGTCTGCTATCTCCCCGGGCTGTACGTGCTGTGGCGGGTCAACGTGGAAGGGGGCGCGGTGGAGGAGGCAGCGGTGGAGACCACCATGGTGCTGGCCATGATCCACCCCATGGTCAACCCCATTGTCTACGGCTGGCAGCTCAGCAAGGCGCGTCGACTGGTCCTCACTCTCTGCCGTTGTCAGCCTGACGCCGGACACTGCTTTCCAGGGAATGAGAGGATGCTGTTGCTAATGCTGCTGTTGCTGCTGTTGCTGCTGCTGCTGTTACTGCTGCTGCTGCTGCTGCTGCTGCTGCTGATAGAAATGAAGGCAGTTGGGGTGTTTCCTTTCAGAGGTCGATTTATGGGATTTTTACGACTTGAAGACCATCTTTGTGTACCCAGCAATACATGAATACCGGATTTAGTTCAGAGAAAGTTAAGGCGGCGAAAGGACGGTTCGGGGGTCACGCTTCCTGAAGAGCTCCCCAGACATAGTGAACCACACACAGTTCATTTCTCCCATGGCAAAAAGTATGTGAAACTTGAGCCATCGCCTTTTAGTTTCTTCACTTTTCACTCTTCCTCAAGAGGTGGCTCTCTCTCTCTCTCTCTCTCTCTCTCTCTCTCTCTCTGTACACACACACACACACACACACACGCACACACGCACGCACGCACGCACGCACGCACACACACACACACACACACACACACACACACACACACACACACACACACACACACACACACACACACACATATGCATAATCGGTCTTTGACAATTCCAGCTTCATACCATAACAAACCACGATGATGACATCAGCAGCACAATGACAACGACGATGATAAAATGATGAATTGAGCGTGAAATGATGATGACAGCTTGATGGTGACGATGCTATGATGATAATTTCCGCAACGTCGATGGCGACACGATGACGTTGATAACGACGATGAGGATGACGACTATCTTGATGATGACAATGACTATGGCGATGCTAATGATGACCGGAGCCCCATTCTTTAGAGCCTGCGACAGAGTGAGAGGAGGTATTAGTGCGTCACTCCCTTTCGCAGTTAACTCGTTTTTGCTGCCTCTACTTCTCTTGACATGATGAAATGATGCTGGGGAGGGACAAGGGGCAAGGGCTGGTTAACAACGTCGTCATCGTATTGGTGCTGGTGTTGATGATGACAATACAGAAAAAGAAGGACATGACGATGATGAAAATGATGATGATGATGATGATGATGGTGATGATGATGATGATGATGATGATGATGATGATGATAGTGATGAAGAAGAAGAAGAAGAAGAAGAAGAAGAAGAAGAAGAAGAAGAAGAAGAAGAAGAAGGAGAAGACGATTTTAACTTCATATTGTATGGTTGGTATTCAACCAGGCAGGCTGCTTTTCTTCTCCGCAAAATGAGGAAAGAAACCAAGACACCCAGATGACGAAAACAATAACATGATGGAGGACTGGGATAATAACAATCATCCCTCCCCCTTCCCCTTCCCCATTGCCACCGTCCAGTTTTGCCGAAGTCTGACACTGTAATTTCTTCTCTTTGCTTTATGATCTAAAATGAACGTGCAGAAAACAGAAATGAGGTTACTAGACCGCAAAAAAAAGATTGGAAACAACAAATGACATAAGAAAAGCGGCGCGTTTCCACCTTTTTGACAAGACAAATAGGCAAGACAATCAACAAGACATTTCAGTATGTCGTTCGTCAATGGTTTACAACATTGTCGATGAAATGAAACGTGTTCCAGTTGGTAGAAAACTGATAAAGCTTAAGATGGAACTAATCGGACAAGGAATGTCTGTGTACCAAGCAACAGCTTACACGTATGGGTATTTTGCAATGTTC
>CM065714.1:69533126-69543126 GCA_033310375.1 Conus canariensis | reverse complement strand
TGTGTGTGTGTGTGTGTGTGTGTGTGTGTGTGTGTGTGCGTGCGTGCGTGTGGGACAATAACAGTAATTGTTGTATCATGACCATTGTAGCAAAACCCCATTCTTCCTCTCTGGAACATCATATGCGTGCAGTGGAGTACCAGCCGCCTCCTTCCTCCCCTCTGCAAAGCAAGGGAAACCATCGCAACAAAGCTGAGGCTAGTGAGACACGGGATATTCTCCCCTGCACCGCCATGAAGAGATTTTGACTACCGAATAAAAAAAAAAACACCTGCCGTGTAAAGTAAGAAACGGTTTGACCGCGTGCGTTCAGTTCCTCTGATCAAAGACTGTAGACTGAGGTGCTGTGGCTCCTGTGATTATCGCCCCTGTCACTTTAATTAAGGACGAACCAAAAGGTCGATGATAGAAGTTTTACGCTCGCATCCACCGAAGTTGGATAATAATGGTGTAGATGGGTGTCAAACTGAACCACTAGTTTTGCTTTGGTCAGCAAGATAATTCCGTTTTCGATTGAACTTGATCGCCATGAAATAACTTTTTACAAATTTATTTCTTTGTTCGAAATGTATCAATGTTGCATTCATGACACGTCCTTATTGACATTAAGTTACTGCTATGTCTGAAAATCTGTCTGTAGAGGGGTTTGTTTTTAATGGAATATTAATTAACGTCGACATTCCAGTGTTTGCCTCGTTATCATTAGAATTCAAAATCTAATCGAAGTTTTTTTCTTTGTTTGTTTGCTTTTTTTCTCATGGATTGTTGATGTTTTCGTACAGTTTTCCACGTTACTGTTACAAAGTAAAATCGATCTTTGAAATATTGTGTTTTCGTCAAATGTGAACCTTGAAATTAGTCTTTTCACAGCGCAATTTAAAGCAAACAGGGGAAGTAGCTCTTATAGTCCGCGGCAATTATTACTTCCCCTTGCAGTAATCTCTGGTCTGTCATCTCCCGTTCAGGTTTTCTTTCTTCTTTTCTTCCTTTTTTTTTCTTTCAAGCCAGGGTTGAATTACACTGATGAAGGTGTTTCTATTTTATCTTACTTTTAGTCGTTTTTTTTTGTTTAATTGTAGCATTTTTGCATTGAATCGTCTTGTATAATCATCATAAAGTCAAAACAGATTTTTTGTGTGTGTGTGAAATTTGGATTGCTCTCCCTGGGAGAGCGGGCTGCCATAGTACAGCGCCACTCAAACTCACCCCTCCAACTTCTTCACGTTCTTGTATTTTCTGTCTGCACATTCATTGCTCATCTACCAGAGGCGGGTTTTCATGTCACCGAGGATTGGTGCCTTGTAGCCGTAAAGTGTTTTTTTTTTTTTTTTCACATGCGCTAAAATGCATGCAATACACTGCATCTCTCTCTCTCTCTCTCTCTCTCTCTCTCTCTCTCTCTCCCCACACACACACACACACACACACACACACACACACACGCACGCACGCACGCACGCACGCACGCACGCACGCACGCACACACACACACACACACACACACACAACGCGCGCGCGCGCGCGCGCGCGCGCGCGCGCATTCAAAACAAAGCGCCCAGTAGCACTTAGTTCATACACAATACGAAGCAGACGAATGCTACCAAATACAGACATCAAACATGCTTAAGTAAAACAAAACTCCAGCCAAAGTTTGCAGTCGGCATGAGAATGTGCAAGAAACGCTGTCGCGCTTCATGACAAAGCATGATTGATCTCTGGGGAGGGTAGGGGAGGGAGGGGAAACGTGGGAAGGAGACGGGGTGGGTTGGGTTCGGAGTAGGGTGGGGGAAGTGGTGGGAGTGGGGTTAAGGGGAGGGAAGTGATGACATGACCATGGTTAGTCGCATCAGTTGATTTGATAAGCGAGTTCCTCAAAAACCATTCGAAGATTTACAGAGGAGGCGACCGCGTCAAAAGTAAGTGAACCGCGCCTGAGGAGTAAGCGCTGCTCTCCCTTGAACCGTTGTCGAGACATAGCAGAAATTGCTGCTGAACAATTGAGAATGCTGGCTGCATGTTCTTTTGTGAAAGAAAACGCCCCAGATTCCCAGCTGAAAAGACTACTGCTACTACTACTACTACAAGTAGTAGTAGTAGTAGTAGTAGTAGTAGTAGTACTAGTAGCAGCAGCAGAAGTATTAGTAGCAGCTGCAGCAATAGTTGAAGTTTGACAAAGCAGGAGAACAGACTAGTTAACTAAGCTAGATTACAGGACTGGGCTGCCCTAGGCCTTGATAAGTTTGCTATCCCATGAAGTGAACTGAATTTATCTACATTTATTCATTCATCAGCAAAATGTCGGTACAGTTACTCTGCTGGGGGTTGGGGAGTGGGGGCTGCGGCGGTGGTGGGAGTGGGGGGTGGGGGTGGGGGGGGGGGGGGGGCAGAAAATGAGAAAAGTAAGCTTGATTAGTCTATTGACCCAGAGCTGTGGTGTGAAAACTTAGAACTCGTCACTTGACTTCCTAACTTCGCCCCAAATATGGCAAAAAACAACCCGATCTTCTAACACTGTGCTTCTTCATCTGAACTTCAAGCTCTTCTCTCCGCTCCCACCTCTCACTCCTCCCCACACCACCTCCCTTATTCCTTATTCCCCACCCCACCCCCCTTTTCTTCTCTGCGCCCTCACCACCCCCCGGGCCCTCGCCGCCCTCCCACCTTGTAAGCCACTTTCCTCCACAACGTCAGCCATGACCTACATCGCCACTCAGCAGGAAGAGGGGAGGAAGTACTGCAGGAGTTGTCTTTGGCATCCCGCTACACTTACACACCTACTGTGTTGATACAACACCCACACGCTATTTTCCTGGACGACTCATTACCTGGAAACGGAAGCTGAACTTGGAGAGAATCCTGTAGTTCAACAGTGATCAGACGGAAGTCGGGTTTCTCACGGTGCGTGCGCAGTTGAATGTCTCGGGTTATCAATCCCGTGACGCCAGTTTGGGACTCCGGGGTAGGAGCCGGGGTTTTGCTGGGCCTCAGACAGCGAAGCTAAGCGATGGTAGATTGGAGCAATTAAGTCCACAGCATCCCACTGCACCCGGTCACAGCGAGGAAATCAACTGGGGGTCTTAGGTTGTGTATTAGGCTCAGTGTATGCTAGTGGGTCTGATTGGGTGATTACAGGGGGGGGGGGGGGGGGGGGGGGATTTGGGAACAGCCTGCTTTAAGATGAAAGGAGCGGGTTTATTAGGAATCGCAGTGGTAGAGCTTGGATTAGCTCGACTGCCGTGCCCATCCTCTCTGACTGGGCATCCTGGTGCATGCTAAATATTAGCTTTTTTTTTTTTTTTTTTTTTTTTTTTTTTTAATCTTTTTCTTTTAGTCCAACCAACCCAGTGTCCACGAAGGGCGCCAAGACCCTGGTAGCATGCTTAGCTTAGTGCTCGTCGTTGATGACTGCAGTTTCATGAGACTTTTTTTTTTTTTAATTTTAAAGAATATGTCACACAGGAGGTTTGAAACTTTTCACGCCAAAACAAGCCCTGCAGCACAGTGATTTTCAGTGATTTTCCCGTCTGGAATACTTTTGTACCAAAACAGGTTTCAAAACTATTTCGAGCGCACAAACATTAAGACTTGCAGCACGGAGCTTCCAATGTTTTCCCGGTCTGACATACCTTTGCACCAAACATGTTTCAAAAGTATTTCGAGCTTACAAATATTAAGCTTCGCAGCATGGTAATTCTAGTGTTTTTCCCATCTAACATTCTTTTGACCGAAATAGGTTTCAAAACTGTTTCAACCGTACAAACATTTTGTGATGTTCGTGAGACTGCCGTCATGAACTGTTAGCCACGAAACTGCATCCGCTTTGAAAATCAGTAAACAGCAGGTGCAACTGGACTAGGCTGCTTGAAAGTCTGTAATGGCACAAGCTTCATTTTGTGGTTGGTTCATTGTTGTTTTTGGAGCGAAGTTCACATGCCTCTCTCCTTACGTAAGTCAAACAAAAGGCAGTGCCTCTCTTATAATCGTTGCGAGTGCTGAAATTCCCCAACTAATATTAGCAAATTAGAGGACGCTCTTCGAGTGCTTTGAGGGGGGGGGGGGGGGGGGGGGGGGGGGAGGGTGGGGGGGATGGGGGGGGGGGGGGGGGAAGAAAAAATGGGCGAGCAGAATTAGAGAGATGGCTTTAGACTAGAAAGTTAAAGCATTTATTGTGTTTGGTCTGACTTTCAAGAGAAAATTGGTTTCTCTTGACCGACAAACAGGCCGTTTAAACGATCGCTACTGTCTCCATTCCATCTGTTGATCGTCGCCCAGACAGGGTCATCATCACCTGCGCTTGTTCCATTCACTCCGCCGTCCGTGCCTGCAACTGAGCTGGTATTAAAGCAGCTCATTCATTGTCTGTCGTTGGATGTACGGGTGCTTCTCCCTCCCTGAGTTCATGCACTCCGCGTATCTGCGACTAAGCAATTATGTTGTTTTAGAGAGGCAGACAGAAGGGCGATGGATGAGAGTGGGGGAGGGGGTGTCGGTAGTTTGGGCTAGGTTGTCGTGTGTGTCTGTGGTGTGTGTGTGTGTGTGTGTGTGTGTGTGTGTGTGTGGTGTGCGTACGCGCGGGCGCGCGCGTCTGGGTAGTTGTGTGGTGTGTGTGTGCGTGTGTGTGTGTGTGTTGTGTGTGTGTGTGTGTGTGTGTGTGTGTGTGTGTGTGTGTGTGTGTTGGATCAGAACAGATATTCAAAGAACACCACCGAAAAGCCTCAGAAGGAGTGCAGGGTCTCCTCTGGTAGGGTGTTTAATGCTGACCTGATATTGATTGTTCCTCATTTATATCGAACGGATGCTAAATTCAAAAGGAGAGGAGGGGGTGGGTGGAAGAAGGGTGATAAGTTAAGAAGGTATACAGAATTTAATAAAAGTTGAAGGACCAGTAAGAACATGAAGTATCCTTTTCAAAGTTTGGTTTGCTTTTCGTCCTTTAGACGAGTGTGTGTGTGTGTGTGTGTGTGTGTGTGTGTGTGTGTGTGTGTGTGGTGTGTGTGTGTGTGTGGTGTGTGTGTTGTCAGGCGCGCACGCACGCGCGAGCGAGTGCTACAAGCCCTTAACGTTGCCGAGCAGATGGCAGCCTATGTGATGACATGTGATGCCTTAGCGTTGCACGCGCATCATGAGACAAACATCAGACTGGAAAATTCGACAGACCTTCCAGATTTCACTGTCAGGTCCTCAACTTTTCCTGAAGTCTGTTTTTGCCCTGCTGCGATTTGAAGGACCAGACTGAAACGAACGTCAGAAGTCCTTTCCACAATTGTGACATGTCAACCGTTCCCTATCGCTTTTGGTCTGATCTCCTCATCCGTAAAGTTGAAAGAGCCTGTGTCGTGGGCCTGTATACTTGAACAAGGATCTTGTTTCCAGTCAGCTTCCAGTTATTAGCTTGGCCAGCTTCGCTGCAGGACTCTTTCAGGACTGATAACATGGAGAGAAGAATGTCTCCAGATGAAAAAAAAAACAAAGAAAGAGACACAAGAACATAGAGCATCCTCCCAACAAACGAACAAACAAACAAATCAAACCAAACCGAAACAAAAAACAAAAAAAAAACCCCAAAAACAAACAATCAAAAAAGCCGACCCTGAGCAGCATCATATATACATGATTATGTCAGTCAATTCATGACATAATAACTGAGTAACCAACACTCTAGAAGCAAAGTTAGGCCATTCCACTCAGTTTATTAACCACCATCCATTCCAGTCAATTTATTAACCACCAGCTGACCCAATCAGAAATAAGAACTGAAAAAGAAAACTTACATGTCACCAAAAAAAATGTGTGTGGAGGATATACAGACATTGAAGGCTTCACTCGCTCGCACACCACGCACTCACGCACCACACACACACACACACACACACACACACACACACACACACACACACACAGACACACACAACACACAACACACACACACACACAACACACACACACCCCAACACGATGCACGCACGATTTTGTGCGCATAGACATACACACACTGATACAAAAATAAAGAAGAAGAAAAGAAGGAAAAAATGGGCACGGACAAAGACAGTGACAGAAAAGGGGACATTGCTCACACACAATGGCCAGAATGCGGGAAATACAGTTTACACTGAAAACAGACCCACCTGGATCACCATCCCTACAAGGAGCATGAGAAGACAAGATGGGTGACAGGGAGAAGAGGAGGAGGAGGAGGAGGAGAGGGCAGAGCAGGAATTCACCTTACCTTAGTGTCGTGTCAAAGACAACCAACTGTCTCACCTGGCCAGGAGCTGATGCAGCTGCAGGGAGAGAGGGGGCGAGGGGAGGGGAGGGCGGGAGGGGGGGGGGGGGGGGAGATGACCGGAGAATAGATAAAGTCGACCTGCGAGTCGTGATAGTTGTACGTGGTGTATGTCCGGGGCGGTGTCGAGGATTAACCCCGGTATTAACCGGCACTGGTAGTTACTGAAACTGATGGAGCACCCGACAGTTGGTGAGAAAAACTTGTGCCTACCCGAGGAACTGCTATATCTATCTATCTATTATCTATCTATCTATCTATCTATCTATCTATCTATCTATCTATCTATCTGTCTGTCTATCTATCTATCTATCTATCTATCTATCTATCTATACTTGTGGATATGTGTTCAGAGAGTGTAGTATTTTTGCTTTCCGTCTACATGTCCGTCCGTCTGTCTGTCTGTTTGACTGCCTTCTCACTCTCTCTCTTCTTACGGACACAGGGACACAAATGCACACACACGCATGCACGCACGCACGCACACACACACACACACACACACACACACACACACACACACACACACACACACACACACACACAAGCATAAACACACACACATGCACACACAAACATACATATACACATACAAACACACATACACATACGCATGCAAGCACATAAACGCACATTAATTCTCACCTACACAGAGGCATACATATGGTCACACACACACACACACACACACACACACACACACACACACACACACACACACACACACACACAATAAATTTTATTCAGTCTTTGCAGGCCATTTGGCCCATATTGACAAGGAGGTTTACATTCAATCACAGCAGAATTTTGGACAACATTCCGTGTTAAATAGCGCATAATATACAATAGCCTGTATTTTCAGCATCTTATTTTTAAACTTTCTACAATATACATAGCAGTTTTGAATGCAAGATTTCCTTTAAGGTTTCTACATAGCAATTGAACTTTTAGTGTGTTAGGAAAGCGACAATAATACACAGGGAGGTATTTATTTCTTAGATGCAAGTACTTTGGGCAAACAAAAAGAAAATGTACAATGTCTTCAACGTGATTTCCACTGCATTGTTTGCATTCAGGATCGTTTCTTAAACAACCAAAACGTGGAACACCATTTAGATGTAATCTGTTACTTCTTAGCAAGCAAATGGCTCTTCTATGAGCTACTAAATCTAAACTTGTAATGTAGTTAGCTCTAATGATTTCTGGTTGATATAGACTGTAATCCTCTTCATGAGATATGGAATCATGCCAAATTTGTTGTGACATATCTTTCAGCCTATTCCTAAACTCTTCTAGAAAGAATTTACTATTTCCAGGGTTTTGCAGAGCCCAGACCTGACCAAATCCACACTTGCATAGCAGAAGTCTGATTTCTGATGCCCAATTCTTTCTGCCAGCTGCGTCATGTGCATGCAGCATATCATAACACTGTTTGGGGTATCTGTTGTTTGGCATGTTAATGAGTCTGCACCAGTATTTGATGAGACGAGTTTGAGTATCAATCAAGATAGGAAATCTTCCACATTCACCTAAAGCTACATCATTTTTCACATCCCTACCTACACCGAGTATCATTTTACACATCTTAACTTGCACTTTTTCTATAGCATCATATTTCTGAAATCCCCAAATTTCCGATCCATATAATAGAATGGGCTTAATTTTTGTATCAAATATTTTGAAAACCATGTCCACTGGGAGTGCTTTAAATCTGAAATATAACCTTTTTATGCCTGCTAAAGCTCTAAGGGCTTTACCAGAAAGAGCTTCTACATTCTTAGCCCATTTCAAAGTAGATGAAAAAATGACCCCCAGATAATTATAGCAAGATTCAACCTTTATCTCTGCATCGTTTAGATTCCATTTTTCACTTTTTTTTGTTAAATCCTCCATTTTTGAATACAACTACTTTAGTCTTATCCATGTTTACCTTCAGACCCCATTTTTTACAATATTTTTCTAGACAGTCGATCTTCTTCTATAGGTCTAGAACAGTGTCAGCAACAATTGCAATGTCATCAGCGTACATAAGGAGGAGAATACCCAATGGATCTCCCAGTATACCAATGCCTCGTGCACCACAACCAATTAACTCTGTCTGAAGTTCAGATAGAAATATAGAAAACAAAAGGGGACTCAAAACACAGCCTTGCCTAACACCAGATAAGCACTAAAAATATTCTGTAATCTTATCTCCAACACACACAGCTGCCATCACACTCTTATACATACCTTGAATTGTGCCAAACAGTTTACTATGGATCCCTCTGGACAGCAGAATGTAAAGAAGTTTACTTCTATTTACACAGTCGAACGCTTTTGAAAAGTCTACAAATAGTGAATAAAATCGTCCGCCTTGTTTGTTTAAGTATTTCTGCAGGAGAGATTGGAGAGAAAATATGTTGTCTATTGTACTATAGCCTTTCCGGAAGCCTGCTTGGGCTTCAGGGATAGTTTCATGTTCATTACAATATTGAGTCAATCTGTTATTAATCACTGTATTATATATTTTACTAAGCACATTCAGCAAAGAAATACTTCTGTAGTTATCAACACAACCTCGATCACCCTTTTTATGTAAGGGAAAGATTACTGCTTTTGTCCAGCTTTTTGGGTACGTTCCGCTACTAAACACTTTATTGAACAAGGGGTGTAGAAACTTAATGAGTACGTTTGCTCCTGCATGGAACAGGTCAGTGGGCAAACCATCTGGCCCGGCAGCTTTACCCTTCTTCATTGCATTAATTGCTTTGAATATCTCAGTTTCTGATATTTCATTATCATGATCAAAGTTATGACACTCTTCACAAGTTTCAGAACAGTGATCCTGTAATGTACCAGAAATTTCTTGTTCAAAATCTTCATCATGTACATTTTGTTCAGGTGACAGTAAGTTTTTGAAATATTCATACCATTTGTTTGGTGTAATCGTATTTAAACTTTTTGAATTGCTGGCTGTAAGAGACTTTATTTTTTGCCAAAATGATTTAGAGTTTGGGTCTGCGCATGCTTCGTGCAATTCATCTATGATACGTTTCTCTTTCATCTTTTTTCGATTTACAAAGCAACTTGAATGCTTTTTTGTGATCAAGATAGCTTTCTAAGTCCTTCCTGTCATCCGTTTGTCTGAATATACGTAGATACATGTATTTTTCTTGTTTAGCTTTCTCACAATCCTTGTCCCACCAAGGTGATTGATTGTACGAACATTGCTTTTTTGGTCTTGATTGCATTTGTTCAGCTGCTTTTTGCATTAGACTGACAACATATTCTGTGCCTTCGTCAACATTTTGAGTTAATGCTTCAAAGAAGTTTGCTAGCTCATGGATTACGTTGGTTTGAAGATAATCAGTAAAGGCTTCTAAACTTTGACTTCTTACTTTAAAATGTAACTTGTATTCCATACTAACGCTATTCTCATCTTCAGTTTCTTTGTAGCTTTCACGCGTATTATCATTGAGAAACAAAACAATAGGAAAATGGTCAGATTCAGATCTATCTGCGACAAACATGTCAGAAATAAAGTCATACATTGCTTGGGAACAAATGAAATAATCAACGACACTCATCCCTCTGTTAGCTGTACAAGTAATCTCGCCCTGTTTGTCTTGCTCTGTTCTCCCATTTACAATAAACATGTTGTTTTCTTTTAAAAGGTCAATGAGCTTTCGGCCAAAGTTATTTACAGCATGGTCCTTTGATTTCCGTTCAATTTGA
>CM065714.1:69515626-69518126 GCA_033310375.1 Conus canariensis | reverse complement strand
CCTAGGCAACTCGCCAACAGCGGCAGCACCAACAGGAAGGTCCAGCAACTCGCCAACAGCGGCAAACACCAAACAGAAACTGGTCCTAGGCAATCGCCAACAGCGGCAGCACCACAGGAACTGGTCCTAGCACTCGCCAACAGCGGGCAGCACCAAGGAACTGGTCCTAGGCAACTCGCCAACAGCGGCAGCACCAACAGGAACTGGTCCTAGGCAATCGCCAACAGCGCAGCACCAACAGGAACTGGTCTAGCAACTCGCCAATATGCGCAGCACCAACAGGAACTGGACGTTCTAGGCAACTCGCCAATACGGCAGCACCAACAGGAACTGGTCCTAGGCAACTCGTCAATAGCGGCAGCACCAACAGGAACTGGTCCTAGGCAACTCGCCAATAGCGGCAGCACCAGCGGAACTGGTCCTAGGCAGAGGGACGTGGAGAGGAAAATACCTGAAACAGAGACCACCATGATAACAGAACATGTGGCCACAGAATCTATAACTGTTTATGCTGATTGAAGAGGATGAGGACAATGAAGATGATGCTGTGGATTCCACTCTGATCTGAGACTGTCAAACAGGGTTGGGCTCTAAGCATACTTTCCAAAATATATCTATCTCCGGGCTAACCACGCTACAGAGATACGACCACCTGTAGTGTTGGTAAGGAAAGCTAAGCAAATTTGTAGTGTTGGTCATGAAATTCGAGCAACACTCTTGGTGGACCCAAACATCAATTAGATCAAACTCAACAGGTGATCACCGTCTTCTCTATTGAACGCGTAGCAGACTTCTCCGAGTAGAGGCCAGTAGGTGCGGACAAATGCCACAAATAAATAGATTTGATGGGAATTAAACCCACAACTTTCCAGCCAGAATCCAATCACGGCGGCTGATTGTGCTACACACACCACACACACACACACACACACACACACACACACACACACACACACACATATATATATATATATATATATATATATTATATATATATATATATATATTAACATCATTGTTCTGCACCTTGGTGATGGTTTGTTTTCATCGCGGAAGATTACAACGAACTATACATTTTTTGTTTGTGTGTTTCTCTGAGAGTGGTACAGGCTGTGTCTGGTGGGTCGGTGTCTCCACATGTGGGGTACCTGATGGGGACCGGGTCTTAACAGTTTCCTGTGACCTGCATGCGCTGGAACTGTGACAGAGACAGCATAGATAATATAGAGGAATCAGGCTGAGCAACAGAGAGAGAGAGAGAGAGAGAGAGAGAGGAGAGAGAGAGAGAGAGAAGAGAGAGAGAGAGAGAGAGAGAAAGAGAGAGCGAGAGGCAGACAGACAAACAGCCAGCCAGCCAGCCAGCCAGACCAGACAGTCAGACAAACACAAACAGACAGAGGACACAATGTTTATGAAGGAGGCTTTGATATATGACTACATCTCTTTATTCATGCTGCTCCCTAAACAAAGGAACAGATAAAGACAAAGAATCAAACAAGTGCAACATTCTTACACATATAAAGATGAAAAGCGACGATGTATATAAAATGTACAAACTTTTTTTCAAATGTAAGCCATATCTGCATGTCTAATGGTTTGTTAACTAAAGATGCAATGAATACGCAGAGAGAGGAGAAGGAGAGAGAGAGGAGAGAGAGGAGGAGAGAGAGAGAGAGAGAGAGAGAGAGAGAGAGGAAGCAGACAGACAGACAGACAGACAGACAGACAGACAAAGCAAAGGCGAAGAGAGGCAAGAAGACAGAGAAGACAGAACAGACAGACAGACAGACAGAACAGACAGAGCAGAAGCAATGGGCGAAAGAGAGAGAGAGAGAGAGAGAGAGAGAGAGAGAGAGAGAGAGAAGAGAGAGAGAGAGAGGCAAAACAAACATGAGAAAATGAAGCGGTGCCCTGAAAACACATAAAAACCAAGATCCTAATTTTTGACAGTTGATAATTAGATCCATCCCTTCATCCCCATCTATATCCTCTCATCCCACCACCGTCGACCACCATCCAAGTCTCTTCATCCATTGTATACAACCATCCACCAATTTCTTTTCTTTCTTTTTTTTACCAACGATAGTGGCGTAATCGTTCTTATGTTATTTTCCCCCAGTGTTTACGTGTGACACAATCAGGCAGGAAGGTGGTTTGAGGGCGGTGGTTAATAATTGCATATGCACCTACGTATCTCCATACATAAAGACTGTAATCATAAATGACGTTGTATTTCTCAATCAACACGTCAATGATGGCATTGTTTTAATTGCTGAAGATTACGACGAGCAATGCTTTATATTTCTTTGGAACTGTTGCAGGCTATCTCCAGTGGGTCATAATCTCCACACAGGTGGGAACTGTTGCAGGCTGTATCTAGTGGGTCATAATCTCCACCACAGGTGGGAAACTGTTGCAGGCTATCCGTAGTGGGTCATAATCTCCACACAGGTGGGAACTGTTGCAGGCTATATGTAATGGGTCATAATCTCCACATATG
>CM065714.1:69505626-69510626 GCA_033310375.1 Conus canariensis | reverse complement strand
CAGAAAGACAAAGTTGCAAGTGTATGTGGCACACACACACACACACACACACACACACACACACACACACACACACACACACACACACACACACAGACCCACTGACAGACGCACAGAGAGAGAGAGAGAGAGAGAGAGAGAGGAGAGAGAGAGAGAGAGAGAGAGTGGGGGGGAGTGCTGATCAAAATGATCGCACTAACGTTTCCTGGTCGATTGCAGAAAGCCAACAACGTGAAGAATCCGATGATTGAAAATCACACAGCGGGAAAGGGCATCATACATTTTTTCCCTAATAGAATGCATTTCATTCGCTCATAGTAGAGGCGACGGCCTACCGATTAATGCACGTATCTAAATAGCCAGCCATCATAGGTTCGAATCGAGCCTGAAGTACAGTGCATCAAACACTTGACTTGGACTTGTGAAAGCAGTTCAAGTTTTACACTGAAACTTTTCCTGTATCTGCCAGAAATGATAACATTAAAATATGATAAAGTAAAATAACATACAAAACAATACAATGAAAAGAAAGTACACAACACAGTGTATACATAGCCGCGGCGTGATTCACTTCATCAGACTATTTTTATATCTCAACCAGAAGAGGGGGTCGGGGGAGGGTGGTGGTGGGGGGTGGAGGGCATTAAGGACTATTACCTCCATAAAGATGAACATTCTTACAACCCCATCATGAAAAAGAGCAACGCATCATGTACATCTACGTACAATTGTACAACAATTCATAAACTAATAGCTTTACTGTTGACATCCTTTCTAACTGATCACGGCAGGCCGTGCAAAGTATGCCAGCTACTTCGCTTGTTCCCTGATTTAAAAAAAAAGTGACATATTACATTCTGTCAGGGATTACAACAGAACACGTAGAAGTGGCGATACAGAGAGAAACATTCACATAGGTAGAGACACGAACACGTTCCTAGACATAAACACAAAGACAGGGAATTATACTGACATGATACGAGGATTGAAGGAACTTAAGGCAGAAGAGAAGGATAATAGACGCAACAAGAAAAGGAATGAGAAAACAGCAAAACTCGGATTAGAGACATGAAAGCAGGGACAAACATAGACGGGAAAAGACAGAGACACACAGACATGGAAGAACAAAGAAAGCGACAGTCAGAAGAACGTACACACACTGAGACATAGACCCGTCAAAACAGGGACATAAGAAGACACAATCTTACAGACAGGAACACACATTAACACACAGTTAACTCAAGACAGTTGAAGACAGGGACATAGACATTTTAAAAACTTAATTCTGGAACATATTGAGACATGATCTTAATTAGATGGACACGGAGACACCGCACACACGGATACATATACTCAGGCCATGGAAATGGACATAGTTTAGGACACTTTGACAACTAGATCAGCAACATTTGAAGGACAGAGACAGCACAAGACAGGTGGACGGAGACAGGGATACAGAGGCACTGGAGATCACAGAGGCAGGAACCGGGAGACGGATCTGTATACAATGACATGCACATGGACCAGCACACATGAAGAACACCTCAAAACAGAAACTCGGTGTTTTGACGACTTACAGCCCAGGGGGATTCAACACTTCAAGGACATGCTCTCTCTCTCTCTCTCTCTCTCTCTCTCTCTCTCTCTCTCTCTCTCTCTCTCTCTCTCTCTCTCTCCGAACAAAAGCCAGATACACACCAGGTTAATGCCACGCAGAGACAGCCACAAGGAAACAGGTTGCCATGGAAGCATATAAACAGAGACAGAAACACAAAAGAACGCACGAAGTGGGATCCTAAAACTGGATAGCTTCTGGAACCGAAACCACATTTAATGTTAAGTGAAAGTCACTGTCCCTCTCCTCCCTCTCTTACTCCACCCTTCCAGCCCCATCCTCTTCCCTTCCCCCTCCCCCCCCCCCCCCCACACACACACACATACTCCGTTTTCCCTCCACTTCCTTCCCTCCTTTCGCTTCTCCTTCGGCTTCCCCCCTCTTTCATTTTCCCTTTTTCGTGGCCCAGAGCCCCGAGAACAGTGATCGATCTGCTGCCTTCGTTCGTGGCAATGTTTTTCAAACAAGCACTGCACTGAGAGCTCACACAATCGCGTGAAGAAGGTCAAGCCTTGTCAACAGTCTTTTCTTGAATTGCTTCAGTATGCGAGCTGCTTGTTGCAAGAGTTCGTTCAACACTGAGACGAAACTGATCTTTTTAACATGTTAGTGTTTAATTATGAATAAACTAATTTTCTAAAATGTTAGTCTTCAATTGTGAATATTAGGCGAAACAGCTCGTTTTTAATGGTGCATTTATTTTTCGCTTCGTACGTTCATTGTATAACTGATCACAGCGATGTAAATATTTGAATGTCATGAAATGAAATACAACAAGATGAAAAAAAGCTATTTGGTAAAATTCAACTTTGCATACACAGAGAAAAAAAATCAGTCAAACTAACTGACAGTCTATTCCAGTATGCCAGCAGGTTTGGAGAAACAACAAGAAAATAAGTACATTGGCAACTTTCGTGTTTCAGCTTAGCTTTTTGTGAATTAAAACGCAACGAACAGACTTCTGTTTTTGAATAAATGCACAGGATGGAATGTCTTCATACTCCTTCTTCTGTTATGTATATATGTATGTATGTATGTATGTATGTATGTATGTATGTATGTATGTATGGATGTATGTATGTATGTATGTATGTATGTATGTATGTATGTATGTATGTATGTATGTATGTATGTATGTATCATTTTTTTAATCACTTACACATCTATTTATTTGGTTATTCATCTGATTATTTTTGATTCGCTTGTCTTAATATAAAACGGATGTCTTATAATGAATTCTGCTCTGCAAAAGGATCCTTAAAAAAAGGATTGATGTTGACTGGATGCACTCTCACATTCACTGCACGCTACACACCTGTTCTGTTTGTTCTTTAAACAGAAAGCCTTGTTTTGTAGGACCCTTCAACCCCATGATAAGGATGGAAACATTTCCTGGCAGACCCAAAGATCAGGACATGGTATCAATCGTGCAGGAAACAAGAAGTCGATGTTGCGAATTGTAACATTCTGAGTCGCTGTCCCTAACCCCAGAATTATTCACACTCATTCAAAGTGGTCCAGCGTTTGTGACTACAAGTTACGCAGAGCGAGGAAAAGGCATTAGGTGTCAGAGCAAGAGGAGTAGCAGGCGTATGAAAGGAGGAGAAGGAAGAGGAGGAGTGAATAAAAATAACTGAAAAAACAGTATTTCACTAGATGAACTTCCTGTGACCCCTCCATTACTGCGCATGCGTCTTTCACTGTCCATACACTGTCATGGCTGCCACGAAAAGGAATAAGGAGAAAGACGAATTAAAAAAAATTAAAAAAAAAAAGGGGGGGGGGGGGGGGGGCACAACACTCTCATTCTACCCGTTGCACTTCCTGTAAAGCCCTCCATTATTGCGCGTGCGTCTATCAGTGCCTATGCGCTGTCATGGCTGCCAGGGATTCCCATTCTTCAGCATTCAGCGAGGGAGCATCACCTGTCTTCATAAAAGCCTTCGCCCCAAGCACGGACTTGATAGAGACCAAATACTTGCCGGCTGCTACGAGTGCCGAAATCATCGGTCACAGGTTCAGTCTCCACATTCAACCTCCTTCTAAAGGGGAAAGAAAGAAGATAAGGTCAGCCAAGAAGGTCTGTATGTATGTCTGTTTTGTTTAATGTCTTAAGGACTGAATGGTCGATTTGTTTGGGGGGGTTTTGTGTTTATTTGCACAGGCTCTATATTCCCTCATTTATGTCCTCCGACCCTCCCCCCCCCCTCCCATCCTAAACCATGTGTACAATTTGAAATGAATTTATTATAACTGGGTGATTAAATCTTGATTCGTTTTATTCCGTTTCGCTCCAGAGGTATTTAACACACACATACATTTTGTTTGGGAGGGTTGCAGATTTTGTATAAGATTCCATGTGGATGAGGGTTGGCGAGTCTACACACAGATTATTTGTAAGTCGTAGCTGTTCTTGACATCATTTAGTTGCCATTGCTGCTGCTGCTGCTGCTGCTACTGCTGCTGCCTTTGTTACTGCTGTTGCATTTGCTGTCGCTGCTACTGCGGGTACCAGTGCTTGTACTGCTGCTGCTCTTGCTGCTATTACTACCACTACTGCCACTTTGAACTGATTTTGGTACTGCTACTTCTACTATTATTATTCCTTTTGCTGCCATAGTTGCTGCTACTACTGCATCTGCTGACACTACCACTGGCACTTGTACTACTACTACTGCAACTACTGCTGCTGCTGTTACTACAACTATTACCAGTACTACCACTGCTACTGCTGCTACTACTATCACTATTGCTGCTGCTGCTGTTGCTACTACTACTACTGCTGCAGCTGCTGCTGCTGTTGTCACTGGATTGCTGCTGCCGCTGTTGATACAACATAAACCGCTGCTGCTGACAGTACTCTTCTAACAAACGTTGTTGTTGCTGCCAGTCTTTCTACTAATGCAGTTGCTATTGATGATTTTTAACTCCTTCTATTCCATATTGTTGTTGCAGCTACTGCTGATTTATCACTGTCATTGTTGCTGCTGCTGTTATTGCTGCTACCACTACTACTTCTACAGGAAGTGATATCATTGCTATTGTTATCTTCGTTATCCTTCTTGTTCATGTTGTTGCTATTTTTTGTGTATTCTTCATGCTAAGCGTTTTCCCGATCGATTGAACAATGACTGATGTAACTGCGTGAGGTCTGTAATCCACACTCCTGCAATCCCTAGAAGCTGTAAATGATCTAGTGTGTCAAGCAATGTAATTCTCTCTCTCTCTCTCTCTCTCTCTCTCTCTCTTCTCTCTCTCTCCTCTCTCTCTCTCTCTCTCTCAGTGGTTTGAGATTACTTGATCGTGTAAATAGTATAGTTGTTTTTTTGTTTTTTTCAGTGATACTGCAGTCAGCATCCCAGAATGTTCTACTAAAGTAATGTTA
>CM065714.1:69468126-69493126 GCA_033310375.1 Conus canariensis | reverse complement strand
CCTGTAGCAGCTCATAGAGAACTGCGCGCGAGGAAATGTGCACGTGGAATGGTCTGGACACCCGGAGAAGAAGAAGAAGAAGAAGACGAAGAAGAAGAAGAAGAAGAAGAAGAAATTGCTGCTTTCCTGCAGATTGACAGACATGAACAATAGATTTAAATCAGATGAACGGATGGTCGCATCATTAGCCAAACGGTCGGAGAACTTACATCATTTATGTAGACAGAGAAAAATCGAATACACAGTAGACCAGTGTTTTCCCTAAGAAAACGAACAGAATTGGTTTTTACATTCTTGCCAGCTGATGAGAAAAGAGGCAATGTGTGTGTGTGTGTGTGTGTGTGTGTGTGTGTGTGTGTGTGTGTGTGTGTGTGTGTGTGTGTGTGCGCTCATGCGTGGGTGCGTGCGTGCGTGCGTACGTACGTGCGTGCGTGTGTGTGTGTGTGTGTGTGTGTGTGTGTGTGTGTGCTGTGTGTGCGTGCGTGCGCGCGCGCGCGCGTGTATGTCTGTGTGTCACAGAGAGAGAGAGAGAGAGAGAGAGAGAGAGAGAGAGAGAGAGAGAGAGAGCGGGTGGGATGGGGGTGGGGGAACGTGCGTTGAACAAAATGATCACAGTAACCTTTCCAGGTCGATTGCAGAAAGCTAACAACGTGAAGAATCCGATGATTGAAAATCAGACCGCGGAAAAAGATGCCAGCCTTTTATTCGGACAGAAGGCAAGTCCATTTGCTCACAGTAGGGGAGTTGGCCTACCGTTTAATGCGCCTATTTGAAAGCAAGCTGTTATAGGTCTGAATCCAGCACAGAGAAGTGTGCATCAGAGGCCTGTTTTAGACTGTTGAAAGCAGCCCAAGTTCTACAAAAGAAAATTTCATTGGTTTGATGATAAAACAATACAATATATTAAAGTACAGTACAGTAAAACACACACACACGCACACACACGCACACACACCACACACACACACACACACACACACACACACACACACACACACACACACACACATATATATCTATATCTCTGTCTGTCTGTCTGTCTGTCTGTCTGTTTGTCCTCTCTCTCTCTCTCTCTCTCTCTCTCTCTCTCTCTCTCTCTCTCTATATATATATATATATATATATATCACGCAATCATAAGGAGATTCAGGTTATAAATCTTTTATTTCTTATAACCAAATCAGAAGAAAGGGGCAGGAGGGATTCAGGGCTATTTCCACCGTAAAATTAAAAAAAAAAATCCTTAGAATCCTGTTTTGATGAAAAAGAATCACAACCCGTATGTGTATGTACAGTTATACAACATAGTATAAGCGAATTAGATTATGTCTGATTGGCCAGATCAACCCGTGCTAAGTGCACAAACTGTTCTGCACATTCCCAGCTTTGAAAAGGTCACGTACTATACAGAAAAGGACATACACAGGACACGTAGAATCGGCGACACATCATTATAGGCATTCGCATGGACGGAGACCCGAACGCACGCTAGGAAACGTAAACAAAGAAATTGGGAATGATACTGACATGGGAAATCGCGGGCTGGGACAAGGTAAGGTAGTGAATAGTTGGACTGGACGCAACGCGACAGGGACATGTTGAAACAGCCATACTCGGGTTCAAAGGCCTGGAAGCTAGGGACAAATACAAGACAGGAAAAGACGAAGCAGAGCCACACAGACATAGAGCCACACAGACAGAGTTATACGCTGGCACACACACACACACACACACACACACACACACACACACACACACACACACACACACACACACACACACACATACCCACACGCATGCGCCGCATATAGACTACAAATGGACCCGTTTAGACGGCGACATGACAAAGCAAAATCAAACAGACCGAAACGAGCAAATGATACATAAATATACTGACATAATAAAGATAGTGACACACAATCTTAAAAGTCAATTTCATATCCCCTCTCTCTCTCTCTCTCTCTCTCTCTCTCTCTCCTCTCTCTCTCTCTCTCTCTCTCTCTCTCAGCCACATTACCTTACCTCTCAACAAAACCCACACATACATGGAATCAGTGCTACGCAGAGACAGACACAAAGAGACAGAAAGTCTTGGAAGCATAGACACACAGACACAGACACACTCAAAATCACATGGAATAGCACCCTTACTCTGGATGGTCTCTGGAACCAAAATGCACACTTAATTTGACTTAAAAGTCACTGCACTTACTAGGTCCTCCTACTCCATCCGTCCACCCACCTATCCACCCTCCCTCGAGCGCACTACCATTTCCTTCCACTACCCTCCCCCTCTTTTTCTCCCCCCCCCCCCCCCCCCCCTTTTCATTTTTCCGGTTTTTGTGGCTCAAAGCCCAGCGAACAGTGATCGATCTGCTGCCTTCATTCATGGCAATGTTTTTCAAACAAGCACTGCACTGAGAGCTCACACAACCGCCTAAAAAGGTCAAGCCTTGTCAACAATCTTTCATTTAATTATTTACGTACGCAAATTGCAAAAGTTCATTTAAAGAAGTCAACACCGATAGGAAATTGAACATTATTTTAATTTCACATATTAGACTTTTAGGATGTGTGCCGCCAAAGAGAACAACCTAACCCAAACCAAACCAAACCAAACCAAAACAAACAACCAGCACAGTTTCCGTCACTTTCATATTTGCTTCATTTTTTTTATTGTATTATTAAAGACTGTAAACATTTAGCTATCATGTAATGATATAAAACGTGACAGAAAAAATGACAGAACTTTTAGTTTACGTGTAAAGAGTATTCTTTTAAAACAAAAAAGTCAAAACTGACAA
The DNA here is from genome assembly GCA_033310375.1 of Conus canariensis. NCBI lineage: Eukaryota > Metazoa > Mollusca > Gastropoda > Neogastropoda > Conidae > Conus > Conus canariensis. Next base: position 69,490,322 of record CM065714.1, on the reverse strand, counting down.
TTTACAGAAACTACTTAGATTAATTGATCGAGCTAGTTTAGAGAAGTAAAAGGAAATCACTTTGGTACCTTTCGTATCTCAGCTTCGCATTTTGCGAATTTGAATGGAAAGAACCAGATTTCTACTTTTGATCTACTAAACAATGGGATTTCTCCCATCTCCCAGTTATGATCGTTCTATGATTGGCTAGTCCTAATCATATATGAATGTCTTGTAGTAAATTCTGCTGTTCAGCTCTTTCATAAAAAAGGATTGATATCAGCATGGTGCCTCTTGCTCCTTTACGCATATTCATTGTGCGCGGCACACGTTTTCTGTGTGTTTAGTTGAAGAGTAAGACTTGTTTGTACGCGACCCTATAACAGTCACAGCGATTGATACATTCGCTGGCTAACACAAATATCAGGGAATTGTAACTATAGTGCACGAAACAAGAAGTTGATACTGGGAGGTCGTTGATTCAGATGCATAATAGATTTTTTAGCCCCTACCAGCTCCTACCCAGAGTCGAGTTTTCTATAGGGCTCAGTTGGGAAGACTGGGATCAGGCAGTCGGGTTTCATCCACTGAATGGACGCGTCTCTAGGTGTTGCTCAAATTTCCTGACCAACACTGCAGGTGTCTGTATCTCTCGGGCCTGGTTGACACCGGGATATATTGTGAAAGTAAGCGTAGAGTACAACCTTGTCATGCAGTTTCAGACCGGAATGGAAATCCGTAGCGTCATCTTCATCATCCTTATTCTCATCGATCAGCATTTAAAAAAAATGTCTCAAATTCTGTGGCCCTTCATGCTCTGCTCTCATGGTGACCTCAGTTTTGATGTCCTCTCCACGTCTATGGCCTTGGTTTGGTTCCGTCAGGGTCACAGGTATTATCAAGTTCATGGAGGCTGTCGTTGGACGGATGTAGTGGCACCCTCTGGAGGGAGACCTCACTCACGCTGGCTCCACGACTAAGCAATTTTTGTCATCAGTAGGGTCTTAGTAGGTGGTGTCCTGCTTATGTTAGATCAGAACACCCCCGAAGTGACTCAGCAGTTGTGCAGTGTTTCCTCAGGTGGGTTGCCCTTTGAAGACTTGACATCGACTGCTTTCTGTGGATTGCCGGTGCCGGGGATGCAGGGGGGCCGGGCTCTGGCTGTGGACGGAGAGGGAGGGGTGATCGGATTGAGTGGCGTGAGTGCAATGCCACTGAGGTGGCACAGAAGATGGGACGGAAAAAAAAGACGTTGATACTGTCCATTACAACATACCAGGTCACTGTCCCTAAACCCACAATATTTCACACCCATTCAAACTGGTCGAGAATGTTGACTGCAAGTTACTCGGAGGGAAGAAAAGGCAGAAGGAGGGAGGGGGGAGGGGGGGGGGAGCAAGAGCGGGAGCAGGAGCACAAATGTAGGAGAAGCACGATGGGAAGAAGGTCGAGGAGGAAGGAATAAGATAGTTCCAAAGAAAAAAAAATGCAGTCCACTAGATGAACTTCTTGTGACCCCTCCATTACTGCGCATGCGTCTTTCAATGTCCACGCGCTGTCAAGGCTGACACAAATAAGAATAACAAGAAAGAGAAATATAACGAAAAAAAAAAAGAGGGCAGAAAACTCTCATTCTACCCGTTGCACTTCCTGTAAACTCTTCCTTTATTGTGCATGCGTCTATCAGTGTCTACGCGCTGTCACGGCTGCCAGAGATTCCCATTCTTCAGCGTTCAGCGAGGGAGCATCACCTGTCTTCATAAAAGCCTTCGCCCCACGGCACGGACTTGATAGAGACCAAATACTTTGAGAGCCCAAAATCATCGGTCACGGGTTCAGTCTCCACATTCAATCTCCAGAACTGGGAAAGAAAAAAGGGGATAAGATCAGTAAAGATGCTCTGTATGTATGTCTGTTGAGGTAAACGTATTAGGACTGACTGATTTGTCAATGTGTTTATTTGCCAAAGTTTCCTCGATTTGTTTCATTGTATGCCAAATATTTCATCATTTCCGGAATTTATGCTTAGAATTTCGTTGTGAATTTTGAGCTATTTGATCTGATCAAAACTCGCTTCGTTTAATCAATTATGTTTAAACCATATCTCCGTCACTGCTGTTGGGCAAAACCACTCCTCGGCTCCAGAAGGAAAATTCATAGAATCCAGGATCATCTCTCGCCTTGGCCTCACTCCCACATCTTGGACTCAATTCCCACATCTGACTTTTTTTTAAATTTGAATCATTCCAGCTCTTTGCCCACGCTTTCCTTCCCCCCCCCCCCCCCCCAGCCTCTCTTCCATTCCTTCCTCTCTGCACCCCCTTCCCCAATTTCCCCATCCCACCATCTTGACATTCACACCCCATATACATATATAACATATTTATAACATACCATGTAGAGTATAATATACACACCCCAAACACCATCTGCACCATCCAGGTATGCATACTTATAGACACATGCACATGTGGACAATCCATATGCGCCTATTTTTTTTCATAGAAGTTTCCACCCAACCCCCATCCACACACACACACCACTCACTCCCGCGTTTTTTTTTTCGTTTTTTTTTTTTTTTGTTTTTGGGTTTGCCTTTGTTGTTGTCGTTTTCTTCATATACACCCTCAAGCGCCCCTTCCAAGCATAAGACTCCTCCTCTACCACGCTCTCACTTTCTTGTTCTCTATCTCTTTTTTGTTTACCTTTTCCATCTATCTGCCTCACGATTTCCTTTTCCCCATCACACACACACACACACACACCCCACACACACACACACACACACACACACACACACACACGCATGCACGCACGCAACCAAGCACGCGCGCGCGCGGCGCGCGCTCACACACACACACACACACACACACACACACACACACACACACACACACACACAACACACACACCTTTAAACACGTATTCGTCCGTTTACGTATATGTTTTAATATGTCATTGCCTATACATACATATTTGTCTTTCATTTGATGTCATCAGTCCTGAAGGCGGTCTGTGACCGAAACATTCAGGATATTTTTTTTTCAAGTTTTCTGCTCATCCTCAAACATATTTTGTATGTATAGCTGACAGGTCGGCGGTCAAAAATCATTCCTATGTTTTAACAGTATTTGACACATGCATGAATTTTATTTGGGAACGTGCGAACTTTGTGTGAGCTTGTGCGTGAGAGTTAGCGTCTCATGCACTGAATATGGTTTTACTGGTGACCGTTGATGCTATCATTCAGATGTTATTGCTGCTGTTGCTGTTCCTGCTGCTGGCATTGTTACTTGTACTGCAGTTGCTGCTGCTACAACTGCTGCTGCTGCTGCTGGTGATAGTGTTGCTGCTGCTACTGCTGCTGCTGCTGCAGCTTCTGCTGCTGCTGTTGCTACTACTACTTCTACTATCACTACTAATACTATTACCACCACCACCACCACCACCACCATTTGTTCTGATACTGCTGCTGCTACTACAACTATTACAAACACTACTTTCGCTACTGTGGATATTACGGCTGTTGCAACTGCTACTGCTGCTTCTGCTGCTGCTGCTGCTCCTGCTACTATTGCTACTGCTACTGCTACTGGTGCTGCTGCTTCCACTGTTGTTGCTGCTTCTGTTGCGACTATTATTACAATTGATAGTAATAATAATAGTAACAAAAATATTTCGCCTGCTGCAGCAGCTACTACTGCCACTACTACTACTGCTATTACTGCTGCTGTTCCTGCTGCTGCTGATGTTGCTGATGCCTATTGATAGAACTCATGCTGCTGCTGCTGCTAATACTCTTCCTACTAATGCCATGGTCGCTGCTACTCCTACCACAAGTTCTATTACCGCTGCACCTGCTATTGTTTCTGTTACTAATACTGTTTTGTTGTTCGTTTGTTGCTTTTATTCATATTCAACAAACTACAAGAATCATTAGCACTGGCTTTTAAATACCAAATAGTAATTAAAACTTTTTATGCTGTTGTTTTCCTGAGAGAGAGAGAGAGAGAGAGAGAGAGAGAGAGAGAGAGAGAGAGAGAGAGAGAGAGAGAGAGAGAGAGAGAGAGCAATCCTCCCTTTGCTATCATTTCCCCCCAATCTCCGCTCCCTCTTCCACTGCTCCCTCCACACTCACACTTTATATTCAGCCCCAACATTTCATCTTTCAGTGAACACACCCTCACCCTCAACACCACACCCTCACTTGAACAATCCCGCTATCCCTTCCCGCTCCTAACATCAACATCCTCAACATCTGTACAATCACCCCGCCAGACGTGGTAGTCTCTTTGCTCCAGCGACTATAGCAAGCTCTCCAGACGCGCTCTCCACTCCAGACCCCTCACCCCTACCCTCCCTCCCTTTCCCCTCCCCAGCTCCTATCCCCTCCTCACACCCACTCTCTCTCTCTCTCTGTCTTTCTCTCCTTCCCTCTCCTCTCTCTCTCTCTCTCTCTCTCTCTCTCTCTCTCTTCGCTCTCTCGCTCTCTTCACCCTCAGAAAGTTAATCTGATGATAGCGGCGAAACCCAACACTGACCTTTGGCATCCCTGCCCTGCCCTGGGGCTCTGAGTAAACAGACTCGTCGGGAGGAGGGCCGTGACCTCTGACTGCTGAGGCCGTCACCGTCACCATCCTCCCGCGCTGGGATGACCCTGGCACCAGGCCTGCCTGTCACTACTCTGTTTTGAAAGAAACATTTTTAAAAAGTAGAGGAAGACGAAAGTGGTGAAGGGAGAGAGAGGGAGGGAAGGGGGTGGTGGTGGTGGTCACTAGGAGAAGGATGGCTCAAATTTGAAGATGCAAACGGATGACTCCAATAACCACATCTTTTTAAATTAAGGCAATGCCGAGTCTTCCAGTCTGTCCATGCTACTTTACTCAGTTGATCGACTGAAGAAAAGAGAACAGAAGACACACTGTGATTATAGTCACAACCAGACATGATGAAAATAATTTTCAAAAGAGAAAGAGGGTGGGATGGAGGTGGGGCGTTTGAGAATGCATGTACCAACGCAACTTTGAAACAATGAGCATAGGTCATAAATATGCATATAAAATCATCAAGACATGATATGAAGAATAGTCAAGATGCCATAAAAAAACATGACATGAGAGAGAGAGAGAGAGAGAGAGAGAGAGAGAGAAAGAGAAGAGAAAGAAAGAAGAGAGAGAGAGAGAGAGAGAGAGAGAGAGAGAGTACACACTTTCTGTCTGTCTATCTGTCTGTGTGTCTGTCTGTCTGTCTCTCTCTCTCTCTCTCTCTCTCTCTCTCTCTCTCTCTCTCTCTCTCTCTCTCTCTCTCTCTCTCTCTCTCTCTCTCTCTCTCTCTCTCTCTCTCTGTATATGCATGTTGGGGGATTCAAGGCAACAGGGTGACCGTTATCTTGACTGCGATAATGACAGTTCGAAACCTTTCCATCCCTCCTGTCCAGCCTCCCGTGCAGCCTTCTTCCTTCTTCCTCTTCATCTCCACCACCCCTTCCCCACCATGAACCACCCATGACCCCGACACTATCTTTTCTCTTCCTCCTCTCCTTCCCCATCCTCTTCCATCCCCAGTCTCTTTGCGTCGACTCTGATTGAATTTCGACTTCACCACAATTAATCAGCTTAAGTCAATGAAAAAGGACCGAACTCTGAAAGAGAGATACCCTGTTTGGCTGACAGATGATTTAAATTAATACTGAGACTTTTTTTCCAGAAACTTCTCAGTCAGAACACCTCTGAGTTGAAGTTAATAGAGCCACATTAACACGTGGTCGGATCTTGTGTGCTCACCGACGCCAAGCCAATATGACCTATCATGTTCAAACGGTTCCCGATTAGAGCAGAAAAAGTAAACCTGACACACTCTGTCGCAGTTTTACGTTGAAACGCGCAAGCACACACATACACCTGGACCTGTTGTGCACACACGTGAATATAAGCCCACCGTGACTGAGAAGAAACACACACACAACTGAGAGAATGGATATTACAAATTACAAAGAAGAGAATTGGACGCCGTGGTAATTTGAAGTCAAGAGGGTGAGCTGTTTGTTCCTGGAATGAAACAGAATGAAACGTCCAGTGTAGAGGTATCTGTAGACCACAAGTTGACGTCATGTAGACCAGAAGGGGCAAGCAGCAAAAGCATAAAAAGTTAATAAGAATTTTTAGTGAGTAATTAATAAGAAAGTAGGTGAAAAAGGTTTGTCTATAAATAAGCCGGTCACAAGTGAGTACACAAATAGGGGAGCAGGTATTATGTAAGTACAAAAGAAAGAAATTAAGAAGAAAGTAAGTAAATGGGAGAGCAAGGGTATAACTAGGTCACTGAGAGTTAACAATTAAGTATAAGTAAGTCAGTAAATTTGCAGATTTGTAAGGTTAAACTTCGCACAGCTTTATGGTCGTGGCTGCCGTGAACTGTCAGAGGTTCACCATGTCTAGGGCACGGCATAATGGAAGGCACAGCCCATCCCTCCTCTTCCGTCGCTTCCAACCTTCTCTGAACTTAACGAGGTAGCCATTTACTGCTGGATGGAGAGAGGGGTTTTCGAGCTGAAAAAAAACGACCCTATGGAGGTTTTGTACCGTGAGCTCCTCAGGCAATCGCTCTCTCCCCTTGACCACAGGTCTCTAAGTTAGTAAGTGAGTATGCAACATGTAAGTAAATGAGTCAACGAGTAAATCGGTCTTTCGGTCAGTCAGTCAGTAAATCAGTAAAAACGTAAGTAGAAAAGTATGTGAGTAAATACGAAGACATTCTTTTTTGTGCTGTTTTTGTAGTATCACCTTCGGTGCTGTCTCAAAGACTCTCTCTGAGTTCCCTATATACACAGCTACACCCTAGGACTGTCTGGTCGCCCCCCTGCAGCGGCAGTCCATATGGAACAATAACTATCATACTGTCAATAGCCAATGCAACAGAGAAGACACTTCGCTGCTGCTGAGTCACTTGGAGGATGTTTCATGTGCCTGTTCTAACCCACTATACGTTGGACACCACCTACTCACACCCTCCCTCCCCCTACTCCATTACCTCTTCTGAAAATGCTTGACTTACAGCGCCAGCATTATAGGGCATCCCTCTCCACTAGGCCCTACCATGACCAACACCTGATCTGATATACAAATAGAAGAAGAGAAAAAATATAACAAAGAGTAGCCAGGCAGTTTGAACCACTGGTCAGGGAGTGTGTGAGAAGAGGGGGGCAGCTGAAAAGCGGCTTTTAGCAGACAACAAACTCACCGCAAGAGCAAGAGATTTCTGGATTATGTTCGTAGCAGTTTGCGTGTGTGTGTGTGTGCGTGCGTGTGTGTGTGTGTGTGTGTGTGTGTGTGTGTGTGTGTGTGTGTGTGTGTGTGTGTGGTGCGAGTGCGCGCATACGTGTGTGTGTGTGTGTGTGTGTGTGTGTGTGTGTGTGTGTGTGTGTGTGTGTGTGTGTGTATTTAAACCGACGGGCGTAGTATCCATGCATGGATGGAATCCCTAAAACAACACTAGCCTCTACTCCCTCCCCCTTCGTATCGTTCCCTCGGTGCCCCCTTACCCAACTAGCTTGCCCCATGTATTGACAATTGGTTTGACCCCATTCTTATTAAGTCCGCTCTGATCGCAGCCCCACTCCTTCCCTAGGCTGAAAGAAAACACATCTCCCTCCCAAACTGACAGCTGAGAGCCAGGAAAGCCCTGACAGTCTGAAAGGCGATGAGGCCTGACAGAAACCGACAGCCTGAAACAGCCATTGTGTGTCTCTTTGGTTCATGCGGCAGATCTCGTAGCGTTCCAAAATACTTCATGTTTGCACCAATCTATGTAGAGTGGACACACACACACACAACACCACACACACACACACACACACACACACACACACACACACACGCACGCGCGCACACACACACACACACACACACACACGCACGCACGCACGCACGCACGCACGCACGCGCGCACACACACACACACACACACACACACACACACACACACACACACACACATACATATGCGCACGCGCAAACGGTAGACCTTGTGGGTAAGGCTCAGATACTTGTCCCAACGTCTGGAATTTGATACCCACTAAAGAAAGCCAGGTAGAAGTAGATTTTCTCTTCGGAGTTACCATCTGTACAGACTTCAGTCCATTTCTAGTGCTGGGAGAGAGACTTTAAACTGAGGTCCCGTTAGTAAATTTGTGCACCAAGAAAATGTCGCAAGCATATTAAATCTGAACAAATCTTAAATAAATGTTAGCGAACCGCCCAGAGAAACGTGGACAAACGAGTCACAAGACAAAACACAACGCGTTTCGACCTCTTAGGTCTTCCTCAGGTGAGAAACAAACGAATAAAACAACCAAAATTCACTTAGCTTTGATCGCTTCAGATCGCGTCAGAGTTCAGCGCAAGGAAGAAGGCGTTGAATGAACTTCCTTGCGCTGAACTCTGACGCGATCTGAAGCGATCAAAGCTAAGTGAATTTTCGTTGTTTTATTCGTTTGTTTCTCAGCTGAGTAAGACCTAAGAGGTCGAAACGCGTTGTGTTTTGTCTTGTGACTCGTTTGTCCACGTTTCTCTGGGCAGTTCGCTAACATTTATTTAAGATTTGTTTGGATTTCCGCCTGCAGTCGTCTCACTTTGCAACTAGATCTATATTAAATCTGGTTCCAACTTTTGTAGAAGAGTGGGCCATCAGATGCCAGTGCACACATGCACACAGGAGTTTTGTTTGTTAAGATGTCATCCCGAAGAGAGAATATGGCTACCTGACTGGTGGACCTGGAAACGGTAGCAAAGACGAAAGGCTGAGCAGTTGTGAACCTAAGGATTCCATAAGAGGAGATGGGCAATGCTAAATATTTTCATACAGACCACGGACATGTCTGGAACAGAACAGCAACATCATTACCTTCGTCACGCAGGTTATGTTGACACTCGTTGATTGGTTTGATTGCTCCGTCTGTCTGGCAGCATGATGACACAAAATCGACCCAGCCAGTTTGAACCAAACTTAGTTGGAATGTGTCCGAAGTACAAATCTGTTGAAATTGGTGTGGATGCGCGTCAAAAGGCCGATCCACCTCCCCCCCCCCCCCTCCCTCACTTCTTTAAACGGTGCAACGTAGCGCACTTTTCGATGGTTTCGTACACTTCAAAATACATAAAACATGGATATCTCTGGAAAATTATTATTGGACGTATTGACACGTGTAAAGTTGTAAGATCTGGAGCAGATCTGGATTATACCGAGAGTCCAGTAATCAAAGTAAAATTCGTTTACTCAGTTACAACACTGCCCAGTGCATATGAAGCTGGAAGTCTGCAATGCCACCAACCTCTAGCTGAAACTGTGCTGCTATGCACTGCACAGAGCCAGTGAGCGTGGGTAGTTATATGGGTACATTTAAGGGGTGTTAAGTCAACAGAGTGGAATCCGAGTCAAACGCAATGAGACAGTCAGTGCTGATGAACAACGATCGAGTGACATGAGGGGCAATTCTGTCTGTTCCTTTGTAGCCGTGTTTGTGACAGTTATTGCCCGAAGCTGTACTTTACACTTAACATGTGAGAGATATATATTGCTGTACCTGAATAGATTCGGCTGTGACAAGGCAGTCGGAATTTTGTTTCTGATTTTTGCCTCTTTTAGGCTGGAGAAAGTATACAGGTAAATATTGATAGACAGATAGGTAGGTAAATAGTTATGCAGACTGATAGATAACCATGGTGTGTGTGTGTGTGTGTGCGCGCGCGCGCGCGGATGCGTGCGTGCGTGCGTGCGTGCGTGCGTGTGTGTGTGTATGTGTGTGTGTGTGTGTGTGTGTGTGTGTGTGTGTGTGTGTGTGTGTGTGGGGGGCGCGGTGGTAAGAGGGTAAGTGTGAGGATGGGATGGTGTGTCTGTGTGGAGAGAGAGAGAGAGAGAGAGAGAGAGAGAGAGAGAGAGAGAGAGAGAGAGAGAGAGAGAGAAGTCATGGTACGTGGTTCACCGAATTGGGAAAACGATTTTCTGATTGGAAGCTTAACTGACAAAATCCTTACCGAGATGAAGCTGAACTTTTGTTTTGTGAACAATAAAAGAAGAAACTCATTGTATTGAAAATCCACGTTAAACTAGCAGGAAAGTGTAGCTTCTAGTTATGCAAAAACCATTTAAAACAATCGATGTGTATTTCAGTACAGGAGAAGCGCTGTTCCTGCATTGTCACACGCTTAGGAGGTGGCATCATGGACCAAGTTGCTTCTGGACATCCTTTGATCTATAAATCTTATTGATGAAAACTAATTTTCTGAAACCACGCTTCCATGATTCTCCATGCCCCCACGTGTTCGTGCCAAAGTCTAAATCGATGCTTTCAGGAACATGGGGACTGACATACGAGACCCAGTTTGTCAATTTCGGTACTGTGTTTTTCGTCAACATGGATGGTTGTATATTAGAATCAGATCAGAATCAGAATTTCAACTGTCAGTAATACTGTAACATGTTTAATGAGACACCGAATAAAAACAAGCATTCTAGGAAAACAAAATGAAAGATATCATTTATCCGATTGGCAACGTTTTCTGTAAGAATTGTGTATACGTTTTGTAGATTTACATGTATTCATTGAAGATAGCCTGGCGTAGTGTGATAACAGTTATGTAATATTTCTTTTGAAATATTTGAACTCACAATACCAATAGCTAAACACCTCCACCAGCGGTGAAGGGTTTCCTATCAAGGGTGGCCCTATGGCGATATGATAGAGACATGTCTCTTTGTGGATTGGTTACTTTTGGTAACCTACAGAAGGCGGTCGGACAGGAAAAAAAAAAGAAAACAAAGTATAAACTAAGACTATGAAAGTCTCAACACGTATACAGCTGATACCGTTGTAGAGTCTAGCAGTCGAATTCTTTTAATATCTGAGAACCACCTCAGATCAGAAAAAAAATAGAAAAGAAAAGACATATGATGGAGAACAAAGTAAACAATTTTTTTGACAGCCATGTCAGTACAACCCGTTTATTTATTTTTTTATTTTTTTTTTTTTTTTTATATACCATCAACAGTTCCTTTGATACCTTCACCCTTCCGTCTCCAATCTGCCCTCTCCTCTCTACCCTCCCGCATTTCCCTGCCCTCAATCTTCCCACCAAACTCCCCTTCTTCCTCGTCAGCTTCTCTCCCATTGCGCTGGGCTCAAAACTGATCTTCCCCGTGGCACGTAATCAGCTCAAGTCAAGGAAAAGCGGCTTCGGTCTGAAGAGCTCCTTCCCTGATCAGCCTGTGATGGACAGAGCAATACAATCCTCACACGTCTCTCTTCACTCCCGTGGTCCCCACCTCTTACAGCAGTGGCTTCTGTCCGCGAGGGTTTGCGTCAGTTTCAGATTTCATGCTCGTGAGCATGCGCATATTCAGATACATCTGTGCGTATGTATACACACACATGTGTGCACACACCCAAGTACGTGCATGTGCGCGTGCGTGTGCGCCCGAGCACGCACACACACGCGCGCGCACACACACATACATACACACGCACTCATACACATACATGCACGTGCTCGAGCACGTTCGACACACACACACACACACACACACACAACACACACACACACACACACACACACACACACACACACATGTTAAAACTATGCACCTAGCCCACTACCAGACTTCACGCTCAAATTCACTCCCCCTATTCTATCCTCTCTCTGCCTTCTCTTCCTTCTCCTCCTCCTCCTCCTTCTACTTCTTCTTCTTCTTCTTTTTGTTGTTGTTGTTGTTGTTTCTTCTTCTTCTTCTTCTTCTTCTTCTTCTTCTTCTCTCTCTCTCTCTCTGTCTGTCTTTCTCTTTGTCTCTCCATCTCTCTGTCTGTCTGTCTCTTTTTGTCTCTGTTCTCTCTCTTCTCTCATGCACCATTATTTGCAATCAAAGAAATTAAGCTGAAAATAGTTTTGACAACAAGAACTTTACATGTGTTTACACTGCTTAAGTCATCATCGTAAATCCTCTGGAAGAAACAGTAAATATGTATAAGAATGAAACGCAGAAGCAGATACACATTTTAAGATTGAAAAAGAAGAAACTACTGATTTGACCTGCATCGAAAGGGTTTTTTTTCCCCCCAAAGTTTGAAACAAACCCAAATTCCAGCCTGGCATTTCAAGTGAACTGCCTTAACAAATTATGCAAATTTATTTCGCTTGGTCTGAAAATGCTGACAACAAAACTGGTTTCACAGGGTCTCGCAACAGCACGCCGTTACCAAAGCAAAGGCAGTTCCTGATTGCGTTAAGATTGCAGCGTCTGTGCGAACTTGAAGCTGTAAAGCCTTGAGAAGGGTGAGGGGCAGCGCCCTAAAAAATACACTGCCATTTGCTCGAGCGCTAAGCGACTGCCGCTCCCCTCGCTTCGGTTACAAGGTGAAATCAAATTGCGTCCCTTTGGGAGTGGAGTTGTTGTTCTTCATCCCAAGACAGCTCACGTGCGCGGGTCACTGGCTGCGTCACATCATCACCTTTGCGCAGGAGAAGAGGACAAAAACAACGATGGGTTCCCTAGTGGGTCTGTCAAAATACAGGTCCAAGCTGTTCATGGTAAACGCAACGGAGCTTGGTGGACACATCTTCACTGTCTTGTATTTGCACGTCCTCTCTCTCTCTCTCTCTCTCTCTCTCTCTCTCTCTCTCTCTCTCTCCTCTCTCTCTCTCTCTCTCTCTGGGACAAAGATGACACAAGACAGACGTTTTGAAATAATCTACTCCACCTATCTCTCAATGTGTATGGTTTCATACGTAGCTACTGAGACTTCTCTCTCTCTCTCTCTCTCTCTCACACACACACACACACAACACACACACACACACACACACACACACACACACACACACACACAAACACACACACATACCTTCTCCCCTCTTCCCTTCCTCGACACACACATACAATCACGCGCGCGCACGCGCACGCGCTCACACGCACACACACACACACACACACACACACACACACACACACACACACACGCGCGCGCGCGCGCGCGCGCGCGCGCGCGCACGCACATAGAACTAGGCCCACATTTTGCCTTAGATTAGTTAAGGCCTACAGTATCTGTCGCTCATGTTTGTCCATAATTTTACGATTAATTTAGTCTCCATTCGAATTCAGTACAGTGCAAACTACATATGACAGCGACTGTCCTGATAACACCAGTTAATCATTTGAACGACTGACGTTACTCAAGTAAGCGGTTTATTTTTCAAAGAAAAAGAACAAGAAAGGGAAGTTCACACTAATACGAAAATCAGCAATAAACGCTCCAAACAGCTATTGTAGTTTACACTTTTCCTTCTAGACAGCTGTCATTTTATACTTTCCCTTCCAGGTTGCTGTTAAGGTTTACACATACCCTTCCAGGTAGCTGTCAAGGTTTATGCTTTCCCTTTCAGCCAACGGTCAGAGTGTACACTTTCCCCTGCAAGTATCTGTTGGGGTTTACAATTCCCCTTTCAGGTAGCTTTCAGTGTTTACGTTTTCACTTTCAGGTAGTTGTCAGGGTTTACACTTTCCCTTCCAGGTAGCTGTCAGGGTTTACATTTTCCCTTCCTAGTAGCATCGGGTTTATACTTTCCCTTCCAAGTAGCCACAGGGTTTACATTTCCCTTCCAGGTAGCCGTCAGGGTTTAACTTCCTTTCCACGTAGCCATGGTTTACACCTTCCCTTCCAGGTAGCCATCAGGGTTTACACTTTCCCTTCCAGGTAGCGTCTAGGGTTTAACACTTCCTTTCCAGGTAGCCATCGGTTTACACTTCCTTCCAGGTAGCCATCAGGGTTTACACTTTCCTTCCAGGTAGCATCAGGGTTTACACTTTCCCTCCAGTAGCATCAGGTTTTACACTTTCCCTTCCAGGTAGCCATCAGGGTTTACACTTTCCTTCCAGGTAGCTGTAGGGTTACACTTTCCCTTCAAGACAGCATGTCAGGTTTACACTTTCCCTTCCAGGTAGTCACCATTCAAGGGTTTACACTTTCCCTTCCAGGTAGCTGTTGGGGTTCACACTTTCCCTCAAAGATGTCAGGTTTACACTTTCCCTTCATGCCATAGGGTTTTACACTTTCCCTTCAGGTAAGGTCACTTTCCTTCAGTAGCGTAGGGTTACACTTCCCTTCCATAGCGATGTCAGGTGTTAACTTTCCCTCACAGTGATCAGGGTTTACACTTTCCTTCCAGTAGCTGTTGGGTTTCACACTTTCCCTCCTCAACAGATGTCAGGTTACACTTCTCAGTAACGGTTTACACTTCCCTTCCATGTAGCTTTGGGTTCACACTTCCCTCAACAGATGTCAGGTTTACACTTTCCCTCCAGGTAGCCATCAGTCTTTGTTGTGGGGTTCACACTTTCCCCTCAACAGATGTCAGGTTTACACTTTCCCTTCCAGGTTGTCACATTCAGGTGTTTACACTTTCCCTTCCAGTAGCTGTTGGGTTCACACTTCCCCTCAAACAGATGTCAGGTTTACACTTTCCCTTCCATGTAGCTGTTGGGGTTCACACTTTCCCTCAAACAGATGTCAGGTTTACACTTTCCCTTCCAGTAGCTTTGGGGTTCACACTTTCCCCTCAACAGATGTCAGGTGTTACATTTCCCTTCCATGAGCTGTTGGTTAACTTCCTCCAGATTCAGGTTTACACTTTCCCTTCCAGTAGCGTTGGGGTTCACACTTCCCCTCAAAAGATGTCAGGTTTACACTTTCCCTTCCAGTAGCTTAGGGTTCACACTTTCCCCTCAAGGTGCTCAGGTTTACACTTTCCCTTCCAGTAGCTGTTGGGGTTCACACTTTCCCTCAAACAGATGTCAGGTTTACACTTTCCCTTCCATGTAGCTGTTAGGGTTCACACTTTCCCTCCAAAAGGTGTCAGGTTTACACTTTCCTTCCAGTAGCTGTTGGGTTCACACTTCCCTCAAACAGAGTCAGGTTTACACTTTCCCTTCCAGTAGCTGTTGGGGTTCACACTTCCCTCAACAGATGTCAGGTTTACACTTTCCCTTCAGTAGCGTGGGGTTACACTTCCCTCACAGATGTCAGGTTTACACTTTCCTTCCAGTAGCTGTTGGGGTTCACACTTTCCCCTCAAACAGATGTCAGGTTTACACTTTCCCTTCCATGTAGCTGTTGGGGTTCACACTTCCCCAAACATGTCAGGTTTACACTTTCCCTTCCAGGTAGCTGTAGGGGTTCACACTTTCCCTCAACAGATGTCAGGTTTACACTTTCCCTTCCATGTAGCTGTTGGGGTTACACTTTCCCTCAAACAGATGTCAGGTTTACACTTTCCCTTCCATGTAGCTGTTGGGGTTCACATTTCCCCTCAAACAGATGTCAGGTTTACACTTTCCCTTCCATGTAGCTGTTGGGGTTCACACTTTCCCCTCAAACAGATGTCAGGTTTACACTTTCCCTTCCATGTAGCTGTTGGGGTTCACACTTCCCCTCAAACAGCTGTCAGGGTTTACACTTTCCCTTCCATGTAGCTGTTGGGGTTCACACTTCCCCTCAAACAGATGTCAGGTTTACACTTTCCCTTCCATGTAGCTGTTGGGGTTCACACATTCCCCTCAAACAGATGTCAGGTTTACACTTTCCCTTCCATGTAGCTGTTGGGGTTCACACTTTCCCCTCAAACAGATGTCAGGTTTACACTTTCCCTTCCATGTAGCTGTTGGGGTTACACATTCCCCTCATAACGATGTCAGGTTTACACTTTCCCTTCCATGTAGCTGTGGGGTTCACACTTTCCCCTCAAACAGATGTCAGGGTTTACACTTTCCCTTCCATGTAGCTGTTGGGGTTCACACTTTCCCCTCAAACAGATGTCAGGTTTACACTTTCCCTTCCATGTAGCTGTTGGGTTCACACTTTCCCTCAAACAGATGTTCAGGTTTACACTTTCCCTTCCATGTAGCTGTTGGGGTTCACACATTCCCCTCAAACAGATGTCAGGTTTACACTTTCCCTTCCATGTAGCTGTTGGGGTTCACACATTCCCCTCAAACAGATGTCAGGTTTACAACTTTCCCTTCCATGTAGCTGTTGGGGTTTCACACATTCCCCTCAAACAGATGTCAGGTTTACACTTTCCCTTCCATGTAGCTGTTGGGGTTCACACATTCCCCTCAAACAGATGTCAGGTTTACACTTTCCCTTCCATGTAGCTGTTGGGGTTCACACATTCCCCTCAAACAGATGTCAGGTTTACACTTTCCCTTCCATGTAGCTGTTGGGGTTCACACATTCCCCTCAAACAGATGTCAGGTTTACACTTTCCCTTCCATGTAGCTGTTGGGGTTCACACATTCCCCTCAACAGATGTCAGGTTTACACTTTCCCTTCCAGTAGCTGTTGGGTTCACACATTCCCCTCAAACAGATGTCAGGTTTACACTTTCCCTTCCATGTAGCTGTTGGGGTTCACACATTCCCCTCAAACAGATGTCAGGTTTACACTTTCCCTTCCATGTAGCTGTTGGGGTTCACACTTTCCCCTCAAACAGATGTCAGGTTTACACTTTCCCTTCCATGTAGCTGTTGGGGTTCACACATTCCCCTCAAACAGATGTCAGGTTTACACTTTCCCTTCCATGTAGCTGTTGGGGTTCACACATTCCCCTCAAACAGATGTCAGGTTTACACTTTCCCTTCCATGTAGCTGTTGGGGTTCACACATTCCCCTCAAACAGATGTCAGGTTTACACTTTCCCTTCCAGGTAGCTGTTGGGGTTCACACATTCCCTCAAACAGATGTCAGGTTTACACTTTCCCTTCCATGTAGCTGTTGGGGTTCACACATTCCCCTCAAACAGATGTCAGGTTTACACTTTCCCTTCCATGTAGCTGTTGGGGTTCACACATTCCCCTCAAACAGATGTCAGGTTTACACTTTCCCTTCCATGTAGCTGTTGGGGTTCACACATTCCCCTCAAACAGATGTCAGGTTTACACTTTCCCTTCCATGTAGCTGTTGGGGTTCACACATTCCCCTCAAACAGATGTCAGGTTTACACTTTCCCTTCCATGTAGCTGTTGGGGTTCACACATTCCCCTCAAACAGATGTCAGGTTTACACTTTCCCTTCCAGTAGCCATCAGGGTTTACACTTTCCCTTCCATGTAGCTGTTGGGGTTCACACATTCCCCTCAAACAGATGTCAGGTTACACTTTCCTCCAGGTAGCCATCAGGGTTTACACTTTCCCTTCCATGTAGCTGTTGGGGTTCACACATTCCCCTCAAACAGATGTCAGGTTTACACTTTCCCTTCCAGGTAGCCATCAGGGTTTACACTTTCCCTTCCATGTAGCTGTTGGGGTTCACACATTCCCCTCAAACAGATGTCAGGTTTACACTTTCCCTTCCAGGTAGCCATCAGGGTTTACACTTTCCCTTCCATGTAGCTGTTGGGGTTCACACATTCCCCTCAAACAGATGTCAGGTTTACACTTTCCCTTCCAGGTAGCCATCAGGGTTTACACTTTCCCTTCACGTAGCCGTCAAGGTTTATACGTTCCCTTCCTGGTAGCCATCAGGGTCTATACTTTCCGTTCCAAGTAGCCATCAGAGTTTATACCTTCCTTTCCAGGTAGCCATCAGGGTTTATACCTTTCTTTCCATGTAGCCAACAGGGTTTATACCTCCTTTCCATATAGCCATCAGGGTTTACCTTCCAGATAGCCGTCAAAGTTTACACACACCCTTCCATGTAGCTGTCAGCGTTGACACTGTCCTCTCCACGTAGCTGTCAGCGTTTACACTTTCGCACCCAGAGAGGCTCTAGGATTCAGAAGTTCATCCCCGCCACAGACATATACACGTGATCCCCGCGCCTCTCCAAATTCCCAGGCTCTTGTGTGCCGAGGGAGGGAGTAGAGCTGACAGGACGAGATGGTCAACACACCGTCGTACCACACATCGTTTTCGGACCTATCCTCACTTCCCTTCCCCGTGCTGTCTCTCTCGCCCCCTCCCTCCTCGCCTCCTCCACCCTCACCCTCCAGTCCCCCCCCCCCCTCCCTCGGTGCCTCCAGAAGTTTATGGTCAGTTATAAATGCTTCTAAATCCCTTCAGCTTCGTAATGTCCCAGCCAAAGTGGAGACGGAAGCAAATAGAGGCAGGTGGAGAGGTACCCGTTCTGGCACTGTCTGTATTTGGATAGTGCTTATATTTTGGCAGCTAAATATAGCTTGCTGATAAGCTAGTATAAACCAGATAAAATCTCTCTCCTCTCTCTCTCTCTCTCTCTCTCTCTCTCTCTCTCTCCCCTCTCTCTCTCTCTCTCTCTCTCTCTCTGTCTCTCTGTCTCTCTTCTCTCTCTCTCTCTCTCTTCTCTCTCTCTCTCTCTCTCTCTCTCTTTCTCTCTCTCTGTGCCTGCGTGTTGAAATGTCTTTGTCTATTTGTGAGCGTGTGCAGGAGCCACGCGCCCGCACAAGTGTGCATATGTATGTGTATCTGTATGTGTGAATATGTGCGTGATTGCGTGTGTGCGTCTCTACATGCCGAGTAAGGATGTTTGGAATGGAGTATAGAGATACATAGTTACTCTGCTTATGACTTGAAAACAAAGTATGCATTGGTCATAGAGTGTAGGTGATGATAATAATGATTATGATGATGATGGTGGTGGTGAATGTGTGACTACAGCCAATGATTCTGTCACACTGGCCAACAATCTTAATGTAAAAACGGATAAAGTTAAATAGTAAATTAAGTTGTTTTCAGCATTAGCATTTTCAGATTTCTATCATTGTGATCTCTCTCCTCTCCTTCTCTCTCTCTCTCTCTTCTCTCTAAATATGCATACTGTTCTATCTATCTATCTATCTATCTATCTATCTATCTATCTATCTATCTATCTATCTATCTATCATCTTCTCATCTCTCTCTCTCTCTCTCTCTTCTTCTCTATATATATATATATATATTATATATATGTATATCACTCGATCTCTCTCTATGTATGTATCTATCACTCTATCTTTCTATCTATTTATTTAGCATTCTATCTATCCATCTACCTATTTATCTGTTTATCTCTCTATCTATCTATCTTGATACACGCATCGGACCACGTGTTATTTCCAGTGCGATTGGTAGCTTATCTGATAGGGCCATGAGGCTCAACAATAATGTCCTTTTTTCATCCAGTCTGTGACAATCATTCCCCTTTAAAACCGCTGATTGATAAGCAGCGCGTCTGTGAAAATTCAGACAGACGGACAGTACGGACGGAGAGAGAGAGAGAGAGAGAGAGAGAGAGAGAGAGAGAGAGAGAGAGAGAGAGAGAGAGAGAGAGAGAGAGAGAGAGAGAGAGAGAGAGAGAGAGAACTTTTTTCCCGTATAGCGCCACAGCCCTTCCGACAATAAGTCAATACAATTATTTTGAGCTCATGTCACACAGCTGTTAGTGTTTCATTTCAGAGATTAAAAACTTTATTACCTTCTCTACCTGGAACAAAAAGTAAGGGTATATTTTGCATATCATATTATACAGTGACAACAGGGGAAAAAAAACCGCAAGGACTTTCAAGAACAAAGTCAGATCAAAAACGTTCGCCCTACGAATTTTTGGTCAGATAGTTCGCCCATGAACGCAGAGAAACAGCAAATGACAGTAGGTGTACAGAAAATCTTTGAAACAAACAAACAACAAAACAAGCGTCAAAGACTGTAGCAGGTGAAGGGAACGTTTCTAGCTCAGCATTTCCAGAAGGATGAGATACAATGCATACTGGATGACCCCAGTGAGAATTTCTATGAGGGTCCTGTAATATTTGAACGGGAGTCGCTTGTCTGACTACGTGAAATTGGAACAGCCCAACATGAATGGCTGATTTGGGTAGCCTAGTGGTTAGTCGTCTTCTAACCTATCATTCATGTGTTGAATCCACAAGTTATATCATATTCTTTCGTATCATTTAATGCACACCGTGCTCTGATATAATCAGCTGTTGATAATTGAACGTGACTAAGAACAAAGAGTTTGCACCAATATTTCATTATGGACAGGGGTGTTTGAGATACGGTCGTTCATTGACAATTCTTCAGACAGAATATTAATATACTTCCTTGCTGTCTATTCGCCATAGAGGTTATACCTTTTGTACATACAAATACGGTACAGTCGTATTAATTTAAATTTTCGATTGAAATAACAAACTGGAAAATCACTCTGCTATCTTTCCAAATTGCAAATTGAAACACCAACACTAGCGATTCAGAGAGAGAGAGAGAGAGAGAGAGAGAGAGTAGTGTGTGTGTGTGTGTGTGTGTGTGTGTGTGTGTGTGTGTGTGTGTGTGTGTGTGTGTGTGTGAGGAGAGAGAGAGAGAGAGAGAGAGAGATTATTTTAAGGAACGAGCTGTCTAAAATCTGTGACGCAGTAGCATATCGTGCATCCGGCATTAAAACCTTCTCCCCACACCAGCTAACCAGTAACAGATGACGCATGCCCACCCCCCACTTTCATCTCCACCCCTTACCGTACCCGTAAACATATCAGCTGTTAATGCCAGTGATGTCGGGTCTCCCGGATAGGCGTTCGTTCACACCTCAGCCGCCATGCAAGATCCGCTCCAAAATGGCTCATGCGCACCGCACAAACTTCCGTTTCCTTTTTCCTCTCCCTTAAATCACTGTGTTTTCCAGCGCCCGTTAATGGCAGCGATCTAAATGCTCCGCCTGAGAGAAGGGGGTAGGTGACAGGGAACAGCTGCTTATAATATCCCGTTGACTATTGATTAGCAGAGCTGGATATACATCTGCCCCTTCCTAAGACAGTCTACAGGGATTAGAAACACGGAGAACGGTTTGTCACCTCAACCAAGAGCTGAAGGGTTCGATGAACATCAACAGCAATTGCTTTTTTTGATAAGCATCTCACTTAACAAGTGGCTCGACAGACAGGTCATGCTAATCTCGGGCAAAAGACTTTGTAACCTTCAAACATTAAGTTTCGAAAATCGAAATGGAAGTGGGATGAGCATTCATAACGGACTTTCACCATCAGCAGCACAACCAAGCAATCTATCAACTGGAACTACAAGACTACGGATAAGACCACCCATGCAGCGGTTAGCGTCGTGATGATGTGACGGAAAAATTGTGCGTTAGAAACCAGTCGTAGGCACAGGCAAATCAGTGACCGACTTTATTGTCCCAGATCTGCTCCACGCAGAGTTGAGTATGACATGTGGTACATGGGAAGACCGTGCCCACACCATCAAATCTCATCTATTTTATCAAGCCAAACTTTGAGAACGTTGTTCAGCAGAATTTCCTAACCAACGCTGCATGTGTCTGTATCTCTCGGGCATGGTCACCGTTGTAATAGATTATTTTGAAAAAATGAATGAAAATACAGTCATGTCACGTTTCTAACGAAACTGCATGGCAGATTGCCTTTAACCTCATCACATCCTACCATCAAGATAAGCGTCACATGTTTTGAGGTATTATGTATCATGGTCTCAAGGTGAATTGTTATCATCATCATCATCATCATCATCATCATCATCATCATCATCATCATCATCATCATCATTATCATCACCATTATCATTATCATCATCATCATTATTATTATTGTTATTATTATCATTATCATCACCATTATCAATATTATTGTTATCACCATTACTACTATTATCATATTTATTATTACTATTATTACTATTATCATCACCATTCTTCTTCTTCTTCTTCTTCTTCTTCTGCTTCTTCTTATCATTATCATTATTATCACCATTTTTATTATCATCATCACCATTATTATTATTACGAGTACTATCACAAGGATGACTTACACACAGCACCTCTCATCGTTTAGAGACTAGGCTCTCAGTGGTTTACGGTCCGTGTTCTCGTTTATACAAGTTGCCTACCTGGGTAGAACCGCCTGAAGAGTTGTCGGTTGGCGCTTCATTCAGTCGTTTCTCGTATAATTCAGAATATATCAGCCACTCAGTCTGCTTTCATTCTTTCGCTATTTCACGCAAGGTGCGTGCTCTGTGTAATGTGTCATCCATACCAACGACCAAACTGGCCAGGCCTTCCGAAAGTTGGTGATGGGATGTTATGTTTGAGTAAGATATCATGCGTGCATTCATATACGGAACATCACTTCATAGTCACATTCGAAGGACTTTTCGTGAAATGGAGTCAAAACCATTGTTAACTCTGAGGTAC
>CM065714.1:69433126-69438126 GCA_033310375.1 Conus canariensis | reverse complement strand
GTTGTTATTGTGTGTTATCATCATCATCATCAGCAGCAGCAGCAGCAGCAGCAGCAGCAGCAGCATGATCATCATCATCATCATCAGCACCAGCAGCAGCAGCAGCAGCAGCACAGCAGCAGCATCTTCTTCTTCTTCTTCTTCTTCTTCTTCTTCTTCTTCTTCTTCTTCTTCTTCTTCTTCTTCTTCTTCTTCTTCTTCACTCTTGTTTTAATTGCTGTCGAAGTTCATTCATTAATTAATTAATTAATTCATTCATTCATTCATTCATTCATCATTCATTCATCTTCATTCATTCGTTCGTTCGTTCGTTCGTTCGCTCGTTTGTTCGTTCTTTTGTTTGTTCATTATTGTTTATTCGTGCGTGTGTTCTTTTTCTTTATTATTCTTCCTCCTCCTGCACCTCTCTCTCTCTCTCTCTCTCTCTCCTCTCTCTCTCTCCTCTCTCTCTCTCTCTCTCTCTCTCCTCCCTCCTCTCTCTCTCTCTCCCTTACTGTTGTTGCAGTTCTCGTTAGTTTCTTTTTCTTTGTTTTTCTTTCTTTCTTTTTTTCTTTTTTTTTCTCCTCCTCCTCCAATCCCTTTTGTTATTGTATTTTGTGTTCTTTCTTTTTTTTTTGAATATCAGCCTGTTGCTTTTTTTTTTCCCCCTCTGCTTTCTCTAAACCCTCTCAGGGTGATGACTGCCATGATGCTCACCCATAGACAACCAGACCCAGTCTCGTTCTGTCGTAGCCACAGCAACAAGACTCCACAGGCTGAAGCCAGTATCACAGGTCTTCACGAGGCAACCTTCCAGAGGAATCACCGCCTTGCTGCTGAGTCCCCTCAGTAATACAGACGGGTGTTGATTCTGATCCAACATACACAGGACACCCCTTTCTAAGTCTTCTGCTAGCGACAAAAAAACTCTTTATGTTGCTTATATAGTAGCACTTTCATATAACTTATATCTTACTTGTATGACACTTGCTCATAATCTTTTTATTTCGCTGTCGCAGAACCAGTGTTCCCCTTTCACTGGGCGCAAACGCGTCCATCCAAATAAAGTCCCTATGAACTTGTCGCTATCGTAGTTTTTCACATATACACATCTTGGATATGAATATGAAGTGGATATTGAAACTGACTTGGGGGTGTGGTGGTGGTGGTGGTGGTGGGGGGGGGGGGGTGATGATCAATGAGATTTATGAAAATAAAGTTAGAGTTCTTTTTTTGGTCAGATTATAAGACATAGCTGTCGCTCAACATTCCGTACATTCTTTCATAACATGTCACGGTGTAACACGCTGTAAACCACTATCGTGTTAGAAACAGATAAAAAGCGAAGTTATTTCAAAGCGTTTTCGAAAGGTTTAAGGATAGGCGCTGCAAACTGTCAGAGGTTCACTGTGTCTAGGCCCACGGCATGAAGGTAGGCGGAGCCTACCCCTCTCATTCCACCGTCTTTAACTTTGCCCTGAGCTGAATCATGTACCCATTTACTGCTAAATGAATAGAGAAGGTTTTCAAGCTGTAGTAATCCGACTTCTCGAGTATGATAGGAGGCCTCTATTATTAAAACCCCACAAGATAACCTCCCTTTCCATTTCTTCAAGAAAGTAGTTGGATTAATTGATTTAAACAATTAATGTGTCAACTTATGTATCTATGCGGCATTATGTAAAACATAAAGGTGTTACTTAATTACATTTAGTTTGATCCCTGACGGTAAGAAAATGTTATACAGGTAGAATGTTTGTTAAAGGGCGAGTGACTTGACTCCTTCTCGCGTGAAGTGATTCTAGCGTGCTGCACCACCATCAACCGAGTGCCAGACAGATGCCTGCGGTGCTGCTAAGTAAATTTGGGATAGAACCTTAGGGACGAACCCATTAAGTGGACGTCTCTCGACTCCATGGTTAGAGACTTCCCTTTGAGCCCATGATATACTGAAAAAAAATCGTAGGTAGGACCACAGAGCTCTGCGAATAGGACCGATCAGGCTGCATATATCCCACAAACATACGGACTCGAACTTCAACCTCCCATCCCGCAACCGGCGACTTTTACCACTTTTGCGCCACTTCAGCAAGTCTTCTCTCTTGTCTCCTTCCTCCTGCTCCTCTTTTCTCTCTTGCTTTGCTGTCGTTCTTTTCATCATCATAATCATCATTGTCGTCGTCGTCGTCGTCGTCGTCGTCATCATCATCATCGTCGTCGTCTTCGTCGTCGTCGTCGTCGTCGTCATCATCATCATCATCATTGTCGTCGTCGTCATCATCGTCGTCGTCGTCGTCATCATCATCATCATCATCATCATCATCATCATCATCATCATCATCATCATCAGTCGTCGTCGTCGTCGTCGTCGTCGTCGTCTCGTCGTCGTCATCATCATCATCAGCATCATCAGCATCGTCATTATCATTACTATCATTGTTGTCTTGGACGTCATTTTCATAATTGGCGTCGTAGTTGTCCTTGACGTCTTTGTCGTCGTCGTCGTCATCAAAATCACATATTCATTCATCATCATCATCATCATCATCATCATCATCATGATTATCATTATCATCGTCTTCTTCCAGCTCCTGTTCCTATCCTCCTCCTTCTTCTTCATTATCTTCTCCTCCTCCTCCTCCTCCTCCTCATTTTTTTTTTTTTATATTTTCTTCTTGGCCATAATGTGGATCTATTACGTGCCAATCAATTTAACTTCAAATACTTTATTGGGCAAGACGATTGTTTAACGGAAGCTTTAGAGCACACCGGCCTCGAACAAGAAGCGACAGCCAGCTATTTTCAGGGACAGATGAAACAAGTTCGTGATGCCGATGCACGTGCACAGAAACTGACAAGTTCGTGGCGGCAGCATCGATCGCTTCACGTCAGTTTCCTGAAGGTCTTGGGGAAACCGAATCTTATTTAATCTGTTTGTCACGGAATCTCTCTCTCTCTCTCTCTCTCTCCTCTCTCTCTCTCTCTCTCTCTCTCTCTCTCATTTTTTCTTCTTCATATTTTTCTGCTTTATCATAAAAACAAAATCTTACCTTTTCGTGTTCTCTCCTCTTTTTCTGCTTTTGTACTTCTTTTCTTTCTTCCATTCTTCTTCTTCTTTCTTTCTTTCTTTCTTCTTTTTTCTTTCTTTCTTTTCTTTCTTCTTTGTTATTGCTCGTTCTTCTGGTTGTTTCTGTGTTTATTTGAGTTTGTTTTATTTGTTTTCTCAGCTGTGTCGTTTGAATTTTTCGATTTTCATTTTTTTTTAATTTTTACTTTTTCTTCTTTTTTTTTTTTTTTTTTTTTTTTTGGCTTTGTCGTTCCTTCTTTCGTCATAATTTGTCTCCTCTCCTCTCCTCTCTTCCTTCCTTGTCCCCTCACATCTTCTTTCACCCTGACCCCCCCCCCTCCCCTCCCCTCCCGCTTCCCCTTCCCCTCCCGGTCCTTTGCCCTATCTCCCCTTCTTAGTTTTTGTTACGTGTTTCTTTTTTTCTTACATTCTTATAGAATCCCTCCATCCTCCTAAATCCTTGTCCTTTTACCCCCCCCCCCCCCTTCCCACTCACGCTAACCCCCACCCCCACCCACCCCTACCGTGCCTCCTCACATCCACCATCCCCACCGTCTCTCCGAAAAAAAAAAAAAAAAAAAAAAAAAAAAAACAACTGAGAGAGAGATCTACATTCCAGTGTGACGTGATGGAGTACCAGCGACAGCCTCCGCAACCGGTCTCCTTCCTTCCTACACGACACGTCAACCGACCAGTGAGCCAGCGAGGATCCAGTTGTCCGACCTGCTGAACAGCGTGAATGTCGTCTTGGCAGGAAACGAAGAGTGACTGCCCCTTGTTTCTCTCTCTCTCTCTCTCTCTTCTCTCTCCTCTCTCTCTCTCTCTCTCCTCTCTCTCTCTCTCTTTTTTTTTTTTTTTTTTCTTTTTTCTTTTTAAAATGTACCCCTCTTCATGAGCATTAAGGTTCGTGTTATCTGAAGAAAACGAATTGGGAGTGTCAAGCTAAAGCTGGTAGGACATCGTCCGTGGCATGCCGTTTCGGCGAGCCGGTTTGCGTGTACAATGTCGTCGTGTCGGATTTGCGGTCGTGTTTTCCACTCTTTTGATAAACAGTCTGATCTTGTTTCAAACTTGCTGGCAACAAGCAGAGCAACGAGGGGTTGGGTTGGGGATGGGGGTGGGAGTGGGTGGGGGGGGGGAGAAGAAGGAAGGGCAGAATGGAAGGAGTTGGGGGGGGGGGAGGGAGGGGGGGTTGGGGGCAGGAAGGAGAAGAAGAAGGTGGGAGGGGGAGGGGGAGGGGGACGAGGAGAGAAACAAGGTGGCAGGAAGGAATGCAGTTTGTTCCAGTGACGACTGTTTACAATAGAGATGTTTGGCAGGAGAGAGAGAGCGAGAGAGAGAGAGAGAGAGAGAGAGAGAGAGAGAGAGAGAGAGAGAGAGAGAGAGAGAGAGACGCAGACAGACGCACAGATATAGAGCTAGCTACAAGAAACAGAGAGCAATGGAAATCGGGTAACTACATAAAAAAAAAAAATTGGCCAACCCACGTTGTGCAGCTCAGCTCAATGTCACAAAGATAAATCCGTAGAATATATATATATAAAGTAATGAAACAATAACGTAAAGCACATAAATGTCATCGTTGCATTGAGAAACCCAGTTATTGGATTGCTACCGAACAGTATCGTGTATATTTTTAATAATAATAATAATAATAATGATAATGATAACAATAATAATAATACTAAAGCTAAACGCCGGTCCAGCGGATGATGTTTGTTTGTTGAAGAGAAAAGGTGGCACATAATACCGTGATGCAATAAATGAAAGAGTGAGATACAGACAGACAAACAGACAGACAGACAGATCGCGATTAGAACATTTTGCTTTTTTGAAATGGTGTTTTAGCCAACCAAGAATGCCACAACAGGGAAATTGTCTAATATATATATATAGCCGGAATAGCTCAGTTGGTAGAGCGCCGGACTCGTAATCTTGGTGATCCTGGGGTTGC
>CM065714.1:69423126-69425626 GCA_033310375.1 Conus canariensis | reverse complement strand
AGTTCGTGTAAAATTAATGCTAACTGGTATCATCGAATCGAGTTTTGATGAGTTATATCACCAGACTGTAGCATCGCCATTTTACTACGTCTAAATTCCTTAGTGACGGAAATCAAGAAAGAGCACGTCTTTCTGCCAGCTAGAAAATCGATAGACAGGCACAAAATGAACAGAAGACATCTGGACAATTGATGTTCAACAGATGTATCTTACTTTACGTTGGTATTGGAAAGGATGCGAAAACAAATATAAGAATAGGTCCTGCAGTTTGTTGTAATAAAAGAAAATGTTGCTGGTGGTTGTGATGTTGATATCATCATCATCATCATTGTTATTGTTATCATTCACATGTTCCTTGTTATCATTATCCTTGCTGTTCTTGTTGTTACGATGATGACGACGATGATGATGATTAGAGCTAAAAACTGATTCTCATCCAGTTTGACCATTTGTTTCTATCCGCTTTACTTTGCCTGTGTTGTTCTCGTAATATGTGCGGAAGCTGCTACAAGACTGATAGAAATAGCCATTTCCTGACTAAGAAGCAGTTGCCACAGATCAAGAAGTGATGTCGATATCCTTTCACGTATCCAAGTATTAAGGTAAGCCAGTGTCTTTTCTATCCAACAATGTGTATCTTTAAAATCGCTTACGAGATTCGTACTTTTTCAGGTTTGTGCACGCTGTAAACACACAGAGATAAACACATAACACGCGCGAGCGCGTACGAATCGAGAGAGAGAGAGAGAGAGAGAGAGAGAGAGAGAGAGAGAGAGAGAGAGAGAGAGAGAGAGAGAGAGAGAGAGAGAGAGAGCATTGACACCTTGACGTTTAGTGTGCCTTCAGCTCAGCAAGCCATAAAATGAAGGAAGGAACGGGTGGTGGAAGGGAGGGGGTGGGGTTGGTACGGGAGAGAAACGAAATAATTTTTACAAATTACATTACTAAGGACAAATAAAAATAAATAATAAAGATAATAAAAATACACATCAAACATATCAGATGGGAATATCTCTCACTCAAAGCATATAACAGCTGCTGATCTTCAGCATTCATGATGTATGAGATAGATGATTTAATTCTTAATGAACTTTTTTACAGAATAGCTTTTGACGATGTGACAGCTGTGATATTTATGGACGCTTGTGAGCGGCTGGGCAACCAAAATTTAACTGATTTTTTTAAAAATTACATTTGAGCCACCTAATCCAGCTGAATGACTTCCCTCCCCTTCCCAATCCCTCTGTTACCGTACAAAAAATCTCACCCCGAGTGACATTCTGTACCAATGTCGATGTACCGAACGTCACCCCGGTATCTGTGGAAGAGCCTTTTTCCGACAAGTCACAGAATTATGTCAACTGTGGAACAAATTATCGCTATATGTGAATAAAGAAAAAGAACTTTCTACGACCGTAACGTCGACGATTACTCTTTTTTTGTTTTTTTTTTTTTTTGTTTTGTTATTGCAAATTTATGGAATATCCTCAGATAAAGTTCTTATTTATGAAAATGAAGATTAGCAGTCCAGAATCATTTTGATTGTTTTGTGAGTGTAAAGTTTGGCGTCTGGTCTGATCTGTCACGGTTTTGTGATACTGGTGTGCAAGGTGAGGTTGGGGGATAATGATGATCCCTATCGCCTGCGTCTTCTTGCCAATAACGGTGTTAGTTTCGACGATAGTAGTGGTGCGCTCAGGTGGTGTTGGTGTTGCTGCTGTCAGAGAATAAGTTTAGTCTATGACATACTTGCCCGCATCTGTATCATTACGGTTACTGAAAGAACGACGATGTTTTCAACTGACGATGACAACGGCTACAACGAATTCGGGAACGTGGACGACGACGACGAAGAAGAGGACGAAGATGATGACGATGATAATGATGACAATGATTGTGTTACTGAAACACACTGCATACAGCATGTGCGTCAGCTAAATCCTGGAACGAGTGGTTTGGGAGACAAGCCTGCACGAGTTTGTGCGAATCATGCAATAACTTTGGCCATGATTTTCTCTCTTTCTTTCTTTTTAACTCAATTTCGACAATTTTTTTCAGATGCTGAATCCTATCCGTTGACACGGACGTAAATAAACTTTTCATCTGAAAGCAGTTTCGTGTGACATGGGCCCACGTGCGTGTTTCAAATCAAATAATGTCGCTTGACATAGGTCTGTCACGTGACATAGGCCATGGTGAGTGTTTAACTCATATGACAACATTTTATGTGACATAGACCTGTATAAATACGCTGCGGAAGCCCGCAAGCAATATCACCAGACAAGCCCTAACATGGATCCCCCAAGGAAAACGAAAAAGAGGTCGGCCAAGGAACACCTGGCGCAGTGACCTGGAAGCAGACATCAGGAACATGGGGATGACTTGGAACCAGCTGGAGAAAAGAGCCAAGGACAGAGATGCCTGGAGGTCCTTGGTTGACGGCCTGTACCCCAGGAAGGGTCATAGGCGATGATGATGATGATGATGAATGATGATGATG